>CM046437.1:55978534-56578534 GCA_025506505.1 Flaveria sonorensis
ATGTTTTGAAACAAAATATTTATTTTTTAAAAAAAACAAAAAAAAGTTTAAAAAGTTGATATAATTGTTTTATTATTTATAGTACTCGCTTATACGTAATTTTAGTTATATCTTATATTAAAATATCGTTTTATAATTAATAAAATTTTATTGTATTTAATATTTTATTTATTTAACTCGTGTATTACGTGGTTATTAAAGCTACCATATAATATATATGTTGAAAATATACATGCTTTAATGTAATATATTCCTTTTCTTTAAAAGCGACATGGGTGTTAAATGTATCCAAAATCTATTTTTTAAGCGAATAAACACTCTCTATTCTAATATATTTACTTTTAAAATCTTTACACTATATGGGATTTACTTATAACCTTTTTAATTAAAAGGTACACTAATTTACCAACAGAATGTTCTATTAGGAACATCTCGAAATCTAGTTATACATCAAAGCAGATCGATTCTGTTGTAAAAGATTTTATCTTGTTTGTAGAGTATCTTTTTAAACACTATATAAAAGTTCTTGTATTTAAGCAACTTTAAAACGATTGTTATATCATTGACAATGAGCATAACTCTTGTTTGGATTAAACAACCATTATAGCGATCGTATCACGCTTTTTTAAAATTTTATGCATCATTAATTGTATATGCAATCTTTATATGAAAAAGAAACTGAGAGGATAATTGATGAAGTAAATAATGAAACCTTTTCAGGCCAAAAGGATGCACTCTCTCGGGTCCCTTTTTCGCATGCTCGTTTCATCTACATATGTTCTCTTGCCACTTGATTTGAATTTAAATTTGGTAGCTTGATGCATCATCTTTAACTTATAATATGCTTGTATTTCACGTTGAATAAATCTAATTTTCTAAACTGAATTTCGGTAAATATTGTGCTAGTGCTAACGACATATTTGGGTTTATAAAAAGACAAAAGAAAACAACCTTGATACACGTAGAACATATTGTCACATTATTGACGATATTTTGATTTGTAACAATGAGTTGATGTTCGAATAACCAACTTTTCAACCCTTATTTAGGTGGCAAGGGACAAGTCTGGAATGAGTATTGATAATCATAGTGGTTTACCTTATTGTAAAATTGTGTCATATACCATATCTCATACCCCTCGAGTATCTGCTTACTCATAACGCATAGGCTATCGAGTATACACGTTAGTTTGTTAAAAATTACTTGATTGGATTCCTGTACATTTATCACAATATTAATTTTGTATATAATTTTTTTCCAAAGGAATTAGAAATAGCAAAACTAAAAACTAAAAAGTCAATGTATTATTTGATTACTCTATTAGTTGAGTACAAAAGAAAATGTTCACAGTTATGGTTAGGTAAACAAGTATTTACGTTTCTAGTAATCAAGTCAAGTATTACGAGACTTCATATCGATTCTATACCTGTAAAAAATTTAACACTCGAATAGCATTTCCATAATTGATCTCAAATGTTTATTTTAGATTCACTATTGGATTCAAGTTTATTTGTCATCTCTATTTTCTAACAGGGATGGATGGCAACGGGACACAAGGGCTGTTCCTTCCGACTAAAATGTGAAGTTTGTTATCATCGAGGCGAGGCAACTTAAAGGATATTAAGTTAGGGTGCTAACGAGTTAAGTCAAGACTCTTAAATTTAAGAGAGCTGGAGCACATGAGAAAAGTTTATAAAATGGGGTTTGGCTTGTCGGCTATTAAAAATTATTTAACTAATATTAATGATCTGTATATATTTTTTTTGAACGGCAACACAAAGATTCATTAAAAATAGACTAGCCGGGAGCTATATATTAATTATCTGTATATATGTGTGCAGTATATATATATATAATTTTTTCTTTATATATTAAAAGAATATATATGATTTAGTTGCTTTTCTCATAATTTTATTAATTAAAATATTTTATAGACACTTATAAGTTATATTGTATTATAAAAATATTATATTCATATAAATAATAGGTTTATTTTGTCTCGTGAGCATATGCATACTCAGTATTAGACAGTTTTTTAGAAATCGTTAGGCGCTAGTCGGGCGGTGAGTTGCCGACTAGCGATTAATCAGGATTAATCGGATCGAAACTTTTATATATAATTTTCAGTTATATATATAAATACACACATTTTCATATGTAATTTTAACAAAAATGTTCACTTATATACATACACACATATTTGGCCGGAATTTCCATGTTTAAGAAGGAATTTCTAAATTTTCGCCGGATTTTTTTAAGCCCGACGGAATCTCGCTGGAATCACGGTTTTTTGCCAGATTAAGACCGCCTAGGGTCCGGCTAGATCCGATTTTGACCGGCTAGGTCCGATTTTGACTGACTAGGTCCGACCACCGATTTTTGCCTCCGATTTGATGAAATCGCCAAGGTCCAATCCCCGATTAGCGATTAGTCGCGTACTAGTCGTCGACTAGTGGCGACTTTTACAACACTAGTATTAGATGCATTCCAATTTATGTTGGAGCTTTTTAAGCTCAAATCAATTCGAGGTTTTACTGAGCCGATCTTGAGCAGCTCACGGACAAATCGGTTGGTTTACACCGTTAATTTCAAAGATAACTAAAGGGAAAAAGCGTGCAGACATGTAACACTCATAGTTTTAGATGTAATACCCGACATGTTATATCTCCCTACTCTAATAAAAGGGTATCTGGGAGGGACACATGTCAACATCATATTTTTTCTCATTAATTTTTCCTCGCTTCTCTCTCATATTTAATAACCACATTAATTACTAATAATATTATTTATTTTTTAGATTAAAATATTTTATTAATAAATTAAGAAAGAGATCTATTACTAATGTTATTTCTAAGGAAATAATTTTTCATAAAATTAAAAAAAAAATTAGAACATCAAACTTTTTTAAAAATAAAAAATATTTTATAATTGGTGTTTTTAAAAAGTAAAATTTTTATAAACAAGAAATAATGAAAATTAAGAGGTATAATAAGAAAGTTTTTAAGTATGATATTTTTTAAACAGTTTGTTTTGAAATAAAATTTTATTTTATTTATTATAAGAAATATTTCAATCATATCTTATTTTAATAAATTTTTATTATATTTAATATTTTTTATTCAACCCGTATAATACACGGGTTTACTAAAACTAATTTAATACATATAAATTAACAAATCTCATTTGAATTGTGTTAAGATGCTATGGGGACCAGGTCTAAAGACAAAATCATTACTGAAACTCTCTTGAGATTAAAGGTTTGAGTAAAACTAAAATAAAGCATTTATAGGTACATGTTTTAGAGAAAAATTCCATAGCAAGAGAGCCCGTGTGTAAGGATGTGCTAGAACCAGATGTGTAAAAGGGGAGAGGAGAGCGCCTGAATCCATACAAGATCCATATGATGGAGGATAGAGGAGGTCGGTAAGGCGGGCGGTTGCTAAGATAGAGGAGGGAGGATGCACACATAAGCCCATCCGGTTAGAGATGGTCTAACTGATTTAAATCCACTCTTAGGTAATTTATGTTCAAATCCACTCTTAGTATTAGTCATATCAAAAGAATGGCAAATAGGTGATTTTGAGTAATTAGTTTCAAACTAGTCATGTTGATGATGTTGCTCATAAGATCGTTTAATTGCAGTTTGTACAGTGTTTGGTGTGTTCGAACAATCCAACCCAAAAAAAAGTAATGCATGTGTGATGGACCATCAAGATTCCACAAAGTACATTTGTAACTTACCATTTCGATAACCAAATAGTGATTTGTTTATAAACAATAAATATTTTCAAACCGTATTCATCTCTTGATTTTCATTCTCATAAGACAGACGCCCATTTATATCCATAGAGATAATTTGTATTACATAATTAAAGAATTCCAATCAAAGAACTACTTGCAACTGTCTCAAGTGCGTATGAAAACATGATCGTTAATCAAACCTTATAAATTTGTATTAATGCTTAACAAATAAATTTGGTGCCAAATCAAAGATTAAAATATATCACCATCACCATCATCATCAACTATCTCTACACTTCCCAAAACTAACACAATAATAATAATAATAATAATAATAATATCTACTCAGGAATCGTCACAAGCACCGGCCTCCATGCTCGTCGCAACAGCCGCTGCCGTAAACTTCCGGACAACGGCCTCAGCCCCCTCGAACCACCGCGCCGGACCACCAAACCACCACCAACACTCCACCGCTTCGTTCCACCACCACCGTAGCCACCGTCGTCTTCAACCAATCCACCGCCGGAGGTGACGCCACCAGCAAATCCTTCAACTTCCGCCTCACGCCACCGTCGTTCCGATTCTCCGACGAATCGATATCACCACCTCTCCGATCTGTAAACTCATCACGGTGAGGTAATCTCCGGCCGCCGCCGCGACTCAGCAGCATCCGCAGCGTTTTCCGTCGCCGGAGGTGGATCACCGGACTTGTTGACGGACTTCGTGTCGGACTAGCGGCGACGGCGCATTGTGTCGCTAATAGCTTGAATTTCTGAAGTGTCGCCATTGATTCCGATCGAATTAAGGTAATTGATCAGAATTCTTTCTATAAATCCTCTGATTGATTTCGAATTGCAACGAAATTGAGATCAAACAGCAATTGAGAATAACAATATAGGTTTGTAGGAGTTTACATTACGATTTGGTGAATACAATGTGAGAGATGAGAGTGGTTGAGCGATAAACGAAAGAGGGTTAAATAATTGAAAATGTGAGGGGTGACGGTGACGGACGGCAAGGTTAAAGTGACGGGGGTGACATGGGTAGGATAATATTATTTTGACACGTGGCAGTGAGGACAGGGTTGTGAGTGATTCTCGGTGGTGGGGCCCAGCGTCTAACTGTGCTGTGCAGTCCAACTCGGGTGGGGGTATGGAATGTAGTATCTTGTACATTGTGCTGTTTTGTTTGTACTCTTGTTTTTTGTTGTGTAAAGTACCGACGGTGTCATTTTATACTTGTCTTTGTAGAAGTAAGAATAATATTTTGTTTGCTAATAGAATTATTATGACTTATGAGTCATATTCTAATAACTAATATTATAAAAATATTTTAATTTTTCAGAAACATAAAAATAACAAATAACAAAATACATATATTTTGTTATTTTCTATCAGAATTTCTTTTGTATACTAAAACAGACTATTAAACAAGCCAAATCATTTTAATAAACAATAATAGATTATTGTATAGATTGCATTACATAAAATGTTTATTTAAAATAAAAATTATTTGTTCACCCATGACATATGGTTTAATGGTAGGTGTTTTTCCTTTAGGAAACTGGTGTAGGTATAAATCTTTACAAATGTAAGTTTAAAAATGTAATTAGATTTTGTAAAATAATTGTTGTTACAAAAAATTGTTTATGTGAAACTATTTTTGGACGTGAACTTACATTATATAATAGATGCATTTATAAGTTAATAAAGTATTCAAACTACAACCTCTTGGGTTTTGGATACAAATAAGTGAAGCTTGGAGTATCCTCAAAGTTAAACGGTAGTGGAGCATGAAAAGTGGCCACGTTTATTGTGATGTAAAAGAAGAAAATAAACGAGGATCAATACCTGGTTGGACTTGGAAGGTAAGCAGACTCGACGGCCAAACTCAAATCACATAATCTAGAGATGCAACTTTTTTATAAAAATAAAAATAAAAGTTTTGTGACTGATATTTCGTATTAGTTTGAAAACGAATAGTGTCAATTGTGAGGTATCGATTAGATGAAACTTCAACTAATTTTAATGATTGGTCGTCAAAAGAATACCCCTAATTATTCTCAACAATCAAGTTGTTTATTCTGGTCTATAAAGATCGATGTTGTTATTCTGTTCTATATAATTGATGTTGTTTTCTAACATGTGGAAAATTTTCAAACCCATTATTCTCTAATAAGCAAACTTATTATCCCCTTTATCTAATAATTAGTCGCATCTTAAATTACAAGAAACATCCATCATAGAGGTACCAAAGTTAGAATTTAGTGCTAGTAAATAGCTGTGATAATTACACATTTCTTGTAATTTTTTAAATCTTGCAAAGTTTAATACCCTCTTGCTCCGATTCTAATCTTAAGGGGAATCTATACAGTCGTAGTGATAAACAAAATCCATAGAACACATTCACACAAAATCAGGTAAGCTAATTTCATACGATAACCATAACCATCGTTATAACCATAACTATAATCATACTTAGTAACTCTCGTTTATAACAAAGCTATTGAATGGCCTGGGGTGGGTGAGATGTAGGAAAACTTTATCCCTATCATAAAAGATAGATATATCATTCTAGACAACTTTCATATGATATCTTAAGCAAAAACAGAATATTGCTCAAACTATAGAGGACACAAAAATAATGACAAGGCAAGATAAAATCATTTGCATATATCTAAAAAAACAAGTTTTTATATTTAACATATATTCAAACAAAGGAAGACAAAACTAAAAATTATATATATAAGGACAGTGGAAAAAAAATTTGAATCAAAGATGTGAAACAACTACAACAATGCAATAGAAATGAAATTTATTTATTTTTATCTTATAGATTATGTCAATTAATTCAATAGAAATGATATAATTAAACCGATCATCCAATTCAAGAGAAACAATAAGATTAAACGATAAATATCAGAGTTTGACCGGAAAAGAGTAAAAAGCAGAACCATGATAGAAGAACTTGCGTGCATATTACAAGAAGTATAAGCTAAAGAACACTTAAACAAATTGGGGATTTTTGAGAATTACAGCTTTGGATTGAACTTTGGGCCGAATGATAGAGTGACTTGCCTAGAAGGAAGAAGTAAAGAATTGCAAAGTGCAAATCAATCTAGTCCAAAATTCCCATTTGGGAACTTGGATGTGAAAAGAGAACGTTAAAGACGATGTGGAAGATGGTTTAATTTAATCTCATAATCTCCTTCACTGGGATTTCAATATACGAATATAAACGAAACATCCATTGGGAAATGAATCATCTGGCTCGCGATTTTGGGAACTGTTGCATGACCACGACCGTTGCTCTTCGTCAATGTCTCCACTAACCCCAACCTAATCCCGAAGCCTACGATTTTTGAGAATTGTCTATGATGGCAATGTAGAAGAGAAAAAGTGTACTCAGTTATCCCACGTTCCTTATATCATAAAGAACATCAACTGAAGAAGATGAAAGATCCATGAAAGTTTATTAATCTCTTATACATCTGCATTTTAATTACGCTTTTTTGCTATTGCAGATTGTGGTCGTGGATTTTTATTATTGATTTATTCTAAAACAAATTGATTATCTGAAACATATAAAATTGTTGCTTCTAATCAACACAAATTCAATACGTATTTAAGCTGTCACACAAAAAAATAAAACATTTTAATATACTCTCGCAAAAATTAAAACACACACATGACACATAGATATATAAGTATACTACCACACTGGCAATGAACCCAATACAAGCCAGTTTATTCAATTTCTCATATTGCTTTCTTACTTGTATTATCATTAGCTCACATGGTATCATCTCGTAATTAACTAGTTGATCTTTATTTTGTGGAACAAAACATGAAAATTTGTTCTAACACTTAGGAAGAGCAACACCACACTGCCTAGCAACTCGTTGCGCATCCTGAGGAGTGACATACTGGCGAAGCGTAGGGTGCGTAGGTAAGTACAGAAACAAGTCTTCTGTTCCTTCACCTTAGCGCAACAATCGCTTGATGGTGGTTGCGGGGACGTGACTGCACCCGCACACACCACAAGCTCCATGTAGTTGCAGTTTGCACCCACTGCGCCGGGGACTTGGCCCATGAGTACCATCATCAATGCAGAAAGTACAACCACACAATATATCTTTCTCGATATCTTCATTTTGGAATGATATTTTGAAGGACTTGAAGTTTTGTGGTTGAGCAAAGGAGTGAGACTATAATTTATAAGTGAAAGTAAGTAGGTGAGAATTAATAGTTTAGTGACTTAAAATGTCAGTTTTCTTAAATTGTGAAAAAGATTGGTTCCGTCGAATTAGTACGTTCGGTAGTTGGAGTTTTTTTACCAAAAGAGTGTTGATAGAAAAATTATTTATCAAAACTAATGATTCTGAAAATATTTATCAAAATGGATGGTGTTTTGAAAAAAGAAATTCTCACTTCTAATTGTATTGGATAAAAAACTTTTTTTATTTAAAAAACAATCATTAAATTTGCCTTGCGTTGGTTGACGATAAACTGATCATGCAATAACTTTGATGGGATCATTAATATTTTATCCTTAAATTGGCATGTATATGAGTGCCGAGGTGGTTGATGAGGCATAAAAGCTCATGAATGCATAAGATGAGTTGAAGATGATCCGAATGCAATGATCCCATTCGATCTATCTCCTCCAACCGGGTGTTGTTTGGGAAGATAGAGGGAGGGGAGAAGCTTACGAGGATGACCGACGCAATTACGGTTTCTTGATTTTCGTCTAGTCCATCAAGTCTAGGCCAGGTAGCTTGAGGTAAGAAAGACGATGTTAAAACTTTTTAAGATAGTCGTTTTAATGAGGTGACATCATATAATTGGATTGGATGATAGATGAAATAGTAGAGACTAACAAAGATGGTGTCCCTCTTACTCTTACTTTAAAGAGGTAAATATAAAATGACGCACATAAGAAGAGGGAGGTAGGGAGCCTGAAGTGGAGAGGGCATGGCCATCCATAAGCCCACAAGCGTCAGAGATGAGGTGGTCCCAAAGGAAAAATATCATGAACCTCATAGGAACTTTATATAAGGGGGGTGTGGGAACCCTACTGTCCATTTCTAACACCAAAGTCGGTCATGCGATGAATAAAGTCTAGACCTAAGTTTAGAGGGATTTAGAACGACAAACACAAACACTGAAATTCTATTCCAAAATGTACATTATCGTTTATAAAAAGACATGAATCCTCAGTTAGAAGAAGAACACAACTATGTACGTACTAGATACAATTATACTAAAACCCATTTGGACACGAACTGCAAAGCAAATATGTTGTTTTGTTTGAAGATTACCACCTTAATATAAACTAGTTTTTTTCTCCCCGCTACGCGGAGAAGTCCGGTTAATATTTTTCACATGCAACGCTTGGAATTTAATTATAGACTAGGTTTTATCCATGCTTGCGTTGCAACGCAAAAGAATTCTATCATGATCCCAAATACCAAATCCTGAATACCCGATCCCAAATACCATAAACCAAAACCCGATCCCAAATAAACCAAACCTGATGTAAATAAAAATAACCTGTGAATTACAACAGTTCCTTTTTTTTCGGTAAGCCCTATTTCATCATGAAACAGTCTTAAATAAAGGCGCCGACCAAAATAATTTTTAAAACAAAACATTGATTTAGAAATAAGGACAACATATATAACCAAAATACATATGTGAGCTTTAAATTCCAAGACGGGTAGACCAACCCATTTGGGTTACAACAAAGTTAAGTTGGAAGGGAACATGATTACAAAACATGTCTTGAGCCTTGGCGAACCTGACCTGTATTTTTCCAGTTACAACTTGGGTGTATCGTCACGATGCAATGTATTGTTTTAACTGAAAGTGAACATGCAGGACTATTTATTATTGCCTGTTAAAGACTATGCTTTTCAATCACAATCTCAAAGTATAAACCGACATTATGCTCCTCAAAAGCAATAGAGTCTTAGCATGGCAGCAGAGAAAAAGATATAGAAACCAAGCATATAATGTGGAAGTTAAACGATTAAAAATGAATTCATTGAAGGTTTACATTTAGCATTACCATGTAGTGGACCAATAAAAAAGTTGAACTACAATCAATGAGAGTATACATGGATCGTTTTGGGTAACAGCGAAGTTAGGGTGGGAGTGACCTTTCGGTTATAACAATATTAGCAAAACATAAAGGGTGTACTGGAAGATGCGGGATGCCTGGGTTGACCCAACTCAGACATAATGTAATATCGAAAGAGAATAACAAACACGGGAACACAGGCAAAGGATATGTTAAAATAAGAATGCATAACTTTTATTATAGAAATATACTCCACGACTTCCTGTACCGGCTTTTAAAAGATAATGGAACAATTCAAACAATTCAGTTGTGAACATATATGTAATACCAGCAGTGTAAATACATACTGTGAACCTAAATGAACCAAATGAAGTTGAAATTACGCAGATACAATGATTCCCAGAATGATATCTTTAACATACAAATAAACGGGATGTTGATAAATAAAAAATTTGTGACCATGCGTTGATGCGCAAATGAAGAATAACAGATTATACGTTTTGTGAAGCTATAATCCCTCGAAATAGTGTGCAACACATTCTGAAGTTGAATCATCTTTCTATCGACAAATTATGAGGGCATCATATCAATATTACTTCAACTTTTTAGTCATTCTTTATTCAAAGCAAAGATCTATAGCCCATTAGAACAACAAAAAATAGGTTTCCTACTTCATCATTAGATGAACTAACAAAAACTTACAGGAATTTAGCAAGACAACAGTTCTTACTCTCTATTAACAAAGCCTCTAACGCCCAATTTGGATTCCTCTTCAACCTTTATCAATCACCGTCCGTGCAAGAAAACCTACAAAGATAGTTGGAGCTTGTTCAAGAAAAAATTATGCCCTGTAACAAACATTATCCAAACAATTGATTTGTGAACCTACTGATTCATGTCTAGATGAAGAAATGGGGGGGGGGGGGTGGTTTTGAATTCATTGAGAAGGTTTTGCATGAGAGCAGCTCACCAAATTTGAAGTTATTGGTTTAACAGGAAAGTAATTTAATAAGTAAAATTGATTTTTGACGAATATAAATAGGAAACAAACCTACTCCAGTCAGTTTCATGTAGAAATTGAAATGCTTCACATAAAATTAGAACAAAATGATGTTAAAGTAAATAAGTTGTATACAATATTCGAGGATTCAAAATTAAAGTAAGAAACATTAAGGATGAACGTTGAACCTCTTTATGATCACATTCACCATACTAATCACTGGTCAGCCATAAACCAATAAATATACTCTCGCCCAAATGCTAATCACACCTTGAAACAACCAAGCTCGTATTTGAAGTGTAAGAATAAGTAACGACGGGTAACGCTAGTTACAATGGTTCTCCTCATCTCCCTCATCGAACTTGACATCAGTTATAATGAAATCACTACCTGGTTGAACTTCATGCGGCGAAACCCCTAGTGTATGCGCCGTCGGAGATGGGCAAGAGGTAAAGATCGTTGTCGGCAACACCGTCTCCTGCCGAAAGTAAGGGACCCGCTCCCTTATCTCTCTCTCTACAAAAGACGGGTTTTTAAGAACTTTGTCTCTGTTATCTGTTCGCATAACACGTATGACCAAAAACTAACATTACAGGACACGTGGGGTCGGAGATAAAGCCAACTAAAAAAACAAAAGAATTAAACATTAAACAATTGTACATCATGTATTAAGAGTTGTACTTGAACACCTCAACCAATCACAAGTCAATGTGATTAATCATTCAATCACCTTCTTGTCACCCTAACGAATGCAAAAGTTGCATGTACGACCACAGTAAGGGCTAGTCGACTACTGTTCATCACATAATGGGGATACCGCAGGTGTTTTTGAAGAGACACCAGACCTAACCATCACGGTTAGGCCTAAACGTGAGGCTTTGAAACCTAAACGTGACGGCTTGACCTAAACGTCAGGCATAAAGAGGCATGGGTCTGAAACAAAAGTACTCCTAACAAAAGTACACTGATAAAAAGGCACGGGTCTGAAATAGAACATGACAGTTTGCCCTAACCGTCACGGTTAGAGTACGAGGTAGACTTGATGTTGACAGAAAGTTCCAAGAAACCCGGGCACCTACCACTTCGAACCATCACCGTTAGGCCAAACCGTGACGGTTTCTCATCCAAATTTTTCTATATACATGCACTCCATGGTTTCATGCAACCAACCACCATGAAAAAAACTTCATCGTTCCAAAAACACATAATTCGAAAACAATGTCGGGTTCGGGAGATCATTATCAAAAGCCGAAGCTTCTAGATTTGAATGAGGAGCCACCTATCGAAGATCCGAACCAGGTTGGAGTAATGTCTATTTTATTATAAATTTTTAATTGAAATATCTAACCATTACTTTTTTTAGGAATATTACGTATACGGGAGTCACCCTTCATGGGGGTGGAAGAAACCAACCCGTCGAACACATTTGCTAAAGAGGCGTACAACTCATTATTTGGACTGACGGGTTACGGTGAAGGGTACAGACATCCCCCTTACCATTCTTACGGATATGCCTCGAACCCGTACCACTCACAAATAGAGCTGGATTACGGACATGCCCCGAACCCGTACCACTCACAAACAGAGCAGGATTACGGACATGCCCAGTACCACTCACAAATAGTGCCGGATCACGGATATTACGGACATCCCCCGTACCAGTCAGAACCAGAAGTTACACATGTGTCAGATACTTTTAATGAGAATATTACAGATGAGAGTGACGATTCGGTTCACCTCAAAGAAAACCATGGGGACACCGCGGAACACGATGAGGATGAGGATCGGATAAGAAAGGTTATGGTTTCTTATAAAACTGACAAAGTATGAAGAGTTTTCATTCGTTTGTTTAAATAATTTACTTATTTGTTTTATATATTGGTTTTTATGTCTGGCTTTATAACTTTTTCTGTATTTTGATTCTCGTGAGGACTTGGAGAAGTGGGCTAAAATGAGAGAACACGAGCATGGGTGTGTCATTATGGTGGGTCGGTCAAAGAAAAAGGATGTGGGACTCTTATGCAATTGTAGTGGTGAACCTAAATTCACTGGCACAAGCAGGCGAACTGGGAGCATAAAGAAAGGATGCCCCTTTAAACTCCTAGGGAAGTACGTAGGAAAGAGTGACAGTTAGATGTTGGAGGTGAGAAACGAGATGCACAACCACGATCATGTTGTCTACTAGAAGGGCCACACGCATCTTAGGAAGATGATCGCCGAAGAAATTGATATTGTCGAGAAGTTACACAGGCAGCACGTGCGGCCACGACACTTCCATTCAGCCGTAAGGAAGCAATTTCCCGAAGGAGTCAGGAGTCAGGGGGTTCATGTGGACACCAGTTGTCCATGTCCATGGGCTTGCCATGTGCTTATCGTTTGGAGGTATACTTCCAGGAAGGTAGTATATACTTGAAATACATTTTTTTACCATTGTCACATGATGCATATTTTTCACTAATAATTTAAATGCAGGCATACGTATTCCACTCGATGCGGTAGATCCACACTGGAGAAGCTTGATTTCGAGCCGGCGTACGTCGTGCCGCTTGAACCCGACTACGATAAGAAATTTGATGATTTGAAACAAAAGGTCATGTCATCGCACAATCCTCAAGTAAAAAAAATCGGTTTAAGAAATTGTATGACTCTTTGTTTTCAAGCAAGTCAAAACTTAAAGAGCCTGAGGTGCATCATGACGAACGTGGTCGTCTGAATCTTAAGGACCACAAAGAAGAGCGGACTCCAATACATCACAGTATGAGGCTGCTAGACACAGCTCGTGCAGGACCGGTTAAAAGGATGGTCAATACAATCAGTCTCACAATGAGGAGAGTTTTAAAACACTCAACAAATCAAATAGGGAACTGGGTTTATGTAAGTGATACTAAGAACACCAGTAACTGAGACAGAACTAAGAACAAGAACAGACGAATATGGTTTTTCAAGAATGTTGTATATTGCTCTCAAGTTCTATTACAATTGTTGCGAAGCATAAAAAGAAATACAAGGACCTGAGATACTTTATACTACAACCTACATCCGGTTATACGTGGAAACTAGCTGGAATTTACCACTAAGTAAGTATGGTAACTTTACTAACTGATAAAGGTGAACAGCGGATTAAAGTATGGTCAACTGTATGGGCATGCGAAAGCGCCATGCAGTGTATCAGAGTTGTCAGCGGATGTCAGACAGCCCATACTTATGTCCACTGGTTCATAGTTGATTCTTCCTAAGGCAAAATGGCTTCGGAAGAATAAATTCTTCCGAGGCCTATTTGTACTTTGGAAGAATCAACTTCTTCCGAGTCTTCTGCAAGTCTTCATGACTTCATTCTTTGGAAGACTTTGTCTTGGATCTTCTAAGTATGAATGCTTCGAAAGGAGAACTACTTGGTCTCGATTTGAAGTTCTTCTTATACTTGGGAAGGAAACTACTTAGTCTAGGAAGACTTAGTTTCCTTCGGAAGACTTAGTTTTCCTTCGGAAGTTCTTCATACTTAAGCTTCGGAAGATCTTCAGTTTGTCTTCAGAAGAGCAGCTTTGTCATCGGATGTCTTCTTCAATTGTACTTCTAAGTGTTGTTTTGGTTGCATCAGCCTCATATGATCCAACAGCTCGTATACTTCCTAACAAGAAACTATGCCTGACCCGACGAGGCATAGTTCCTATACCCCTCAGTTTAAGATGCCCAACAACCGTCCTAATCGGGAAAAGGCTGCTTCAAATGTACCGGTTACGGGAGCTGACCTAGGGTTTCCTTTAATCTTGAAATCAAAGGATGTGACAAAAGTGTAGGACCGTTAAAGGGTACTTAAGCTTGCATTTAGTTAACACACTTAGAAGGATCTTAAGTTCACTTAACAATTCAAATAGGGAACTATGAACTTTTACTGAAGATACAAGACAAACACAAGTAAAACAAGAACAAGAAAACAAGATAAAGTTTTCAAGGAAGTTGTATATTGCTTCTCTAGTTCTATTACAAGTGTTGTACAAGTATATTTTTTACTACAAGAACCGAAGACTACTTATACTACATCCTACAACCGTCAATATACAAAAAGACAGTTGGAAGTGACTAATCTAGACAACAAGATCAGCCTAAAGTCAAAAGGCAGATTTTCTTTTTACTAGTGACTATGACAAGCCATAGCTCACTGACTTTCCTATTACAAAAAGCCAAAAAGGAACAAAAACAGAAACTTGCAGACAAAGACCTTATCTACTTTATCATAAAGCATGGAAGTTTCACCAAATGATGATAGTTGGTGAACCACCAGAGCATGCAGCGGACAGAAAGTTACTTTATGATAAAGTTGATGGAAAATGTATCTTTTCTCTCTTTTCAGAAGAAAATCAGTCTTGTCTTTAAACAGCTTCGGAAGACTTTGTCTTGAGAGCTTCGAAAGACTTCATCTTTTACCTTCGAAAGAGTTGAGTCTTTGGCTTCAGAAGACTTTACACTTGGAGTATTTCTAAGTTAAGTGTAAAGCTTCCGCAGTAGTTTCTTCTAAACTTTGGCTTCGGAAGATTTTACACTTAGCATTTCTCTTGAGTGTGTAAAACTTCTGAAGCTGGTTCTTCTTTGTTCCAAAGTGCATTTTGGAAGACTTGGTTGTTTTGATATCCTTTGGTTGTATCAGCCTCTTAACTTCAGAGGTTCCTACAAACTCCCCCTAGGCTGATGCTACCAAAACAGAGAGGTTCTTCAGACTGGGATAGTCCACATGAGGATCTTTAGAATTCCTTTCTTCATTAGCAGATCTAGATTCTTCAGACTCATGAAGTACCTTCTCATATCATAGAGATCATGCAGAGGGAGTTCAAGCATGTCACTTATGAAGTAGACATGTTGTTCTCCCTGATCTCTAGTGACATACCATCTGTCTGGATCTTCAGCAAATGTCCAGGACAAAAAATTTCTTCCAATAGGAGGGGCTCTACTATGATAGGAGTTGGTTGAGAGTCCTCTTCATGCACTTTATCATGATATTCTGACTTATCCTGAGGTTGGGAGGTGGATGCCTTTCTTCTTTTCTTCTTAATTGATGATCTTCTTCTGGCCATCCTCTTTTTCCTCCCTGATATTTTAACTGAGAGGGTTGGTCTTCAATACCAGGTTCTTCAGTGGATTCCCTCTCAGTTGGGATCTCCTCTCTCCCAGTTTCAGAAGGAGAGGGATAAGAACCCTGTTGTGGGTTAGAAGATGAAGTTGGCTGTTGTGCAGCTTCAGGTGCAGGTGGTGTTGTCTCTGTAGGTTCAACCTTTACCTCAACTTCAGGTTGAGCTTGACTTGATGATGAATGAATGTTCACAAGCTCTCCCCTTTTTATCTTCTGCCTGATCACCCTTATGTGCTCATCCATTGTGTATAGAGACATGGGACCAAGCCTCCTTCCGGAGAACCCATACAACTTCAATAAGCTCATCATCCTCTGCCTATCTGCAGACTTTTTCTGACTTTTCTGGATGATGGCTCTTGATTTTGCAGCTTCTTCCCTTTGCCTCTTCTTTGCAACTTGCCTTTCCTTTTTGGCTTGCTCTTCCAGCTGCTTATTGTATTCAAATAATATATAACCATAAGGCAAGGGAAGGAGTGCAGGTGCCTGATAGAGACCTGTGGCACTCAGGTAGTTGATCATTTTTAATCTTTCTTCTTCATCAACTACCTGAGGTTGTTTAGCAGCCATAGTCTCTGACTCAGGACTTTCTTGAACTGGGGAGAGGATAGGAATGTTCTTGTAAAGCCTTTTTCTCCTCATTTCTTCCTTGTGTTTGAGGGTCAAGGCTGCATCCTCTGCTTCCTTCCTTTCCTTTGACAATTCAATGTCAGCCAGTTCATTTAACTCCTCTAAGGGGAGAGAGATGAGTTCATCTATGTTGAAGTTCCTGGTCCCTAGATAGTTGAGTCTGGCTGCCCTTAATTCATCTTCTTGAGTGTTTGGTACAGGGGCAGCCAGAATTGCAGCTTGCATGAATCCTGGGGAACCACTTGAACTCTCTGCCCTTAGCTTCCTCTTCCTCTCTCTCTTTTCTTCTTCAATCTCTTCAGGAGTCATCTTCCTTTTGCCTTTGTCAATTTCAGATCTTGATGACTCATCCTGAGAAGAGCTTTGGCCTTTACTGCTTGATTCAGCAGTCAATCTCTGACCAGAGAGAGGTTGTGAAGCACCATCACAAGCTGGTGCCTTACTGAGGGTATGGGGTGCTGGAGGAGATCTTGTCTCAAGGTTCACAGTCTCAGCCTCTGGGCCTTCAGTCAAGGCTTTCTATTCGAAACTAATCTTGGGTCTACCTCAACATCCAGCTGACCAAAGGCTTCAACTGCTAGCCTCTGTCTATATGATGCTGTTCTCCTTTTGAATTCTGCCCATTCTTGAATTTGATTGGCTAGTCTGACAGCTTGTCTGTTATTGCTTGGGTTGACAAGTGCCAGATCTACCAGATTTATACCCTCATAGAAACTTAGGTTTGAAATGTTTAAGATTTCTAGTTGACCCTAAGCTCTAGAGAGTACAAGAGCTTTCCTATCACTGTCATACCCCTAACCCCTGATTAGGTTCTCAGAAGGGCAGACATTGCTCTTGGTATCCCTTCCTCAAACAGATGTTGAATTTGCAAGTCGAGATTTCTGTCTTGAGGAGGTTGCTGAGCATGGAAAACTGCAAGATAGGATGGTGAGTCTTGTATGTCCATACTTGAGGAAGAACTCCCAGGTTCTGTGGTTGTCAGAACTTCCTCCCCCTTTTTGGTAGCATCACCCTCATGCATAAGTGAGCTGGGGAAGTGATCCATAACATCCACAGGTTCTTGTGGACCTGGATGAGTTTGTCCTATGAGTCTCTCAGCTAACTGGCCCTTGAGATCGGTGATCTCAACTTGCTGGTCATGGACCCTCCTTTGCAAGATAGTCACCTGTGATTCAAGGTGAGCTATCTGTGAAACCAGTTGGGTGCAGATGTCTTCGAGTTGGTGCACCCTAAGTTTCAGACTCCCCTCATCTTCAGTTGAAGAATTATTGGGGGATGAAGGAGGTGAACCAACGTCTGCTCCTTCACCACCAGCATGGGGTTCTCGGCTGCTGGATTTCCCCTGCCCCATGATAATGTCAAGAGGCTGGGTTGCCATGGTTGAGGTCTTAAAGATGTAATCACTGGCAACAGTGAGAGCCTCTTCCACATGGGTCTCCTGGACAATCACAGGAAGATCCACCTCAGTTTGGGGTGTCTGATGTGGGCTAGACATGGGTGAAGCAGGAGTACTCATCTCCCCTTGAGTGTGGGTAGAGAGGGGAGAGTCGTGGTACTCACTGAAACCCAAATCTTCATCAGAATAAAAGTCAAAGCTGGGAAATGGTTGGTTAAGATCAAGAGGCTGGGGATGGTAGCTTTCCCCTTAAGGTTGATCACTAGAGTGTTGAGACTCAGAATGATGGCTTAAGGCTGTTTGTGGAGTTGTGAGCTTATCAGGCTGAGCATGAGGATCCTCAGCACTGATCTTTTGAAGAATGGGAGTGGTTTGCTCCTTAGGGGAAGTGGGAGCTCGAGTGTCTACTTCCTCCTATGTGGGTTGTGATATGGGGGCCTACACATGCTCAATAGCAAGTGCAGGGGTTTGTTTGGATTTTCCAGTGTAGGTGAGGGTAATTGTTGGACTTGATGGTGGTTGAGAGGTGGGGGGTGTTGGTTCATCACTAGATGGGGCTGCTAGGATGTCACCCTGAGCAATGAGCTCAAACATTTTCAGGACAAGGGCTGTTTCTACCCTTGAGAACCCAACAGTTGGCTTTTTTAATATCTTGAAAATGTCGGGCCTTATGTGTGCAAGTTTAAGAACATTACATGTTCACCTCAACTATGGTCCCAATTCACAGTTGAGAATGTGTTGAACATACCGGGGGAACATGTAATATTCTATGGAATCCAAATTCGCTAGTAAATTTGTAAATACAAACTGAGAGTACCTGAATTTGACCCCTTGAACCATCCTATGGACAATGAAAGAGAGGTCTTCTGGAATCTGGTCCCATCCTCCATGTTTGTTGGATAAGCTGTGGATGATGACATGGAGGAGGTATTTCATTGGAATGAGACCTTCCCTTTCTTTAAGGTCTTGACTGAAAAGTCACCTTCATATCCCATCCAATCAAAGGATTGGTTAATAGCAGCTTTTGGAAAGGACAGCTCACCTGCTTCATCATCCAGCTGCAAATGGGTGTTTATAATGGCTGGAGTGATGAAAACCATCCTCCCCTGCACTGTGGCAGACAGTGCCTTCTCCCTGTCCATGGTGACCTCTTGACAGGTCCGCCAGAACTCGAGTAACTGATCCTCATAGAGAGGAGGATCGATTGTAAGGGAGGTGAAGTAGTGAGACAAAGAAAGATACCTACAAAAGTCTGAGAAGCTTGGATCCTTCTCAGAGTTTAACAGGGCAACTTGATTATGTTTCCTGTGTAGGTGCATGGTGAAATCCGGGTCGTTACGACGATCAAGATTGGCCATTTGAAGGAGCTTTGTAGTGAAGGAAGGAAGAAGATGATGAAATTGGGGGTAATTTTAGGTTAAGGAACAATGAGAGTAGAGAGATGAAATAGAACATTTTGGAAAGATATACTCTGGATTTGAGACAAATTTATGACAAAAAGATAAACTTTGAAATCCGCAAGTGGGTCCTACTTCTGAAAAAGGTGCCCAAAAAGTTAGTTTTTTTGTAAGTGGTAAAAGCTTCCGAAGGCAATTTTGGTTTCGGAAGCTTTGCAATCAAAGCTTCCGAAGGCAATTTTGCTTCGGAAGATATTTCAAAGAGTTTTGAAAATTTTGGCCTTCGGAAGAAATAAATGAGTCTTCTGAGACTAAATTGCTTTCGGAAGAAATTTGTTCCTAAAATGCATTTAAGTACTTATACCAAAATTTAAGCTTCGGAAGATACTTCAAGAATTTCTTCCGAAGGTAAATCTCAGATAAGTTGTATAAACGATTTAAAGACATAAATTTTCTTCCGAATGCAACTTTTGCTTCTTTCGAAGGTAAATTTTCATCATTCTAAGAGATATCATTTTAAAAGTTCGTTTTTCTTCCAAAGAGAAACTGGGCTTATGAAGTGATCTAATAGACAAAATAGGACACACAGTTTTAAGAAATAATATTGATTAAGTTATTAAGAAAACTCTATTTAAAGTTAATCATCCCAATAGCTGATACAAGATATTTAAATCTTTGTTCATCAAAAGCTTTTGTGAACAAATCAGCATATTGTTCATTTGTGTTAACTTTGATTAGTTTTATCAAACCCTTTTCAAAATTATCTCTAATCAGATGATACCAGATATTGATGTGTTTGGTCCTTGAGTGCTGCACAGGATTCTCTGTAATAGAGATGGCACTGTTGTTGTCTATGTGGATGGGAGTCTCTTTGAAATTGAACCCATAGTCTAGCATCTGATTCTAAATCCAAAGCACTTGAGCACAGCAGCTGGCAGCAGCAATGTATTTAGCTTCAGCAGTTGATGCAGACACACAGGATTACTTTTTGCATTGCCAAGAGACTATCCTTCCACCCAGGAACTGACACCCCCCAGATGTGGACTTTGCAGTCATGTTGCAGCCACCATAATCACTATCTGTATAAGCATACAGATTAAAGTCTGAATTCTTTAGATACCAAAGGCCTAGATTTGGAGCACCTTTGAGATATCTAAGAATCCTTTTGACAGTGATTAGGTGTGACATCTTGGGGTTGGCTTGATATCTTGCACATATGTATGTGGCAAACATGATATCAGGCCTGCTAGCAGTAAGATACATAAGTGACCCAATCATAGCCCTGTAGAGATGTTCATCAACACATTCCCCCTCAAGATCAGGACCAAGAGAGTGGTTTTTGGCTATGGGTGTCTTTGCAACATTACAGTCAATCATCTTGAATCTTGTAAGTATGTCCTGTACATACTTTGACTGACTGATGAAGATGCCATCTTCAACCTGCTTCACTTGAATTCCTAGAAAGAAATTGAGTTCCCCCATGGCACTCATTTCAAATCTATTCTTCATCAGCATCTCAAAGTCTTTGCAGAGCTTTGGATTAGTTGAACCAAAGATGATATCATCTACAAATATCTGAACTAGCAATGTGTCATTTCCTATTTCTTTGATGAAGAGAGTCCCATCAATAGTACCTCTTTTGTATCCATGTTGACAGAGGTATGTTGATAGTGTCTCATACCATTTTCTTGGAGCTTGATGCAGTCCATAAAGGGCTTTATCAAGCTTGCAGACATAATCAGGATGATCTGGGTCTGCAAAGCCAGGTGGTTGTTTAATATAAACTTCTTCATCAATCACCCCATAGAGAAAGGCACACTTCACATCAAGCTGGTAGACCTTGAAATCCTTGGATGCAGCATAAGCCAGAAATATTCTTACAGCTTCAAGTCTTGCAACTAAAGAAAAGATATCAGTGTAATCAATCCCTTCTTCTTGAGTGTATCCTTGGACAACCAGTCTAGCCTTGTTCTTGATGATGATCCCTCTATCATCTTTTTTGTTCCTGAATACCCATTTGGTACCTATGACAGACTTCCCTTGAGGAAAAGGGCACAAGTTCCAAACCTTCTGTCTTTTGATTTGAAGCAACTCTTCTTGCATTGCTTCAATCCAACTTCCATCCTTCAAAGCCTCATCAACTTTCTTAGGCTCAAATTGGGATAAGAAACAAAAATGTAGACAAACATGGCTGTCATGAGTTTGTCCTCTTGTTCTCACCCCTGAGACAACATTTCCAATGATGTTGGTGGTGGGATGAGACTTGTGGATCCTAAGTTGAGGAATCATAGCAAGTTAGTTGGACAGATCTAAATTAGAGAAATTTTGATCTGGCAAAGAAGAGTTCCCAACCACATCAGCACACTTATTAAGAGAAACTTGATCCAATAAGTATGTTACATCATTCATCCAATGAGTAGTAATTAATATAATGTTTGTATTTTGATAATGTTAATTGTATATGTATGAACCAACTTGTTATGTAATTGTATTTAATATTTATGATAATTTCTAAAACAACCAATTTTCACAAAGTCGTAACGTCACAAAAAAAAAACAAGCGTCACATTAATAATAACAACCGATTTTTAAAGAGTCGTAATTTGATAAAAATAAATTAAACACAAACCGTTACATTAATAATAACAATCGATTTTTACAAATTTGGAATTTGATTGAAAAAATTATAAACTAAAAAGTTAAATTATAAACTAAAAAGATTGCCGACACAAACCCATTGCTTCTTGTTTTCGGATACACAGTGGGCATCTAACGTCTGGATCAACAGCTCAAACTAACATGATTGGCGATGTCACACGTGCCACAATAAGCCTATACGAACCAACCTTGTTAGCGGTGTTATGTTATAATCGTATCCGATATCAATATTCGTTTTTATGGTTTTCGACGAGGCTAAGCGATGACGATCAAATAGAAAAAAATACTTTTATTTTAATAAAATATAAATAAACACAAAACACAAACTTGTATGTCATGATTAGGTTCAACCGTATGATAAAATTAAAAATAAACACAAACTAGTATGATTAAAAAAAATTAAATATTATACCCAATATGTCACGGTTTGGCCAAACCGTGACATATACACCACCATCAAAACCCTAAAACCCAACTCTAAAAAAACGAAACACACTTCCAATAATTAACCCAATCTCGAGGTGCAGAACATTCTCTGAAGCCTAACCGTCACGGTTAGGCCCAACCATAACGGTTAGTTTCTACACCTGACCTAACGGTCACGGTTAGCCCAAACCGTCACGTGTAGTCCAAACCGTCACGTGTAGGTTGGGTTTTTCTCCAAATTTCTTACGGTTTGTCTAAAATTTCCGTTCTTTATTAATTGTATGTAATTAATAAGAGAAAATGTGGTGACAAGATGATGATCAATGCAAGAAACTATGCGACGGTTGAGTTAGGAGTCGGTTTGTACTTTGTACAACATGAAATAGAATGCAGGAAGCGATGATAGTGACGGCAATAATGCTTTAATAATAAACTACCCTCTGTTATCCAAAAACAGTTACGATCCTCGTAAAATTTGGTTTGGTGCCAAAAATTTTCATTTTCAAAATTATTAATCAAGTTCTAATTTAATGTGTTATCATTAAATTGTATAAGTTAGACATTTCTGAGCAAATTTTAAGATAAAATTATCATTTAGGTAAGATGTACATTAGTTATGTCTTTTATAGTTATGAATGCTTTCTTGACACTTGTTTTAAAACTAAAATTTAATCCAATGGGTTAAGACGCCTCACAAACGCAAATACCTTATAATAAAGACCCAGTGAGGATAAATACTACTCAAATTAAATACAAGTAATTATGAAAGTAAGTAGTTATGCGTACAGCTTACAATTTATGGTAGATGTCTTAACACAACAATATAGATCACAAAATTTAACAGGTTAATGTTCGGGGTACATAAGTCTTTGGTCATAAACGAATGATACATTAACTTCGTACTAACAATAAAGCCTTGTAAACTTACATTTAAGCAATACAAATAATCTTATATATTTGTCATCAAATACCACAAACACCTTCATTTGTGTTTTCTTCAAGAAATACGAGCCTTAATACTTGTGTTTCTACTATTCAACGTCCCCTCTACAAATCTTCGTTGGTAAAACCATCAAAACAAAATCAAAAGACTGATTTAGAATAAATTTAAGTGTCGTACGAGAGCTGAACAAATTAGTCAGTGACACTAAACACGCTTGATACATAGTTTGATCATGATTAGTCGAGCTCCATCAAGAGCCTTTATGAACATTAACATCAGAGTTGTGGCCCCTCCCACAAAATCAAACTCAAACATTTTCCAAGTTTAAAATACGGATTTAAGTATCTAGGAAATTTGGGTTTGACCACAAACATTAGTTGAATTTAAATACATAGTACAAGGTTGGTAAGTCAAGAAATAAAGCATGTTGGAACTAGTTCGTTTGGAATAAGAGAATGAATGTCTGAGAATTAAGGACTCTAAATTGGAAAGAAAGCAAGTTTGAAGAGATTCAACTCCTTTCTAGACCTTGCGCGAAATAAGAGTTAAGTCAAGTACTATGCACGTCCTTTACTCTAAATTATAGCATTCATAAAGTATCAGGTTTTAATCGAGTCTAAATGGGTTCACATTGTAAACTAGTATACATGCGTAGTCGTTTATTTAGATCATGCTTGGGTTGGATAGTAAATAAATTTGTTAACCGGCGGGCAAATTTATAATTGAGACTAAAATCATAATTTAAAAGTCAACCCTTCATTACATTTACAAAACACTTAACTTGTTTTACCTAGAAACATTTTTGATTTCTTTATATAAATTGGCTATAAAGGTCGTCACACGTAACATGGGTTAAGTGTTTATTTATTTATTTTGGTGGGGGAGTGAGGGCTTTTGTAAAAACCAATGACTCATGTAGTGTGTTAGGTTTGGTGATACAACATGCCAATCCTAAAAAGTTGTCAGGTATGTTTAACACAATGGTTCTCGATTAAAAATATAATTTGTAGTATTAAGATGCCACTCGACATGATAGTAGTAGTAATGTCAAGTTCCCTTGATATTTTAAGTGTGAGGACAACTAAGAGATAATCTGAAGTTGAATGTGGTGACGAGACGACCATCACACCAATGGAAGAAACATATGATAACCATTGTGACAAGTACTGATCTGAACAATGAGAAACAAAGGACAGGAAGTGATGGTAGTAATGACAACAATGTCCTGATAATAAACTACTCTCTTCAACCCAAAACAAAAATTCACTTTTCCAATTTAGTTTGTTAAAAAGAATTTTATTTTACAAACTATTTACCAAGTTTTCATTTAACCTTTTATCACTAACTACATAAGTTAAAATATAGTAGCGAGGGTAACATTACTATTTATTATGATTTTTTTTTAACAATCTAGAATTTTTCTAATATATATTCTTTTGGGTTTACCACTAGCATAACCCCGTAGCCTCATTTACTTATCTATTATTCGTATGTAAATAAACTATTATAGAGATTTAAAAACTACTTCCATATCTACACGGTTAGGCTAGAAAAAATGTCATGTTTAATTAAATATATCACTTTTTAGACACTAACAAGGACATGTTTATTGAGCAGATTACATGTCATGTTTAACATGAATAATGTAACTAGTTCAAAAGCATGAATGATGCGACAAAACATGTTTAAGACAATTATTGACATGATACCCTAAACATTATTAAGAAATATTAACACATGATTAATATGATAAAATCAAAGTTACCCGAATTACACTCATGGTTGATTATAATATAATTAATTGTTTACAAACCATAAAACTACTTCTTTATAATAAACAAGCTATAAACATGTTGTGTTGGCATCTTAATCTATTTAGCACGATAAGTTAACGGTGTTGTAAACAAGTTGAGCACGTTGAACACATTTAGAATCAGTTTGCGTTATTAATGTGTTAGCCGGTTTACAACTAGAACTTTTTTATCCATACAGTAGCCATTTATTTTGTATCATGTTGTATAAGTGTATAACCCTTTCACCCAATAGATTTTTTTATAACGGCTAACAAATACTATAAACCCGATCACCCGAATAAATCCATTGACGAAAGTCCACCCACGTATTGTGAACAAAGACAACCCTACTGAGTTATGCTAATCATTCTAGGAGAAATCCACCACCAAAAAATAATTATGATAAAACCTCTAACCTACTTGAATCATATTATATCAATCGAGACTCAAACACGTGATTTTCACATTAAAAAACCATATAGTACTTCCTCTCAAATAAGTTTATCTAAGACACATTGGTTATTGGTAACCCCTTAGGAATCAAACAACCATGAAATACAACCCACGAGCCACGAGTCACCAGCTGCCGTCGCAAATGCCGCAAGGCGCATTTCACCGCTCTTTCGAGCATCCGCCGTGTGCTAATGATCCTCCGACCTCCGCTCAAAATACAACGCTCGTTCGATCCCCGTACGAAAAGACGACGAGGTTCAGGTTGTTAGGGGCACCTACAAGGGCCGTGAAGGTAAGGTGGTTCAGGTGTACCGTCGCAAATGGGTCATTCACATCGAACGGATCACCCGTGAGTTAACGTTGGTATTAATCCTTCTAAAGTGGTTGTTACTAAGCTGAAGCTTGATAAGGATAGGAAGTCGTTGCTTGATCGTAAGGCGAAGGGTCGTGCTGCTGATAAATCGAAAGGTAAGTTTACTGTTGATGATGTTGTTGCTGGTGCGTCTCTTCAAGAGATTGAGTAGGTTACTGTTTGTTTTTGTTAGGTTGTTCGATTTCCTTTTATTAATTATGACAACTGTTATTCAAAATGGGTATTATTTCTGAAGAATTGTCATGCTTACAACCTATCTTGTTCACTATTGTAAGTTAGAAATTTATGTCTCTGTTTATTTTTATAGCTTAATAACAAGTTTTGTTGAAATTAAAAAACAGAAAATAATATTTAGGGTTGCGGACACTTTCATGATACCATTTTGTCATTTGAATAGTTGTGTTGCATTTTTTCCTGAGATTCCAATTTTTCAATACATTCATAGAGTTATTATGATCATGTCTTAAGTTGAATAACTTCTTGACTACTATAAAAGAACTTTGGATAAAGATGCAAACTAGTTGGTTGTTTTCACAATCTATTATTTCTTCATTTGTTTTCACAATCTTTGTATAAACATACATCATTCTTGGTCTCCTTTTCCTTTTGATAATTCTATAAAGACATTTTAAAGGTTTTTTAGCTAGGTTATCCTTGTACACTTGGAACAAAAGAAATCACTTGTAATGTAATTCAAAGCATTGTAACCCCTTTTTTTATCTTTGAATGTCAACATCCATTCACTCATTTGAAGTTATACTGGTTTTGAGGCTATTTCTTACACTTACCATTTGTGGTTTTGAGGCTATTTCTTACACTTACCATTTGTGTTATTGGGTAGAAATCTATTGAAGAACGTGTAGACTTTTGTGTTATGGCTTTGAGGTTTTTCTTTTGAATTTGTTGAGAAACAAGACTCAAGGAGCTGACATGATTATAGTTGCTCGAAATTATGACATCCCCGAATGAGTGGATGTGTTGTTCATACGCTAAGGTTAAAGAGAGATTGGATACTTTATGTAACATTTTTAGTGATTCTTTTTGTTTCAGGTGTAAAAAAATAACCCAATTAATTTTCATTAAAGCTTTTTAGAGTTATCTGTGAAAAAATAAGACAAATAATGGAATATGTTTATGGAGGGATATGTAGAGTGAAAAAAGCAATGACAAAAGAATTTAAATTGAAACACTATCTAGATTATTGAAAAATAATAAGTAGTGGGTCAAAACAATCACCTTTAACTTCCTCTCTAAACTATTGGTTTTTGCTCAATTTTAAGTTTTTCTGTAGTAATCAAGAAGTTACTTGACTTCGAATAAGATCAGTTTTCAATAAAAAGATCAGGATCACATAGAAAAATGTAATACGAAACTCTTTAAGGAGACAAATCAATATCATGAAAGTGCCGGTGATTTTGTGAGGACACTTTGTTACATTAGAGCATTAACACGAGCATCCCATCTTTATTCTAATCTCTAAATTATACGAAATATATATGTTTCTGTACTCTTATATTAAGTTTTCCATCTCAATCTCTATCCTTTGTATTTTTGAAAGGAATTACAATGATTACTTGTATTTGGGGTCACCATTTATTTCTTAATTTTATTATTTTATGTATCATATTAAGGATGTAAATGAAAGAAAAAAAAATAATTAAAAAATAATAAAGTATTATTTAGTTGAAATAAGAATGTGTGTGGGAAATTAATGTGAGATGTTTGTATGAAATGAATGCAAATTTTAGAGGATGATATTTTTTTTTATTAATTATGAGGGATGTGGATGATCAGATGGGAGAGGGAGACTGGGCGAGATCTACTAAAAGCGAATTCCTCATACAAATAGAGACGTCTATTAAAACAGACAGTTTTAATATCCTTAAATATCCTTTTGTATTTAAATTAAGAGTAAATTATTATTTGTATCCCTGACGTTTGTTCATTTTAACCACTTGCATTCCTACGGTTTCAAAATTGTCATATAACCCCTAACATTTCATGTTATCTTCATTTGAGTCTACGTCGTTTCATTTTTATTTTCATTTGAGTCTAAGTGACTAACATTGTTAATGTTTCTGTTAAAATTATTATTGAAAAGACTAAACTACCCTTAAAATTAAATAATAACATAAATGGTTCCCATCCATCAACATCTTCTTCTTCATTCATCACCACCACCAACCACCACCGCTCTTCCTCTGGCCACCACACCACCACCCGTCGCCACCCCTCCTCCCGTCGCTTCACCACCGCTAGCGACCCCTCCTCCCGTCGTATCGCCATCACTGGCCACCCCTCCTCCAATCGCAACACCGCCACCTGCAACTCCTCCCCCCGTCGCATCGCCACCACCTGCAACTCCAACACCGGCTCCTCTGGCTTCTCCCCTTGCGCCTGTGGTCGTGTCATCTCCAACTCCGGCGGTCTCTACCGATCTTTCTCCGGCACAGGTTTGGCCGGAATGTTCCCGGCGGTACACGTGTACGTTATTCTCCGGCGACGCCATTTGCTCCGCCGAAGGAGGATTATCAGGATCTGGTGTACGCTGCCGCAGGGGAAATCGCAAGGATGAAGATGAAGATGACGATGACGACGAAGATGAGATGGACACCGTCAACGACGTCGTTTTGGCTGCTGGAGGTCGCATCGGAGCCCCACATCTTCCTGAACACCGTTAACGATGCCGTTCTAATCTTTTTATTTTTTATTTAATTCTTAGGGGCATTTTAGTCTTTTTATAAAAGAATTAAAGGGATAACTAATGGTGTTAGGGTTTTGGATACAAATGGATATAAAATTAAAACATTAGGGGGTCACTGATAATTTTGAAACTATAAGGATGCAAGTGGTTAAAATAAACAAACGTCAGAGATGTAAAATGAGTTAAATACATTTTACATCTCTGCGGTTTCATATAAACTGTCATTTGAATTCAAAAGTTTAAATTTTGCCATTTGCATCCAAAAGTTTCACAAAAATTGTCATTTGAATCCACTTAACTACTTCTAATTAACGCTCTTAAGTTTTTCCATTAAGTCTTCTAAATTAGAGGTATTTTAGTTAAAAAAATTACAAAATAAAAAATCAGCTCTATGTGATAAGTTTTAGTCGTTCAATCTCCTTTGATAATCAGCATTGCGATTTTAATTTACCAGGAATGATAGGTAAGCATTTTTTTCATTTCATCAAGAAATACATCTCTGGACATCATATTATATAAAATAAAATATAAGCATAACTAACTAAAAGTAATTTATTTCTAACTTTATAAATATTATAAAACAAAAATATATATAAATAAACAAACAAGTCATATATTATAAATTATTTGAATTATAACCATAAAAGACAAATTATCACAAAGTATAAGAATAGTTCATAATAAGACATTACCTACCAACAAATAATAATCATAAAACATCAATCATCGTAACTATAATTAATAATTAAGCTTTAAACCAAAAACAATCTATGTTTAATTAATAAAACGGGTAAAAGTAACACAATTACTAACTAAAAATACATTAACAAGACAAAACAATAAAATATTATTATAGAGTCAAATCATAACTACAATTATCAAAAGAGGCTAAACATATAAAAACCCTCACGTGAGTTGATTTTTTATTTTGTAATTTTTTTTATTAAAATAACTCTCATGTTGGAAACTTAACTGAAAAATTTAACCGTGTTAGTTAGGTATAGCCAAATGGATTCAAATGACAATTTTAGTGAAACATTTGGATGCAAATGGTAACATTTTAAATTTTTGGATTCAGATGATGATTTCTATGAAACCTCATGGACGTAAAACACATTTAACTCTAAATTAATTAAAGTTGTTTTAAGCTATAAATTAAACTAATCTTGTTGACAATCGAGGAACAAATTTGAAGATCTGGCAATCGTAAACTTAAGTTAAAAGATTAGGTGTTGTATGGGAACATGTACAACTTTCTTTAGCAATGTAAAAAGTTAGTATTTATTTGTGTATGTTGATTATATTTAATCCTTTATTCTTTACAATTTATACGTGTTTTTGAGATTATCCCAGTTAATTATATCGATCATGACCAAAATCTCTTTTGAACCTACCCGCCCAGCCATTAACCGAACCAGTCTTCAATCTTAGTTTTCAATCAAATTTGGACTTTGCTTCAGTCGAGTCTGGGACTAGTCATTTCTGTTTTTCAGGCTGCGAACTCTTATATCTTCATATTGATGATTGATGATTTAGAACAAGAAGCATCTACTCCTCATATGATCCATACAAATATGTGTACGATCCACACAAACAACAGACCTACAAATGTGGATTTTCTCATGTTTCATATGCCCGACATATTTGAATGTCATCAGTGATGAGCTTTTTGACTAATGAAACCAATAATAGGCTAATAGTATTAGGATTGGAAACATAGATTGGGGATTTTGTCATAACTTGTTTCTGAGGTAAAGTATGATCGATAGTTGTCTTCAAATATAAATTGTTTTCACAATAGCATAACTTCGACATTTAGTTTATGGATAACAATGTTGGTTTCCACAGCAAAATTTCAGAAGGAAAATAATAATCAAACCGGCCATGTTATATTGGTCGGTTGGACTAGTCATGTTTCACCAGTTTGACATTTTAACCGTTTGGTTGCACTAATCATGTTTCACCGGTTTGACATTTTAACCGTTTGGTTGGACTCCTTAGGTTTCACCGGTTTGACATTCTAAATATCGGGTACAAATGGTAGTTCGAATGTGTCTGGCTACCTCTAACAGTGTATAGCATGCTTTGCCTTCTGCATCTTGGGCAAGGGTAACATGGCGTAGGTTTGTTAATGATTCCAAAGTACATCTCATGTCTGGCTACCTCTAATAGTCATTTTTTTATAACTAAATATTCAGTAAGTAAATAAATAAATAAATAAATAAATAATATATATATATATATATATATATATATATATATATATATATATATATATATATATATATATATATATATATATATATATATATAAAATAAGGGCAAACTGTTTGGTTTGATTTCATGGCCTGTTCTACGTTTCAAACCAAACTACATTGTTAGGCAATCGAACAATAGAAATCGAACACAACATAATTCAAACCATTTAGATCTCTAAGCGTTTAGACCAACTTGCTTAGATTTAAAAAGTCTACTAAGTTTTAATGGTTCCTAGGAAAATGAATTGTTGAGGTCCGCACATGAAAAAGAACTTAATTTATTTTCTAAACGAATTATATGATCTTGCTTGAAGGATACATGTTATCTTAAAGAGAATCATCTATCTGTTTTTCAGCTAAAACCGTACCCCCAATCTTTTTAGGAGGAAGCCCCATGCTAAAAAACCCCTGGCCCTAACTCAACCTAAACCCTAAGTCAACCTAAAACATTTTGTTACGAGCAAAACTTAAACCGACGACATCCCTTTGGAGAAACTACCGGAGTACCATCATGCCAAATGGCCAATGGTCCTACAAAAACTCAAATATATAGGCAAACTCACTCCTAGTAAAGCAAAAAAAAAAAAAAAAGTAAAAATAGTGACCAAGGCACTGTTAATAACTATCTAGATCATTACTCTACAAACTAAACAGTATAATTCAAAACATGTGACTAAGCTACTTCTGTATGTATTAATGGACTAACACCCGTGACCCGTGACCCGTGACCCGTGACCCGTAACTTGAATATGCAATACTAATCTTCCACGTAAAATCCGCAAAACGCACAATTAAAAACAAAATCTAAAATACAATCAAATCTGAATCAAAACTCGCTTCTTCGAACCTGAAGGCGGTTTCACTATCCTTGCTTTCATGGTGTCCCATCTAGATCCATACCCGAACCCTTGCCCGAACCCGAACCCCACCCCAACACCGCACCCAATCCCGAACCCAAACGCAACCCTCACATGATTCCACACCGAGCCACCGAACCCCACGCCGCCCACCAGCCCGAACCCCACCCCGACGCCGCACCCCACCCCCGCACCAGCCCCCGGACCCAGGACGGTGTCTTCTACCTTAGGGATGAAATCGGTGATGGAGTAAGGCTTTTCGGTGTCGGCTGTGAGCTTCAGCCCCTTGTATTTCCATAATGGAGGCTCTTGCTTCTTCTTGTTCTTGGTGTGTACGCCGTTTATGTATGTGGAATTTGGGTTCATTGAGTTTGATTGTGATTGATTTGTAAGAGTGATTTGTTTTGGTGATTTGAGGTTTGAGTGGTGGTTGGTGGATAAGGTGGTTTGTTTGACTTGATTAAAGAAGTGTGGGCTGGAATATAACGGGCTTGGGTTTTGAGTAGTTGGATTTTGCGTGAAATGATCTGACCCGTAATGGTGTAATGGGCTCCGTCTAATAGGGCTGCAAACTTCTATTTTTCTGGATATCACTCTTCAATTTGGATACGGGTTTTGAAATCGGTCCGGGTTGGGTCAACCAAAGTCAAAACTGGTTTTCTAGAATCCGTTCAGGTTGAAACCGGTTTGGGTGGGTTGAAGGACTAGGTTTTAATCGGGTTTGATACTGGTTTCAGTTCGGGTTTTACCAGGTTGAAACTAGTTTCACCAAATAAGGTTAGGAATTGATCTTAATCCTATGGGTTGGGTTGGGTTTGAACTGGTTCGCAAGGAAACTAGTTTGGCAAGCAGGTCGGGTTGCCGGTTTCGTACCGAACCGGTTTTTGGTCCTTCTGTACTCAAGGCTCAACATTTCAGTTAACATCTCAAGCAGAAAAACATGATAGGGGCATTTGGAGTGTAAAGTGTGTTGGTTTGGATCAAAATCCAATATAAATGATAATAAAAAGTTTGCAGTTATCAATGTATCATATAATTCACTAATGACTTTATTCAAAGAAAGCATAGAAAATTCCGAAGTTATTGTTTATAAATCTTGCAAACTTATTTTAAAGTTGTAACTTTTACGGTTTTATGTACATTTAAACCAGTATAGATGTTAGTATTTGATCTGAGCAGTGACGAATCTAGAAATTTTTTTCACGGGGGACGGAGATTTTTAAGGGTAATTTGACTATCACAATGTAATATATTTTTTGGTCCGGTTTGGGTCAGATCGGGTCGGATCCGGTTTATTACCGAAAAACATCGTTAAAATGATCCCTAAAATCTTGTATTTTGATATATATGAGAACTACATTAAAGCAATTATACTCATAAAAGTGGTTATATATGATGTTTAAAACAATTATACTCATAAAAGTGATGATATGTAATATGCGTGAAACAATTATACTTATCGTTAAAATGGTTCCCAAACTCTTTAATACCGAAAAACACATGTTTGAGAATAGACCCCGGTTAGTGAGAAAATATGATCGTTGAACTGTAACCCAATTGTAGTTCCACCCCCGACAATGTGTTTGAGACATTATTGTTTTATCTTCAGTTTCAAAAGTTCAAAGGGGGCGATTACAAAATTTAAAGGGGGGCGGTCGGGATTTTTCCATATACATAGCACTGAAAATTTTTCGTTTAAGGTGGGCGGCTGCCCCCCACCTCAACATGTAGATATGCCAATGAACAAAAGAGTTTTTAATAATACTTAGAGGAGTGAGTTACCTTGGAACTGAATTGGTTGAAGCATGAAGGTTATAATAATTTGGTCGTGTTGTAATATGATACCGGATCATGGTTTTACTTGAAGGAATGAATCAACTTAGATTAAGCCAAAATGAGAGAAACAAACATTTGATTAACGTTCATTATATTATGTGTTGTAGGAGAAGCGACTTAGAAAGTCATGACAACTAGTTTTTATTCCCACGCCAAGCGGCGGGAGTTTGATTGTTTTTCTCCCGCGATACGCAGCATGACTTTGTTATTTATCGGTTCAGCTAATCGGAAGCCATAAAAGGGAATTCTAATACTAGTATTGTTAATGCCAATACCATAAACGATGATGTTTATTAATAATCGGTTCGTTTCGTTATGATAATGCAATGGTGACTGCACATACTATAGCCCAATGTATCAAAAATTACTTGACTTTTAATACAACTCCGTTTTTATTAAAAATTCATATTGTAACGTTACATAAAAAACTAAAGACATATAACGTTTTCTGTTTCTATTTAAGTTAATGAACGAAAGTTATCCCCCTCGACTGACGTGACAAAATTCAGGTCATTTTTCCCTCACGTTACATGGTTTGAGTTTGGTCATTATCTCCTCGGTATCGCAACGGTAACCATAAAAACGAATACCAAAAGCGGTTTCAATAATATTGATACTGGCAACAACATTTTGCACTCGCACTGGGTATATTCGTCACGATACCACAACTATAATTGCACTCGTCGTAACATACGACACCCAAAATATACTTGATGTTGAATACACCTTTGTTTAAAAATACTTATATCAGAGCGCTGACAAAAAACTAATAACAATCACACTTTTCGTATTCTTAAAAAAGTTTAGGAACAACATTATTAAAAAATAAAACCGAATAAACGTTTAAGGTATATATAGTATTAGGGATGAGAATAAATTTTTTTTAAAGATACCTAAATCTATTAAACTTGTAAATTTACAGAAACTAAAATATGACAAAAGTAATTAAATCTTAAAATTATATTGTTAGTTGGGTTGGCCAGTTAATATTAATATATCTGAAATAAAAAAGTAATATCTCAACAAAATAAACTTAAATGGCTAAAACTATAAATGATCAAAATATAATGACTAAATTCAAAAAATGCAAGTTGTATTTTAATATATTGTATAATATTGAAGCCTCCTGTAGTAATGATCTTCTACATGTTCATAATTGTAAAAGACTCCCTAGCTAGACTTCATATTGTTTTCACGAAAACTTTATCATATCTCCCATCAAATCTTTGTCTATGTGTGATATCCTTCGTGTTCCTAACATACAACAATAATCTTTTATATGTTTCGAAATTCTACTTGATAGTCTAGCTGCAAGAAAACTGATCTATCAAGTTTTTATAACGTGACCCTTCATGATGAGCATCTCGGTGTGTATCGCCCTAGGCCATCCAACACTCATTGAAATCTGAAGACAACCTTCAACTGTCATTTTAAATAGCCATTCACAGTTGATAAGTTTTAGGAACTTTCCTTGACACTTAGTGGATTCTACGATTTACTATGATGCCTCCATTTTCAAAGTGACTACCTTCATTTGATAATTATGATTATCTCTGGGCATAAAAATGTAATCTTTTATCTCTTTTAGGATATTTAAACATAACCTGAACGTATCGTTATACCCTCACATGTATGTCACGTGGGGTGATTTAAAACTGAAACCTAAAGGCCAACCAAGGCTGCTAGGAACCATGCATGTTACCACTTAGTGAATAGATGAGACTATCCATGTAATTTTTAAAACTTGTTGCAATATAAAAAAACCAAAGGGATCATCCGTTTTAAATAAAGTCTTTTTTTTGTGTTTAAAAATTCCACATCGCCAACCATTAAATTCCACATCAAGGTTTAAAACAAAAGGGTAACAAACACATTATCAAGGTAGCTGATGACATCTTAGTTTAATGACACTTTGATGCCTATTCTTATTAAAGTAGTGTATGTTCAAGTCCTATAAAATAAACAATTGCTTATTAATTTAGATGATTGTTTTAGAGAGTTGTCAATGTTCGCTGTCAAAAAAACAAGGTAAAATATTATTCTAATAAAACTATCAAAGTACACAATATTAAAAGAGCAAATAAGACTTGGCGACACTGAAGATATAAAAAAGTTTAAGTTACTTCTAGAACTTGATTATAAGAATGTACCTAAAAACTTTGAGCTCTAAAACTTGGTTACAATTTATGAATGTTACCTAAAACTATATTTCATGATAATGAAGAATAACTTACAGGCTGGAACTGGACGCGTGATGAAAAAATATTGTTTGCCATTATTGACAATTAAGTAGGGCAAAAAATTCAATTTGTTTCGAAATTTGTATAGCGTACGTAATCATCTTCGATGAATACATAGCATCAACCTGCATCCTTATTTTGACTTTATTAAATGTTGTTTGATATAATTTAATGTTAAAGTTACTTTAAAACTACCACGAGATTCGTATTTGTATCACACTTTTTCATATTTTATAAGAAATTATAATTTAATATTCTTAACTATACTTGTTTTCACAGAACCCCCCAAACTAGCACTGGAGTTGCAATTAAATAGTTGAGACTACACATTATTATAATTGCATTTATTGATGTTTAAATCCAATACTTACAATAAAGAGACAGATAAACGGACAACAAGTTGCGCCGCAACCCATTTTTATAAAGGACAAAATCACCTTATGTTTTTTACAAGCACACCATATTATCTAATGCTGTGAAAGTGTGAAACAATAGATTCCATCGTGCCTACAATCGAATAAACAAAATTATGAAATGAGATGATGATCAAAATGATCAAAATCCATCTTATTTTCATGATTGACACCCGAATGAAACAACATAATTAGTTGTACATGGAAGATAGTTCATGAGAAGCTGACACATTCTTATAAATTTCTAATATCAGCCTACTTTCAAACTCATCTCTAGAACCGAAACCCTTTGACGACTGGCCCGATTTCAATTTACTTTTCTTGGACTCTTGTTGGTCTGAGCCACGATCCAAGTTAAATAACTTCTTGATCTTCCAAAACCGACCATGGTGGCTTTCTCCAAACCGAGCGGTCTTGATGTCTTTCCGAACATCAGGGCTGCCATCAACTTTTCCATCGTAGACTTTCCTCCTCCAAGCCTTGTTAATATCAACCGATGTAGTTGAAAAGCTTCTTGTTAGGCTTTCCATTTTCTTTTAAGTGTGTGGCTGGGTTGGGGCGGCAGGGGGAAGGGGGGTTGTAGGAAAGAATATGATGCAAGAGTTATGTGCATCCATATCATATATAAGTAGAGAATGAAACATACGAACATGAGTTGCCATTAAAAAGCCTTTTCAAACTAGCCATGCATACCTTAAAAATAGTTTATTAAAGAAGCGGATGAAGAACTTTTGGCCATCCATTAGGTATAATAAATGGTCAAAATTGGTTTAGTGATAAATATTATAATTAATAGAAAGTTAAATATGTTAATGAAGAAAAAGAATATGTTACAGGCATTTAACGTTTCATTAACAAATTTTGAGTCTCATATATCTTTAATTAATTCTAAAATACTTTTAAACTAACATACAATAAATTCACAATTTTATTTCTACTAGTATTTTTTCCCATGTTACGCACGCGCGAGTTTGGTTATTTTCCCTTGTTTTACGCTACGTGACTTTGTTCTTTTGGCTTGCCTCATCGTAAACCACAAAAGCAAATACCGATATCGGTTCCAATAATGCCTATACCAGCAACGATAATGTTCACCCATAATCAGTTTGGTTTGTTGGTTCGTTGTAGTACCGCAATAGTTACTCCACTATTTATAGTCTATAATAAAAAAAAAATTCAGTAACGTTAGATGCCAAAATAAAAATTTTTGATCAAAAAGTAAAAACACAAAACTTGGTTGTAGCATCTCACTTGTACTACCAAAATGCTAAATGACCTTGATGCAAAAAACACAAAAAGAAAACTTTTGTTAAAATATGAAATCTCTTAGATTAAAACCCTAAAAAATTACATAAAACGCATAATCAGAACAGAAAACAATGATCAAAAGTTAAAAAAGATTTGACTCGTAGTGTTGGTATCCACCCAAAGTTGTGAGATGAAGCCCAAATTAAGAGCATTTTGGATGCTAATAACTTGCTTTGCAATCACATTATACCTTTTCATCAATTGTCTGCCCTTCCTTACAACCTTCACTTAATCATTTTCACGAACATCTAATTTCCCCAATTTCATATCGGAATCATCTTCCAACTCTCCAATTTTGACCAAATCCTCTTCTTTCCCTTCATTTTCCATCAAATTTGAGTCAAATCGAAGGAAATTGGTCTCATCTTCGCCATTGTCGTTCAATTCGAACTGGGTTTTCCTCCATTCTCTCTCTTTGAACTTCAATTCCTCGAAGAACTGATGTGGGTCTGGTTTCGAGCTTGATGGGTTTGGATTTTGGCTCCTTTTTAGGGAGAATGTTGTGGGTTTTTTTTCTAGAGAAATCGAATGAACCTGAAAAGGGGATTATATGGATGGAAGTTGGAGGAAATCTGATGCAAGTGTAAGAAAAGAGTGAAGTTGAACTGTAATCACACATGGTGGTGATTACAAAATCCAGTTCATGGAGGCACTAACAGTTGTCGATCTGATTTCATCGCCGCTTGACCACGAATTAAGCAAAAACAGGGGTATACCACCTTTTGCCACCATTCAAAACTTCAAATTAGTTCCCAGATCAACTCTAAGTGATGGTATATACTCAACTTAAAAAGATTAAACTCATGCGATGAAAACCTAAAAAACTAAAATTTACTATAGCACCATGGTTGCTTTTTAATATATAGTATAATTTGTTGTAAATATTATTCTTCATTTAAACAATGTTTATAAAAGGTATGATGCACCATTGATTAAAACAACACGTCTACCCGTTAGAATGTAGTTAATGCAAAACTAATTAAAAATGATATTCATTTAAAAAATTTCATGTTTGATTTACTCTTGTAAAACCCTCTTCTTATGAGACCTTATAGCTGATCACTCACAATATAAAACAGTTTATCTAACAACATATTATCAAAAATTATAATGCAAAACTCAAAACATTCACTTCATAACAAACTTGTTTGTGAATAAACATTTATCCCTATAAGAAACATCAACATTGTCATTTAAATATAACATCCATCCTTCAATCCTATATCCAAGATTTCATTAATTAGGACGTCAGACTTCCCCGCATGCCAAGTAGCTTGATAATCATGCATGACCATTCTTATCCTTAGCCTAACAACTCATCTACCAACTAATATACATGTAAAAATCAATGCTGCAGTGTGAGTTGTATTTTTATTTAATCAAAGTAGCATGAACTTTTATTCATGAACACATAATAACCATATAACTATACATACATATCCTAATGGTTTTCATGACTTTGTTATTATGTTCATTTTCATTCATTCTTTTCACTATCATTCCACTAGCTTGAATATATGCCATTACTATACCTCAATCAGTCTCAAGTATAAATTCTAGGGTAATAACGAGTAACAGATTGTCATTACCATATCACTAGGTCTGCACAGAGCAAAAAACCTCTTACATGCGGCTAACAACTAATCTTAAGCCCCTAACAACTATTAGTCTCGAGCTAGTAAATAACCATTGTCAGTTGAGCATGTACAATTGTAGTTGTATTCCCTTGCTTGCACTTTCTATAACATAACTAGACACATTTTCCATCGTTTAGTTCCATTATCATTATGTTGTTAATTAACAATTCCCTTCATTATTGCATTATACTTCATCATTCATGTATTACATGTCACACACACATACATACATGCATGCATGCATGCGTACCTACGTACGTACATACATAGGAACCATATAATACTGATCAAAGTCAACCTTTGGTCAAAAGTCAATTCTTAATCAATTATGAGTGAAGGTTTATGCTGGTGAAAGCATTCTAAATAATATCAAGTTTAGGTGAACAAACAAAGGGTGAACATTTACATGCGGCTGAACAAACTAGTGTGGGTGAACATTTTACATTTTGGGTGAATTAATTCTTAGAAATTCACCTCGTGTCTCAGATGCAGGTGAATAATTAGATACGAATGGCTAAACTTTTGATATATGTAAAATGCAGTTTGAAAATTCAAATTTGAGTGAACAATTAGATACGGATGAAAAATTCAACTAGGGGGTAACGGTTTGTTGCAAGTTGTTGCAATCTCGTTGTGGATTTTGAATTGTTCAACGGTTTTCTCAAATGTGCAATTAATACGCCTTTATTGGCAAAAGTCTTACCCCTCGCACGTGTTATTAAAACTTTCAGAAATGTTTGTCGTTAGGTTACCCCACCGATGTTGGTTTTTGTCATGTAGAAGCATCCATCTTCTTTCTTTAATGGCTTTTAAATAATTCCACGCTTCCGGATTGACCCTTTCTATTTGACTGACAAAGTAGTCATACGTTCCTTTGTTGGGTGGTACTGTCGATAACACCAACAAACTTTTTTTCAAACTGGAAACCTTGAATTTATGCATAAAGTTTCTACGAACGTGTCGGAGACAAAACGATGAACCGTGTGGGATTTCAGGTCTTCAAGGGAGTTCATTGCGTTATGATTCTTTGTGTGTCTATCGGAGATAACACACACTTTTTTCCCCGTACCCACAAAGTTATGATTAACTCTAATGTGAGACCAAAACTGCTGCAAAAACTAACTCCAACTTTCAGTGTCTCTTCATCCATAATTGCATATGCTACCGGTACTACGTAGTTGTTTTCATTTTTGGTAACAGCACTCAACAATTTAGCATGGTATGGATCCTTTCAGAAAGTCCTATCGACATATATAAGGCTGGACAATACTTCAATGTCTTGATTATCGGACCAAATCCCAGAAAACGTATTTAAACGTATAGCATTGTGAAGAACTGGTTGCATCATGTAACCATTCCATGATAGTATGGTTCTCGTCTTGTCGTGCGTTAATGTACTTAGGTAATTCTTCAAAATTACTATCCCAAGTACCGTAAATATTATTAATAGCAGCCTTTCGAGCATGCCACGCCTTTTTATATGATACATCAACATTCAGGATGTCTTTTATATGTGCTTGAATTTGTTTGACGGGAAAAGTAACATCTTGGCGAATAAAATGGATTATCCTAGTTACAATATTTCTCGATTTCAACCCTCTGTTATTGTTGCCAACAACACTACCAAAGCAGTTGTGTGCATTCGCCCATCATCTTGAAATTCGCCACATGGTATGATGGGTGGGTTAGTAGCATACACAAACAACTACATGGAGGACCAGTGGGAAGATCACTTTTGTACTTAGGGTTGGTGGTGTAGCATTTTGCTCTATAAGTTGTAGCTTACTTTCAACAACAAAAGGTTCCCTATTACGTGTAACACTCCATAGCCGCACTGCATACTTGAGTTCAGCTTTTGATCTAAAATACATACCAACACGAATTTCTTTTGAATCCTCATTCCATATATCCATATGGTCTTTATCATAAAAATCAGCAGCCTTATAACCTCATAGTTGTTGCGGATCTTCAGAGTAGTTCACATCCTTGTAGGATACTGCTGCATTAGCCATAGAATTATTCATGGTTAAAGTTGCATGACGGATCGGCTTGATGATCATTTGAAGTTACATTTCCCTAATAGGTTATAATTGTTTGTTCAGGTGCCTCTGATACAGAAAATTCGTGTAGTGGATCCATACAATTGGATTGTTTGACAGATGGTATTCGCTGAAAAATAACATGAATATTTCCAAGGAAATTTTCAATGTTACCTGCCAAATGATACAATATCTCAAGACTTGCATCGTTAAAAATTTCAGAAGTTTGAGAAAATGTCACACCCCAACCTTAACGGCGGAAACGTCGAGATGTGAGGGTTAAGATTGTTCACAGCCACATAACACTACCATAAATTGTAAATATAAAAATTCATAAGTTGAAATAAACATTACAACCAAATGTCTCAACAAACAAAAATAAACAAAGTTCAACTTTCAAGTCTCAAGTTATTTTATTTATTTTTCCTAGGTCCAAATCCTAGGTGTAAGCATGCTTCAAAAGATAATCATCAACCTTGTGCATTTCCTGAAACATGTTAAAAATAAAAGGGTCAACTTTAAAAGTTGGTGAGTTTCCATGGGTTAAGCATACATATATATATATATATATATATATATATATATATATATATATATATATATATATATAAAGTTTATAAGTAGCAATTCATGTCAATGGTTACGAAATAAGCAAGTTTATAGATAACATATAGCTACAATCAAACCTTGACCAAGAATATCATTTACAAGTTTAACGATTAGCTAAGTGTACTTGGTTCCCATAGTGCTCAAGAATACGACACTAGGAGCCGGCAATAACCTCGGCTTTAGCACCAAATAGGCTTGTCAGGCCCTAGATCTATGACGTCGCCAGGCTAGCAATAGTTAATGATTGTCAACATATAATATTCATCATATAAGCTCACAATATTACAAATAACCATGACAAAGTTTATAAATGAATTGCTCGTGCATTTACAAGTATCAATGATGTTTACAAGTGCAAGTTCATAAAGTTAACATGTTTCACCCCAAAAGGTGTGAAATAAAGTAAAAAGGGGCATGGAAAACTCACATGATATATATATATAGGATGATAACAAGAAATAAACGGTGCTCCAACGATTCTTTTTCAAGTTACCTAACGTATATATTTCAAGGTAAGATTTGAGGTAATATTAACGATTAAACGTGAACTAGGGTTTCAATAGGAATTTGGGGTTTTACAAATAAGGTTAACTATGAAAATCATATATATATTTTTTTAATCCAATGAAAGAAAATACAATTTAGGTAATTTAATATGGAGAGGAAATAAAATCATTTATAATAATTTGTAAAGTTAAATTATAAAATGTAAATAAATTTTATAATTGTCATGATTAAACTATTATTAAAGATAACGTGTTAACCAATAACAATTTAGTGATTTAAACTATTACTTAGAGTTTATTTTTATAAAAATAAACTGAGTATACATGTGTTAAAAATATTTTATAAAACTATAAAAGTAACAAATTTACAGAAAATAATTTGGTGTCCTTCAAAATTTAAAGTTTACAAGAGTAATTTTATAATTATTAAAATTTTTCCATAATTTATTTAAAGGTTGAAAAGCCTTAAAAAAATGTTTGAGGTTGCCCGGTTCGAACCCGGGACCTCAAGAATAACATAGGAGTGGTTTACCATTAGGCTAGGACGCCTATGCCTGATAGAAAGTGAGTTTTAATTCATAAATCACAACTTCAAAGAATCCCCAAACCATATGAACCCTAGATTCGATTTCAACCTAATTGAACATGAATTCGAATATGATCCTGAAATAAGCATAGGGTTTTTGATCCTCAAGGAAAACCGAGTATGTGTGCGTGTTTAATTACCCGAAAGATGTTAGAGATCGATGCTACAAGTCGAAGAACAGTCGCAACCAAGGTTGGGTAGTGTCCGTGATGAAAACGTTGATATTATCCAAATTCGTTGCACAGGAAGCTTCCAAGGATCCCGATGATCGAAAGCCCTCTATTATTTTGATTGTAAACGGGCGGACTATGGTGAACGACTTGGTTGTAGGTCGACGATGAAGATGATGACAGAATTCGTTGCAAATGTGTGTTTCAACTGAAATTGAAGTTGGTATAAGTTCCGGAATGGTTATCCAAACGTTAGAGTTCAATTGATTGATTAATCATCAGTTTTTTTGTTGTCGATGGGTTTTGAAGATTGATGGTTTCGGTTACGAGTTCAAACGTCCACTTTAATTCAAATTAAGACGCATCAAGTGTTCAAACCGGTTTCAGAAACGATTAGCATTGATTAGAACTTCAATTTCGGGGGTTACGGTGATTTGGGGAGTCGCCGGCCTTTGGCCGGAGGGTGGCCGGAGAGCGGCTTGAGTTACGGGGAGAGAGAAAGGGGTGGGGGTTGGGTTTTGAAATTTTACAATTTAGTCCCTGTAGTTTTGATTTTATCATTATATGTAAGAACTTTATATTTAAAGTTCCTAATTGTCACAAATTGAAAATTAACCTTTAAGTTTTAAATGTTTTTAATTTATTAAATGTTTAACTTTATAAATTTATTAATTTTTATTATAATTATAATTATTATTATTTTTTATTTAATTTTGACTATTATTATTATTATTTTTAATAAATTAATTTATTAACTTCAAAATTAACTAAGAAACCTTCAAATTTCATAAATGACATAGATGGTCCTTACAAGAACATAACAGGGTTAACTATAAAAAACGAAAACACGAAAGGTTACAGAAAACACACCATACGTGTAAAATAATTTGAATTTCAAATTATAATGCTCTCTTTCCACTTGAAGATGACCGTAAATGAAATCAACAAATGATACGTATGGCATTTTTTGGTGAAGAACAACAGTGGTACTTCGGGTTGAAGCATCGCACATAATATTTCCATTCATTAAAGAAACATCACCACCCCAATACAACTGTAGAAAATAAGGTCGAGACATACTGAAAGCTTTGTATAATGAAGATATGTAAAAAATGTATGTTAATGTGGGTTGAATGCGGTGTTTATAAAGAATTTCGTCCCGAAATTAAGAATTGACTAAACAAACAAATACGGGTATTTCTTTTTCATATGCTCCTCACGCTCCCAAGTAAACTCAGGTCCACGCTTATTCTCCCAACGAACCTTGACGATTGGGGTAGTAGTGGTCCTAGTCTTCTTCATAATACGGTCCATGACTTCAACGGGTTTCTCAACAAAATGTAATGACTCGTCGATCTGGATGTCATCTAATGGGACATACAGACTTTCATTAGCCAAACATTTCCTCAAATTTGAGACATGGAAAACAGGATGAACCCCGCTAAGATCGGAAGGTAGTTCCAGTTTATAAGCCACTTTCCCAATCCTTTTCAGGATCTTGAAAGGTCCTACAAATCGTGGAGCTAATTTACCCTTCTTCCCAAAGCGAACGACTCCCTTCCATGGTGAGACTTTAAGAAGAACCATATCCCCAACTTGGAATTCCAACGGCTTGCGTCGTTTATCGGCATAATTTTTTTGTCGACTTCTAGCCACTTCAAGGTTCTTGCGAATCATGGAAACTTTATCGGTTGTTTCTTGTATGAGCTCAGGACCAGTGATGAAATTTTCACCAATGTCAGTCCAGCAGATCGGGGAACGACATTTACGACCATAAAGTGCTTCAAAAGGTGCCATTTTGATACTCGAGTGGTAACTATTATTATACGAAAATTCCGCGAGAGGTAAATGCGTATCCCAGTCACCACCAAAGTCAAGGACACAAAGACGTAGCAAATCCTCTAGGGTTTGGATGGTTCGCTCGGTTTGACCGTCCGTTTGAGGATGGTAAGCCGTGCTTAAATCCAGTTGAGTACCCAAAAGTTCTTGCATAGACGACCAAAAGTGCGAAGTGAAACGAGCGTCTCGGTCGGATATGATATGCAAAGGTACGCCATGACGACTCACAATCTCATCAATGTATATACGAGCTAACCTTGACGTTTTGTAAGTGTCACGTATGGGTATGAAATGTGCCGACTTGGTCAATCGGTCAACGATCACCCATATGCTATCATAACCACAAGAGGTGCGAGGTAGTTTGGTTATGAAGTCCATGGATATGTGTTCCCATTTCCACATGGGAATCTCGGGTTGTTCAAGCAATCCACTAGGACGTTGATGTTCAGCTTTAACCTTCATACACGTAAGACACTTAGCTACGTAAGTTGCTATGTCTTTCTTCATTCCAGGCCACCAGTATTGACCACGCAGATCCATATACATCTTATCAGAACCAGGATGAATTGAGTAACGAGTTTGATGAGCTTCATTCATGATAAAGGTACGAAGATTATCACGGTTTGGAACCCAAATTCGATTCAAGAAATACATCAACCCATTGGGTTTCGTTTCTACTTGAGCTCGAAGGTTGTACTCCAATTCCTCTCCCATTTTTCCTCCTTCTTGAACTGCTTGTTGAGCCTCCATGATACAAGTCTCGATGTCATTCTCAATCTTTAAATTTTGTAGCAGCACCGTAGTCTCGTTAACATCCAGACGGATCTCAGTATCAAATTCTCCCAAGATATCAAACCATTGTCGTCGATCGCGAATTTCTTGAAACGAGACCATCTTATTATGACTCTTACGACTTAGTGCATCGGCTACGACATTTGCCTTTCCAGGGTGGTAACGAATGTCACAATCATAATCACTAATCAACTCGATCCAACGTCGTTGTCTCATGTTGAGATCCTTTTGATTGAAGACGTGTTGTAGGCTTTTGTGATCGGTGTAGACTATACATTGTGTCCCATAAAGGTAATGCCTCCAAATCTTTAAGGCAAAAACCACAGCACCAAGTTCAAGATCATGTGTCGTATAATTCACCTCATGGACCTTCAATTGTCTCGATGCATATGCTATGACCTTTCCTCGTTGCATGAGAACACAACCAAGGCCTTGTTTAGATGCATCACAATATACGGTGAATCATCGTTTCCATCGGGAAGAGTCAAGATAGGAGCATTACACAACTTGTGCTTTAAGGATTCAAAGGCTCCCTCTTGTTCAGACCCCCATTCGAATGGTTTATTCTTTTGGGTCAAGGAAGTAAGCGGTTTCGCGATTCGAGAGAAGTTGGCAATGAAACGTCGATAATACCCAGCAAGACCAAGGAAAGAACGAACCTCGGTTGGAGTTGTGGGAACACACCAATTTTTCACAGCTTCCACCTTTGCAGGGTCAACGTGAATTCCTTGACTATTCACCACGTGTCCTAGAAATTGGACCTCCTCAAGCCAAAATTCGCACTTTGAGAACTTTGCGTATAGTTGTTCTTTCTTCAATAGCTCAAGAACTTGTCGCATGTGATGTTCGTGATCGGTTTTGGACTTGGAGTAGATAAGTATGTCGTCAATAAAGACAATCACGAACTTGTCTAGATACGGCTTGCATACTCGATTCATGAGATCCATAAAGACAGCAGGAGCATTCGTTAAACCAAAGGGCATCACCATGAACTCATAGTGTCCATATCGGGTACGGAACGCAGTTTTTGGGATATCATCATCATGAACTCGTAATTGATGATAGCCAGAACGTAAGTCAATCTTTGAGAAAATAGCAGCTCCTTGAAGTTGGTCAAAAAGATCATCGATGCGAGGAAGAGGGTAGCGGTTCTTGATGGTAAGTTTGTTAAGCTCACGATAATCGATGCACATACGAAATGATCCATCTTTCTTTTTCACGAACAGAACAGGTGCACCCCAAGGCGATGAGCTAGGTCGGATAAAGCCCTTGTCGGACAGTTCTTGAAGTTGACTAGCCAGCTCTTGCAATTCTGACGGTGCAAGTCGATATGGTGATTTAGCCACAGGGTTTGCTCCCGGAATTAAATCGATCTTAAACTCGACTTCACGCACGGGAGGTAAACCGCTAAGGTCATCGGGAAACACTTCAGGAAAGTCTCGTACAATCGGGACATCCTTAAGATCATTCCCTTTGACTCTCGTGTTGACCACGTAAGCCAAGAAAGCCATGTAATTCTTGCTTAGACATTTTCGGGCTTGAGTACATGACATGAGTTTGAGTCCTTTGGATGATTTTTCGCCGAATACTTTCAATGTATCCCCCGAAGGCAAAGGAATTCGAATGCATTTCTCGAAACAAATAATTTCAGCATGATGTTTGGCTAGCCAATCCATGCCAATGATAACGTCAAAGCTTCCAAGTTTCATAGGAATAAGGTCGATAAAGAAATCATGCTCGTTTAGGCTCAAAATGCAATCACGAATAACGACATCAACGGTGATGGGTTCTCCATCGGCGACTTCGACAGTAAGAGGTCTTTCTAGTTTCGTATGTGGCTTAGCAAGTATAGGCTCAAATTCTATCGAGACAAAACTCTTATCGGCTCCAGAGTCAAGCAGAACGTAGACATAAGAATTATTAATAAGGAACATACCTGTTCAGTTTTTAAAGACGTTTAACGATACAGGTAAAGCAACAAAAGAACTTGGATCATAAAGTTGGGGTTGGATTTGACATACCGTTCACCACATCGTTGTTTGCTTGTGCTTGGTTTGCATTGATGTTGAAGGCACGTCCTCGGGCTTGTGGTACGTTACCCGCAAGACGAGGGCATTGTGGGCGAAAATGACCAGGTTCCCCACAGTTGTAGCAAGCACGATTAGCAACTAACGCAGCATTGTTTGGTGCACGGTGACAAGTAGCCACCAAGTGTCCATACTTACCACACAGTGTACAGATACGGCACGGGGTATTACACGCATGATGATACTTACAGACATTGCACAATGGTAGAGGACCAGCATAGGTTCTAGCAGCAGGTGCTTGTGTACCAGGAGCGGGTTGTCTTTGAGGTACCTTGGGTGTAGCCACAGCGAAATTACGCGCCGGTGTGAACTTGCGTTTCTTGTTGTTGTAAGACGGTTCATTCTTATTCTCCTTAGCTGCTTCAGGGACCGCCTTTTCAGTCTTTTTAGCCCCTTTGACAGACAAGGTGCCTGCTCGAATATGGTTTTCAGTGAGTTGAGCGGTGATGGTAATGGCATCTTCCAAAGTTGTGGGTCTACTTCCCACCACGGCATCTTGGATTTGAGGTGGCACCCCCTTGATGAACTTCTCAATGTTCCTAGGAACAGTGTCAACCATGTGAGGCAACAGGATGCTCAACTCGTGATGCCTAGTTGAATAGGCCAAATGATCTCCACCATCTTGCTTGAGATTCCAAAACTCCTCCTCCAGCTTTTGCAACTCAATCTCGGGCAGAACTTTTGGATGGCAATGTTCTTGAATTCTTCCCAAGTGAGTGCCAACACAGCATCAGCACCACGATTCCTCTTCTCACTATTCCACCACGTAAGTGCTCTTTGTTAAGAACACTTGTGGCATAACAGACTTTGAGTGCCTCGGGACACTCACAGTTGATGAAGGTGTTCTCCATGCTTTCAAACCACTCAGAAGTCCAGTGGCTCCTTCCTTCCCACTAAAGCTAGTGGGTTTGCACGAGTTGAAGTGCTTAAACGTGCAGGGTTGGTTGTTTCTTCCTTGATTTGCACTATTCTCTCCTTGCCCATTGCCATTAGTGTTGTTACTAGCGTTGGTCATCAAGGTGCTACTCAGTTCGGCAACCATGGTCGGAATGACGGCAGCCATTTGACGGGCAATCATGGCGGCTAATTTGCGGTCGGAGCTACCACGCTTTCCATGATGACGAGACATGCTGGATATAAAATAAGTTAGTCACAGAAATTTGGAGGTATAAGATAGTAAATCAACAAAGATTTTTCAAGACTTGTAAAACACACATGGAATGATTCCATTTGGTATGCATTACCATTTGGAAACGTTGACACGTCAAGGTGAGTTAACTCCAATTGCCTTAGAAACTTGTGTATATTGACCATAGTTTATCACTCATCCCAGAAATCCCCAGGTAAGCATAACTAGTCCCACGGGATTTATGCGAAATGCTTACCTTAGCCCGAAGGCTTTTTGCCAGGAAATCCAGAATACAGGTGTCTATGTGTCACACAATATTTCTTTAGGTTCATGGAATTAAAACCTTGATGAGATTTTCATAGATTAGTCATAAAGTCTAAAGATTTGAACCTTTTGATATAAAGCTTACGTACCCACGTGTCGTCGAGAATAAGTTTAAGATATTTCATCGTCGAGAGAATAAAGGATTAAGAATAAGTTTTAGAGAGGACAAGGCAACCAAGTTTCTCAATTATAAGGCATTCCTAACTAAAGGCATCAAGTTGCACATCAAGAGGCCCTCCTTAACAAGTAGCATTATGTAGCATGCAACAAGATATATTACAAGATCATAAAGATTTTTCTTATGAGGTTCATGCATCAACTATAGTCTAGGTCACCATTTCTAATAACCTAAATCCCTATAGTTATGGGCTCTGATACCAATCTGTCACACCCCAACCTTAACGGCGGAAACGTCGAGATGTGAGGGTTAAGATTGTTCACAGCCACATAACACTACCATAAATTGTAAATATAAAAATTCATAAGTTGAAATAAACATTACAACCAAATGTCTCAACAAACAAAAATAAACAAAGTTCAACTTTCAAGTCTCAAGTTATTTTATTTATTTTTCCTAGGTCCAAATCCTAGGTGTAAGCATGCTTCAAAAGATAATCATCAACCTTGTGCATTTCCTGAAACATGTTAAAAATAAAAGGGTCAACTTTAAAAGTTGGTGAGTTTCCATGGGTTAAGCATACATATATATATATATATATATATATATATATATATATATATATATATATATATATATATATATATATATATATATATATATATATATATATAAGTTTATAAGTAGCAATTCATGTCAATGGTTACGAAATAAGCAAGTTTATAGATAACATATAGCTACAATCAAACCTTGACCAAGAATATCATTTACAAGTTTAACGATTAGCTAAGTGTACTTGGTTCCCATAGTGCTCAAGAATACGACACTAGGAGCCGGCAATAACCTCGGCTTTAGCACCAAATAGGCTTGTCAGGCCCATAGATCTATGACGTCGCCAGGCTAGCAATAGTTAATGATTGTCAACATATAAAATTCATCATATAAAGCTCACAATATTACAAATAACCATGACAAAGTTTATAAATGAATTGCTCGTGCATTTACAAGTATCAAGATGTTTACAAATGCAAGTTCATAAAGTTAACATGTTTCACCCCAAAAGGTGTGAAATAAAGTAAAAAGGGGCATGGAAAACTCACATGATATATATATATAGGATGATAACAAGAAATAAACGGTGCTCCAACGATTCTTTTTCAAGTTACCTAACGTATATATTTCAAGGTTAAGATTAGAGGTAATATTAACGATTAAACGTGAACTATGGTTTCAATAGGAATTTGGGGTTTTACAACTAAGGTTAACTATGAAAATCATATATATATATTTTTTAATCCAATGAAAGAAAATACAATTTAGGTAATTTAATATGGAGAGGAAATAAAATCATTTATAATAATTTGTAAAGTTAAATTATAAAATGTAAATAAATTTTATAATTGTCATGATTAAACTATTATTAAAGATAACGTGTTAACCAATAACAATTTAGTGATTTAAACTATTACTTAGAGTTTATTTTTATAAAAATAAACTGAGTATAACATGTGTTAAAAATATTTTATAAAACTATAAAAGTAACAAATTTACAGAAAATAATTTGGTGTCCTTCAAAATCTTTAAAGTTTACAAGAGTAATTTTTATAATTATTAAAATTTTTCCATAATTTATTTAAAGGTTAAAAAGCCTTAAAAAAATGTTTGAGGTTGCCCGGGTTCGAACCCGGGACCTCAAGAATAACATAGGAGTGGTTTACCATTAGGCTAGGACGCTTATGCCTGATAGAAAGTGAGTTTTAATTCATAAATCACAACTTCAAAGAATCCCCCAAACCATATGAACCCTAGATTCGATTTCAACCTAATTGAACATGAATTCGAATATGATTCCTGAAATAAACATAGGGTTTTTGATCCTCAAGGAAAACCGAGTATGTGTGCGTGTTTAATTACCCGAAAGATGTTAGAGATCGATGCTACAAGTCGAAGAACAGTCGCAACCAAGGTTGGGTAGTGTCCGTGATGAAAACGTTGATATTATCCAAATTCGTTGCACAGGAAGCTTCCAAGGATCCCGATGATCGAAAGCCCTCTATTAATTTTGATTGTAAACGGGCGGACTATGGTGAACGACTTGGTTGTAGGTCGACGATGAAGATGATGACAGAATTCGTTGCAAATGTGTGTTTCAACTGAAATTGAAGTTGGTATAAGTTCCGGAATGGTTATCCAAACGTTAGAGTTCAATTGATTGATTAATCATCAGTTTTTTGTTGTCGATGGGTTTTGAAGATTGATGGTTTCGGTTACGAGTTCAAACGTCCACTTTAATTCAAATTAAGACGCATCAAGTGTTCAAACCGGTTTCAGAAACGATTAGCATTGATTAGAACTTCAATTTCGGGGGTTACGGTGATTTGGGGAGTCGCCGGCCTTCGGCCGGAGGGTGGCCGGAGAGCGGCCTGAGTTACGGGGAGAGAGAAAGGGGTGGGGGTTGGGTTTTGGAATTTTACGATTTAGTCCCTGTAGTTTTGATTTTATCATTATATGTAATAACTTTATATTTAAAGTTCCTAATTTGTCACAAATACCCCCTGAACTTAATTAACCTTTAAGTTTTAAATATTTTTATCTTATTAAATGTTTAACTTTTATAAATTATTAATTTTTATTATAATTATAATTATTATTATTTTTTATTTAATTTTGACTATTATTATTATTATTATTTTTAATAAATTAATTTATTAACTTCAAAATTAACTAAGAAACAAGCCTTCAAAATTTCATAAATGACATAGATGGTCCTTACAAGAACATAACAGGGTTAACTATAATTAACGAAAACACGAAAGGTTACAGAAAACACACCATACGTGTAAAATAATTTGAATTTCAAATTATAATGCTCTCTTTCCACTTGAAGATGACCGTAAATGAAATCAACAAATGATACGTATGGCATTCTTTGGTGAAGAACAACAGTGGTACTTCGGGTTGAAGCATCGCACATAATATTTTCATTCATTAAAGAAACATCACCACCCCAATACAACTGTAGAAAATAAGGTCGAGACATACTGAAAGCTTTGTATAATGAAGATATGTAAAAAATGTATGTTAATGTGGGTTGAATGCGGTGTTTATAAAGAAAATGAAACGGAGTTGGTGATTTGCGCGGTTGAAATTGAAAGGAAAAATTGGTGGATTGTGTGGTCTCCAGGAGAACTCGCTGGTGATGTACCAGAACCCGCCAACCCCACCGGCGAGTTCTGCAGTGTTGTACCAGAACCCGCCAACCCCAATGGTGAGTTCTGGGGTGTGTGAAGTTGTTGCAGAACCCGCCACCCACGGTGGCGGGTACCCTTGTTTCCCAAATCCTCTAAGGAAAACCCTCCATGTCAACAATAATTTCAAAATTCACCCATTTTTAAAAAAAGTTCCAAAGAATTCACTTCATAACAAACTTGTTTGTGAATAAACATTTATCCCTATAAAGAAACATCAACATTGTCATTTAGATATAACATCCATCCTTTAATCCTATATCCAAGATTTCATTAACCAGGACGTCAGACTTTCCCGCTTGCCAAGTTGCTTGATAATCATGCATGACCATTCTTATCCTCAGCCTAACAACTCACCTGTCAACTAATATGCATGTAAAAATCAATGTTGTTGAGTGAGTTGTAGTTTTATTTAATCAAAGTAGCATGAAATTTTATTCATGAACATATAATAACCATATAACCATACATACACATCCTAATGGTTTTCATGACTTTGTTATTATGTTGAGCATGTACAATTGTAGTTGCATTCCCTTGCTTTCACATTCTATAACATAACTAGGCACATTTCCTATCATTTAGTTCCATTATCATTATGTTGTTAATTAACAATTCCCTTCATTATGCATTATACTTCATCATTCATGTATTACATGTCACACACACATACACATACATACATACATACATACATACATACATACATACATACATACATACATGCATGCATGCATGCATGCATGCATGCATGCATACATACACGCATACATACATGCATACACGCATACATACATGCATACACGCATACATACATGCATACACGCATACATACATGCATACACGCATACATACACGTATGCATACATGCATACATACACGCATACATACACGCATACATACATGCATACCTACATGCATACATACACGCATACATACACGCATACATACACGCATACATACATGCATACCTACATGCATACATACATGCATACATACATGCATACATACATGCCTACATACAAGCGTACATACATGCCTACATACATGCGTACATACATCCGTACATACATGCGTACATAGGAACCATATAATGCTGATCAAAGCAACCTTTGGTCAAAAGTAAATTCTTGATCAATTATGAGTGAGGGTTTATGTTGGTGAAAACATTCTAAGTAATATCAAGTTTAGGTGAAAAAACAAAGGGTGAACATTTACATGCGGCTGAACAAACTAGGTGTGGGTGAACAAGTTTACATTTTGGGTGAATTAGTTCTTAGAAATTCACCTCGTGTCATCACACGCAGGTGAGTAATTAGATATGGATGGCTAGAACTTTTGATATATGTAAAATGCAATTTGAAAAATTCAAATTTGAATGAACAACTTAGATACGAATGAGCTAACCTTTTTCAAATCTGTCCAAGGGTTGTTATATAAAAGTTATAAATGGTTAAAAAAGTATGGAAATTGTAAAAAAATGTCAACAAAAGTAGCCTCACTTAGTGGCTTTTGTGGGTGGGAGGAGCGTAACGACTCTTTGCAACGTTCAAAATGAGAAGAAGCACCTGGCTTGGGGATGCCGTGAAACGGCCAAAGGGCACAGCTTGGGAGACCAATGGCGGTGTTTCTGTGCGGCACCTGACGTAACATTGACTTTTTTTGTTATTAAGGTAAAAGGTGTAATACGTCTATATAGCCCAACGAATACATGCATTCACTCCTGTATTCACTATGTCTATTTACTCTATCAATGTGGTGAGGGTTTTGTTATTAATCTAAAAACATGTATAATCTAAAAACATGTATTGATGAGTGAATCAAGTTCTAACCTAAAATCATGTTGTATTAACCATATAAGTTTTATAACATAGAGTTTGAACAATTGTTTTCTAACTAATCATTATTAACAAAATAAGAAAGCTATAAAAAAGTAATGTTTCTCTCTCCCTCTCCCTTTTTTCACTCTCTCAAGTCATATTTTCAGAACAATATTTTTTATTGCACCGACATGAATATGTATGCAGTATATGTGCATGACTTTACATATTAATTTGTCTTTTCATTAAATAGATAAATTGAAATATATTAAAACAAAATATTATCTATTAGGCGATGATAATTGATGTCAAGATCAATAATACTAGTAATTTTTACTTTGTTACAAATAACAATTCTAGTACCACAATTCTTAAATATTTACAACTGAGTTTCATTTGAATTCCTTCATAATCATTATTATGAATAAAAATAAAAAAATATATGTGAAATCAAATGAAAAATAAATGCACAATGAATTTAAATCTATGATAATTATGTTATTTAATGTTGAAAGTGTTTTTTTTATCAAATTATCAATATGAATTATTATCGAACAATTGGATACTATTTGGATTATTATAATCCTACTTTGTCTATTATTATATTAAAAAACTAGATTTTTATGCACCTTAATTTATACACACAGACATATATATTGTTTTTATGGAGTAATGTTAATCATAATAAAGTATCAAAATTCATATCAAGTTTTAGGATTGATTTCTTACTTACAAATGACAGTAACCTAATTAATTACCCTATAGTTAATAGTGCAATAAAAGAAATAGTGATATTCTGAGTTATCTACTTTTGGCCGCACAAGGTTTACCTTTTGGTTTTTTGCCTCATATAGATCTATGATTCTCTCTAACATCAAGAATCGACCGGAGGATGAAGACGACGGTGATGCACTGGAGGGTACAGTTTTCCACCTCCACATTATTGTTGTAGGGTAAACGACGATCGATGCCACACGTGTTTATTTTTATGTAAGTTTTGAGTTAGTCTATGTTTTGATGTAAATTTTGTTTGGAGTCACGTCAAATATAATAGTTTTCATTTGACGTTATTCTTTTCTTTATTACTCTACTTTTGTCGTAAATTTAGTTTAGAAACGAGTCCTGTTAGTTGTATTCTATACTATATCAACCCGCATACGGCGTCGCAGCAACGCGCGACTGGTGAAAAAACTAGTTATTATATAAAACTCATATTAGGTTTTTCTTTTTATTTTTTTTATCGAAGAACACACAAAGAACGCAACCAAACAAATTAATTCTGTATTGTGCACTCGATTTATAATACAAATAATAATGAACTATGAGTTAAAAATAAATTGGAAAACGAATCTCTAAAATCTGTTCTTAGCTTTGCATCTCTAAGGTCATATCTAGAAAATATAATCATTGAAGAAAAAAGACAAAGATCTGGCACAATGATGCAAAGTCTTACAAATTTTCAATCAAATAAGAGCTATTAAATTATGAATTTGTGTCGAGGCAATTTTTTCCTCATCAGCAGAAATATTTCATCGGCCTAAGTTTTCCACGACAACTTGTATCTTTATCGATAAAAAGTAAAATCGACAACAAATTCTTTTAGGGATTCAATTGCTATTAGTGATAACTTCTTCATGTAGAAAACTTGGATGTACATTAAATTACTTTTTTTTAACGAAAAATCTACTCTACTATTAAATTATACCAATATATATCATGTTAGGGTTTGAACCCAATACCTCCAATATAAAAGACAAAAATCTCTATCAAATGAGCTAGTCACACATTAACCATTAAATTACTCTTTGATCATTTTTAGTAACTTGCATCTGTTGCAAGTTAATTATCCTTAAACTGTTAAACAACAACTTGGATCAGCTACAAGTTGTTTAGCAATAGCAACTTGCTTCGAGTAGTAATTAACTTGCTATCAATAGAAATTGTAGCTCATATCAACTCATGATCGGTATCAACATCCTTAAATAGTAATTTCATTGATAGAAAATGTTGGCAACAACTCGCTATCACCACTACCAGGAATAACATTTAATTATCAATAATAACACCCACAAGTAGTTACATGTTTCCATCAATATAGTAGAAACTCGTTCTTCACCGTTAAATCTCTGAATTAAACTCATTATCAAAAATATGAATACATAAAGAATTATGTTCAATCATATGTGATTATTCCTATTCACATGTGATATATACCTTCCAAGTTAAGGAAAATATTTGAAAATAACAAAATTATCTATAACTCGCATGCTATCTAATCATTTAGGGTATGGTCATACTAAAAATAATGTTTAATCTAAAAAGTATAATAAGGATTGTGGGCTTGACACGTGTCCTTTTATTGTTTTAAATATGAGGGTATTTTGGTCATTGTGTCAAATACATCAACTAATTGTGTCTTATACGTTCATAGTGTCATATATTTTACGTCATTTGTTATATGTATTAATTATTTGTGTTTTACGTTTTAGATCATTTTGTGTTATTTTTGTCATTTTTATAGATTATAAACTTGTTATCTACCATTATGTTTTACAATTAGAAATACACAATAAGATACTTTCACCAATGTATTTTCAAATCTCATAGTGTTGAAGATAACACAATGTGTTATTTTTTGTTATTTATTTTTTGATAGACTATATAAACTTGTTATCTATCTTGTGATTTACTATTAGAAGTACATAATAATGTTATTTCACCCATGTATTTTTCAAAACTGATAATATTTAAGATAACATAATAACGATCAAAAGACACAATTATACATTTTGTTATTTGGTCATTGTTTTTATTATATTAGATTAATTAGTTGTTAATTTATTATTATATTTTACATATTAATGATACATAATAATGTTATTCCATTATTATATTTTTTTTTAAATTAATCATTTTAGAAAAACACAATAGTATTCAGAAAAACACAATAACTAACAAAGAAACACAACGAATTGCACTAAAGACACATTGACGAGATATAAACTTGATAACGTAAATTTTTTTATCTTTTTATATAACAATAATGTACTTATTTTAAAGATAAAAAAATGCTCATTTTTTTAGTGTAATTTTTATAAAAAAATAATGGCGTACATAAAATTTATGAACGTTTTAAAAAATGAGAGGACTTGCAAAAATTAAACAAAAGTGTCTATTCCTAAAATACCCCTTTAACAAACTTTTCTCTATAATTTTGATCTCAACCATTGATTAATGAGATAGATGGTTGAGATTATTTTTTTATATTTTTTAGGTTTTAAAAGACTTAACAATATCCTAATAATTTAATGTGGTTTATTCACATATTAACACACATGCATATTCACACATCATTGTATAGAATTGTAACGATTTTCTAGATTTGTGACTGTATATATGTCTGTTTAATTAATCATCTGAACCTTAAACATACCTTAGGAATATTCATATATGAATTGAGGTTAATCATGTGAATAATGTGTAAACTTAAAATTTTTTATGTTTCTTATTCTTTTTCATCTCATTCATCAAAAACGATAAATAAAATAGCATTAACGTGCATCATTAATTTAAAGTGTTAAATGTGCAGTGGTTTGATTAATTTAAAGTTAAAGTTACTCTAGAACTAACAGGAGGTCCATTTTGAATCACACTCTCGTATTTTATGAAAAAAGACTAATATTAATTATTGGATAACATATAAATACATATTTAATTATTGTCTTTTCTTGTTGTAAGGTTACGTTGAGCATCAATACCTACAAAAATACTATACCTGGTAAAATGAGCGGGTCGGATTGGATCAGGTGCTAGGTCAGAATGGCTTCGGGTTAGGATGAGTTTGAGTCAGAATGTACTAATTTAAAAATGGGTTAGAATGGGTTCGGGTCATAATGGGTTTGAGTCAAGATGGACCGGGTCAAAATGGGTTTAGACTTAAAAAGCCACATTGATTAACAATTCCATACATAGATAAATCCAACATGTTTATCGCTATCAATTAGATGCGAGACTATGTGTGGATTTTGAAGAAAAGATGGGATGGAGCAAGATGAGTTATGAGAAAAACTAATCAACCCATCCTGACCCGTTTCCTATTTTTTATGACCCATCTTGACCCGTTAATCATTTTTCCTAGTTTTAGATTACCCAACCTGACCCTCTTAGAAATATAGCTCCACCCAATCTAACCCATGTACTTCATTATTACTACCCAATTCAACCCAAATGTACCCACTTGGGTCAAAATTGCCGGGTCTAAAAAATACAGATAGAAGTTGTTGTTTTTTCTTATTATTTTTTCTTTCTGTATATATTATGTGTGAGACATAGATGAAAACAATTGTTCAATAGAATTTGTATTCAAGATCAATAGGGATTTAAAAATTTAAAAATACAAGAAGTGAAAACCATAATAGTAACATTGTGTCAGATGGTAATGTTGTATCCATTCTTTTACGGTTCTAATAACTATATTGAAGGTCAATATGCATGTGTTAACACGATAAAACAATTTTCTATCATAAACAATTCAAAAATACTAAATAGAGGCGGCTAGTTGATGAATACAGAGATCCTCACTAACGGTTCAATCGCATCAGGGTATTGCCTATTTTGCCCTTGATGGGTTCCAGTCCAAAAACTTATGATTTTGTTTCTCCTAAACGAAACGCTTGTCCAGGAAAAACGAGTTTCAGTGTAGAGATGATTTCTAATCTCTTATAGTGAAGGTTTTATTTTCATCTTTAATCGATGTGAGACTTAAGTTTTCACCACCCTTAGGGAGTCCAACGTCATCATTAATACACCATTTGGCCCTAAATCTGATACAATCTATACAATCCAACTGTGCATAGATATTGTCCATTTTGCTCTTAATGGGTTGCCTATCCAGATTCTCGCATTTAGTTTTCACCCCATAAATTGCCCGTCCAAACAAAAACACGTACCGATAAAGAAAGTTTTGCGCACCTTATAGTGAAGGCTTCGTTCCCCCCTAAACCAATACTTGGATTGCTCCCACCTGAGCATGCTCATGGTATTTGAGGCTGATCATTCCTTATAAACCTAACATATCTTATGTCCACAACTATTATAATTGGTATCAGGCTAAGGGTCGAACTAGTGTGCTAGTGAGGACGTTAGGCTCCCTAAAGATGGTAGAGAATCCTAAATCAGATGAGGGGGAGAATGAAGCCTTCAATACAGGGGTGGGGTGAAAACCTTCTCTACTGAGCCGCGTTTTGCCTAGGTAAGCAATTTGTCAGACGCAAAAACCAAAATCATAAGTTCCTGTATGGATAACCCATCAAAACAAAACGGATAATATACTGCTACGGTTGAGCTATTACAATGTCTCCATGCCCACTCTTGTGAATCTAAGAATAAAGTTACCTTTAACAATTTTTTAGAGTGACTAACGAACGTCTATCAAGTAGGCGCGTTAAAGTGCGAGTCAGAAAATGATTTAGAGATAAGCCAAGCAAAACAAAGAATGCTATTTTATGTTTTCGTAGAGTATGAAGTAATCTTGTCGCTATTATGACATCAGTGTGAGTTAATAATTATGACATCATGCAAATCGAATTGTTTAGAAAGTTTGTTGCATTTGTTCAACTGTCTCATGTAAGGATATGACTCAAATATGTGCAACTGTGTGAAGCTATCATTGAGAGAATCAAGAGTTTGATTCGTGTGGGAGCTTGAACATGTAATTGAATTAATATTATGAATGAAACACTTTATGAATGGTTTATTACTGTTAATTTGTTTAACTTCGCTACTAATTTACTCTTTTTATATTAAATCATTGGACATAAGCTGGTAATTGATCCTAACATTTGGTATTAAAGTTATATTTATAGATATTGATCTTACAATCAAATTCAAACCCTGCTTCTAGCTTTATCTTCATTCATTTCTCTCTTCACATCATCAAATTCTAATTTGAATTGTAAAACCCTACTTCAAGAATCTCTCACACTACAAAAAAAATGTTAATACCACGGGATCATCACTAATTAAACCACTAATTCTCATCCGTAGTGATTTTACTATATGGAAACGACGTATGAAACACTTTCTTTCTGTTAATGATGTCAAATGTTAGAGATATGTTATCTTTGGTTCTCATGTTTGAATGCAATACAAGTTAAAGAAGGTGAACCAATTCCTAAAAAAGTTGTTAAGTACTCTAAATAACACTTCAAGGAACTAGAACAAGACATACGACTTTTGGTTAGGTTGTAATAACCCTACCAAATGAGATCTACCTTGGTTCGCTTAATTATAGATATGCTAAGCAATTTTAGGATTATCTAACTAAGCCGTTTAAAGGTACACCTAAGGTAATTGGTAACAAAAGAGAAGTTTTGGTTCAGCAATATGAAATTTTCGTGCCATTGCAAATATGAGACTCTCACACAATATTATGAAAGGTGTTTTCCTTCTATTAATGAATTACTATATGTGTTATACCTATTAAGCTAGTAATACATATGTATCTAAGATCATTATCATCATATTAGGACACTCATGCGTGCAATTAGAACATCTGCTTAGTTTAACACTATGAGACTACCATAATCGCATGACAAAGTGCTCACCCTTGAAAGAGAGACAAACTAAAAGATACCAGAGAATAATCAGAAGCTTGTTGATGTATACACACGTAGAAATGTAGATTTGATTGGCCATGAGTATGCTGAAAGTTTGAATGGTAATAACTCTAGACCGTAGAGTTATGATTATTATAATATAGATATAACACGTGGTATCAGTTATAGTTCTTAGTGTTATTTAAATGTTTATGTCACACAACAAGCTTATGTAGTAATAGATGATTCATTTGATGATCGTCATAGTGATAATCTATTGTTTATTACTGATAATTTGTATCATTTTCAACCTGATGATTTGGAAGAGATGGTTATAATCCATCATCTTGGCAAGAGGGTTCTTAATAATACAAGAATTACTTCATCTCATTGTTACAATTTTTAAGGATGATCTTCTCGTCTAAACATAGCTTTGCACACCACTAAGATGTAGTCCAAAATAGGGCTGCACAAAAAGTTCGCGGCTCGAAGTTTGCTCGAGAAAAGCTCGAAAAAATCTCGACTCGAGAAAAGGTCGTAGCTAAGCGAGCCGGCTCAGCTCGAATTCTAAACCAACCGAACCCGAGCCAGTGTTAGCTAGGTTCGAGCTCGGCTCGTGACTCGGTGCATATAATAATAATAATAATAGTAATAATAATAATAATAATAATAATAATAATAATAATAATAATAATAATAATAATAAAGTATAATAATTTATAATAATAATAATAATAATAATAATAATAATAATAATAATAATAATAATAATAATAATATATTATTATTATTATTATTATTATTATTATTATTATTATTATTATTATTTACCATACTATTAAAAGGCAAGTTCAATGAATAGTGTTTTATCAATGTTGATGCGTCATGTACAATTAGGATGCATATACTTTTCTGTGAAGACACGTGTGTATATGTGGCATGTACAGCTCAATACAGGTTAAGATTCAAAAAAGAGAGATAAAAAGAAAGTTGCTAAGAGGGTGACCTGCGGCACCTTCTCATCGGACTATCGCACGAATCAACACTGTCTCCTCTTTTCTTGCCCTTCATGCTTTTGCTCAGCCTCTTGGCGCCATCATGAAGATGCTGAAGAGGTTGACAGCCGTTGGGGAAGATAGCGATTTGGGGTGAGCGCATATACAACGTGAGGATTTGAGGAGTCTGTCAACGTGGTGTACGAATGTCTGCGGAGGTAGATAATAAGTTTAGAGATTATTTTAGTACCTACTCCAATCTTGATTCAATCAACGTTGATTAGGGTTTTATCAACAACAACTTCAGATAATCTTCTTTTCCCTGTTTCAATGTTCATCTTCCTGCTCCAGATCATCGATTGAAGGTACAATAATTTTTTCTATGTTTTCTCTTCTTATAAAACTTCTTTTCGTGCTTTCAGCCTTTGAATAGGTTATATTGTTAAGGATTTTGGTTCTGTCATTACGTCTTCTTACATTGGTTAGTATTCTTTCTTATATAGGTTACTGATTCAGAACATGGAAGATTAACCAATTAACCTCCAATCAACTTATTGCTTATGTAATTCATTCATCAGTTAGTGTTGTTTGATTTCTTCAATGTGGGTGTTTGTTTCCCTGAATCAATCATGAATTTTAAAGTTTTAAAATATGTGTTTGCTAATTGTGCTTTTATAATAATATGTGTTTGTAGACATGTAGACTTGTTTCTTTTTTGACTGTTTTCGAGTTACCTGAACATAAAGACAAAAAAAATTGAAATCACCTGTAAAATCTTCTAATTTGGTTCTTAATTTCTCATCATGATCTTGTGTTGTCACTATGAAGTATAAGATTATATGTTAGGATACAGTGGTGGTTTTTTATAGTGTTGTAAACTATAAAGCTTTCTTGATGTGCTTTAGTAGTGAAATTTGCTATAAAACAGAAGAATTTTGGATTAAACTGAATATATGCTAACAAAATCATTAAATTTATGATTGTTTGTATAAGTGCGTACTGGTACGGTACTGTATGGATATGACCCATGATTCATCATTTATTGAACCCTTAGTTTTAGTTCGATTATTGGTACTATTAGTATCATGATTACAACCAGTGGAGGCTTTTGGTGGATCATCAGTCTTTTAAAATTTATAATCATGAATGTATGATACTTGATAACTATTTTAAACTTATGTTCTATATGTGCAGATTGTGTTAAGAAGGTTAGCATATGACTTGTCACACATGAAAGTTGTGGATGGTTCTTACATTGGGAGCTCTGATGAGGTTCGCATGACGTGTTTATATTTCAATCTTTCAGATTTGATGGTTCTCATAACTCTTTATTAAAATCAAATAACCTTAGGCAAATGAAACAAGTATTGAACTTTGACAACAATTTTTAAAGCATTTTATTGAACGAAAGCATGACATGAGTTTTCTTGATCTTGCTTGATCACCGATACTTTTATGCTGTAGAGGTATGTGTAATTAATGAATCACTTAAAATGCTTGACATGATGTAATTGATGTACATATTGACTTCACGGGTCAAACATACTACCCATTGGGTACGAATAGGATATGGATTTTGTTACGCATCCTTTGTACTCTCCACATCCAAAACCAGAGTCCACGAATCGTTTTTGTTTGAGGTGGCGAGATGAGAGGGTATGGGTTGGGTAACAGCTTTGGGTTAAAATAAAACATTTTTTTCAATACTGGTCAAGACTGGTAGGGCTGGCCGGGTGAGGTTGAATTGCAAACAAGAACACTTTCTTTGTCCATATTATAACATTATTTATTAATGACTAATGTATCACATATCAAATGTGATTAACAAAAGAATTATATTAGTACAGTTATAAAACGATTTAAGAGGTATAGTCTGTATAGACTAAAAATACACTTTGTCTATTTTTTAACCCGTTTCACCTATGAATTCATGGCTAGCCTATCCTACTTTCTAAGTATATTGGATCTCTAGATTAATGATTATTTGGGTTGTAGAGTCTGTTCGTGGCTCATGTTTTTTATACTCCAGAAAATTTGCTGCTTTAATTGTTGCAGCGAACGGAATCGTAGGTTGGTGCCCCTACCTATACTTGATTCTGCTCATCATAGTTTCATTTAATTGATTTAGAATCTTTAATATATAGCCACATTTGTCCACAAACAGGCTATGATTTAAATACTGAGCTTAGGAGACATGATCAGTGGTAAAGATTCTAAATCAATTTAAGTTAACAGGCTATGATTTAAATACTTATTTTCCAAGCATGACCATGCATTGTTTAGTTGAAATTTTGATTTCTCTGGTAAAGATAGTCTTTTAATTCAATATCATTACAATTTTATCCTCATAATTCAAAATTTTAAGTCATAATATCTTGGATAGTTTTGGTAGAGAATAAAAGTGTTCTTAACCTTGACTTTGGTTCTTCATCGTGACTATCTTCAATTCCATTTGTTCTAGCCAATTATACAAGATCCGATGATTTTGATTCTAACAACATGGTTCAGGTTGCTAAATGAAGCTGGCAATGGAGTTGTACAATGCTAAGACACGACTGTTAACTCAAGCAACCAAATGTATGCTCGCCGCAAGCGCGGTGGGTATAAATCTAGTTATTATTATTATTACTATTATTATAATTATTATTGTTATATTAGGATTTTAAAAAGGTTATTCTAAAATAAAAATAGATTCTTTTTAAAAACATTAAGTGTTTTGTTTAAAAAATATATAACTTGATAGTAAATTGTTTATATTCAAAATAATTATCTTTGTTCCCCCAAGTACGCAGTACCCAACAAAGAAAAATACCCTAACATATATATATATATATATATATATATATATATATATATATATATATATATATATAATATATATTATGTTTTCATATATATCAAAATGTGAAAAAATAAAGTTTTTTTTTTAAATCGAGGTGGCTCGAGCTTTTCACGAGCCGAACTCGAGACTGTGTTTTCAGCTTGTTAAAATTTTAGAGCCTCGGCATCTGCTCGGCTCGTTTACAACCCTAGTCCAAAAGTTTAAACTTGATTAGTGGAAACCAAGTATTTATCATTTGTGAAGCAACCTAGAAAACATGGCTTTTTACACAAAAATGGGATATATTATGTTACAAATAATCAACTCATTATAACCAATTTCAGCAAAATAGTAGGATTCTTGAGCTACCTAACTTTTCATAATAACAATATTTGGATCCATAGACATTTCAGTGAATAGTTATGTGCATAATTTCTCTTCCTAAGATACATTATCATTGATTTTCATTCGATCAACAGTGGAAATGTAGCTTTTGACAATAGTCATATGCTAATGTTGATATATTAATATATGGAATTGGAATTGAAATAGAATTTTTTTTTTCACATTCATTAGAATTCATATTCATTTCATTTACCCATAAAATGTTTAACAATTCATTGGAATGTTCAAAATTAATATTTTAATTTCCCTCAAAATTGACCAACTAAACATGTTATCAATTTTAATAAGATTACAGTTCCATTTCCAATTATATTTCCAATTCAATTACTTTGTAAAACATTATGTGTATCAAACGCTCCCTTAGTAATCACCATTTAATAACAAAGGAAATAAGGTGAAAATTTAAGACATAAGAAGTAGGTTTGACTATGGAAATTAAAAGTATTGATAAGAAATACCTTAGAATTTTGTATCTTTTTTTTTAAATGACAAATGTGCGACCTTGCTTCGTGTCACATCCCGACGGAAGGGTGAAATGCTATGGTGTGACCATTGATTTAGAACACACTGATTACAGATTTTAAACAATCACACCAGTTAAATTAAATAAACAGAACATTAAACTTTCATAGATTACGGGTTACATTCTTACAACATATACAAAACTTGTCCTATTTCAGACTTTTACATAATATATTGTAACCCTATTATAAAAGATTTAAGTAACCACTTTATTAGTCTCCTCAGTAATAGTGGATATGTGCATCCACAGAAATGCTGAGATCTACCAAGTTCACGGTTACTCGCACACACATCTTCCCTATCACATCGTACCATCCATTGAGAACACAAAAGTAAGCACGAGATTATAAGTCATACTGATTACCTAAAAAAGCATACTCAAAATAATCAACATAAAGTTGGTGAGATCATAGGTTTAATAACTCAATAAAATTTATTGATGCAACATAAATAAGATTACAACCAAACCTAGTTATATGCCAGGTGATTTATAACTGTCATACATACAAATCACAGAATCAGATAATATAACATCACAACACTTATTTTGTTGGAGCAGGAAACATATTCCTAAGTAGCACTACCTATATTATCAGACGGTTCCTTATTTGAATTAATAGTTGTAACTTATGGCACAAAATGACAGTAACTTATCAAAATTCTTATTTACATTAGCATAAAAAATAAACACAGTATACTTTTCCCCCAAAACTCATAAATATAAAATAGGGCTATGATACTCACCTTAAATCCAGCAAAATCCCTATAAAATAATTATATGTTAGAAATATTATTTAATTTCTTTAAAATTTTTAGCAGTTAAAGCTATATCAAATGAGATTTTATTTATAATAGTAGCTTTGACCAAAATATTATTAAATTTTTTAAACAGTGATATCTAAAATTTTAGATTAGTATATAAAAATTTCAATTAATAACTACTTCTAAATAATTTCCTAGAATTTTTACAATATTCACATTTAATAGCAGAAATGGCTACGGGTCTCTAAAAATTCTGAAATTTATACAAAAGGTCCTACACAATATTTAAAATTTTAAATTAAATGTTTATGATTTTTCATGCTGTTTTTCCATTAAATTCGATTTTCTTCAGATTATACTTTCTAAAATATGTACTTTTATTATTTTAATGAGTTAATTCACAAAATTTATTCTGAAAATCTAAATTATTGCAGAGGTCATTATAAAATTTTTCTAGATTTTTATTACCTATAAATCTACAGTTAGGCATTTTTTTCTTATTTCCTTGAATAAATCATATAAATTAATATATCAAATAATAAATTCTTCAAAATTTCCAGACTATTATTTTCAATATTTTCTGATAGATTTCTTATTTTTATTCTTACAATCACAGTCATTTAACTATTTAACCTATTTTACTTAATCATTCATGAAATAACATATACTTCAACCCATTAAATCTTTGGTTTTTATAAAAATTCTTAAATTTTCAGTTCTTAAACTTTTCCTTATTGATTTTTGATAAAAATCAAATGTTTAAGAAATTTGATAAATAGTTTTGATGTTCATACATAATAAGCTAGTTACATATGTATATATAACACATGTGTAACTCTTTTAATTTTGTTTGTCATAGTTTATAAGAATCAAAACCTTGTCAATAGATGAAAAGAAAGGCTGAAAATGATTGAAGATGGCTTTTAGCTTTTTGGATTCCAAAGTGTTCTTGATCTTGAAGGTGTCTTCCAAAGATCTTGATGATATAGAACTTGTGAGGATTATGTTTGGTTGAGAGTGTGAAGATGAGAACCTAGAGACACAAGAGTCTTTGAAGATGGTTTCGTGTGTTTTTTAGTAACCGAGAGTGAGAGATTTAAGAAGAAGAAGTGATGGTTGTGTGGTGTTTGAAGGTGTGTAATAGAACCGAGAGTTTGAGGGGTGTTCAATGGGTGTGTTGGCGGTTTCACACCTTTGTTCAGCCGAGAATTTGACAACAACGCATTAGTAATGATATCCATTGATGAGGTTTTATAATATAGTAGTTATGTGGCATAATTATAGGGTTGCTTAGTGTCTTAAGCTTGGTGATAATGCATGGAGGTTGGCCGAAAGTGATGGCTAGAATCATCATGAATTTTGATGAGTTGGTTGCTAAGTGTCATGCATAGAATAAAGATTAGTGGTTTTGATGGTGATGATGCATGGTAATCGAACGAAGGTGGTTTTAAAGAACCATCATTAGTTTGATGAGGTGTGTTTTATAGGTAGTTATATGTCCAAAGGTTAAATATGTTAAGTGTCTAACTTAGGTGAGTAGTTAGTGTAATATTTGATGATGATGTGGTGTCTAGTGTTATCGGCCGAAGGCAAGGTGACTTAAGAGGTTATCATTAGTCCTAATGAGGTGTTAAGGAAAGGTCATTATGTTCAATCTAAGTTAATGACACTCTTAGTCGTTAGTTTAATATTAATGTAGTGTTAAACTATTAATCCATGTTGGTTTAAGTTTTTAAGAAACCGATCACAAGGTTAAGTTGGTGCTGTGGTTGAATGCTTAAGTACTTAAGATTAGTTTAGTTAAGATTTTCATAAAAATATTTCAAAAAGTTAACTTATTTGGTTATTTGATTGATTAGGTTGTAAACTTAGTTTATCATACATTAATTAGATGTATGATATATAATTCAAATAACTAAGCATATAATTTTTATAGTTTGACATTCTTAATATTTCAAAAGGATCACAAAAGTGAAAATACAAGTACATGTAAAGAATCATGCATACATGCAAACTTATAAAGCATACACATATATTTATACATGCTAGAACGTTCTTAGATTCAAAGATTTATCATATAAGGTTACCTTAGAAGTTTTAATTTAATATATGAGCATATATATATTATAATTAATTAAAATAAAATCTTAATATTGAATTTTCTAACCTCAATTCTTAGGGTTGTCACATTCTCCCCCTGTAAAAAGAATTTCATCCTGAAATTTATCTATTGTTAGTATCTGATGGCAGGGGTGGTTGTTTCTTAGAACTATCCTTTTCATTTAGTTTAACCTCAAATAGGTGTGGATATTTTCTTTTGACTTCATCTTCCCGTTCCCACGTAAATTCAGGTCCTCGTTTTGAATTCCATTTGACCTTCACTATTGGAATTTCACTTCTTTTTAATCTCTTTACTTCCCTATCCATGATTGTTACTGGTTCTTCCACAAAATGGAGTTTTTCATCTATTTTGATTTCTTTTATTGGTATCTTTAATGTCATCATTCAGACATTTCTTCAAGTTAGATACATGAAAGGTATTATGTACTTCACTTAATTCCTGAGATAAGTCTAACTTATATGCTACAGAACTAATCCTATCAGTTACCTCAAAAGGGCCAACATACCTAGGGTTTAACTTATTTCTTTTCCCAAATCGGATAATTCCATTTGAGGGTGATACTTTCAAATACACTTTATCCCCGATTTAAAATTCTAAGGGCTTTCTCCTTCTATCCGCATAACTCTTATGTCTATCTCGTGCTGCCTTTAATTTGTCTCTGATTTCAAAGATCTTATCAGATGTTTCCTGTATAAGTCCTGGGCCTGTAAGTTGTCTATCTCCTACTTCATTCCAACACAAAGGTGACCTACACTTTCTTCCATATAAAGCTTCAAATGGAGCTACCCCTATACTAGCATGATAACTATTGTTATATGAAAATTCTATCAAAGGTAAGCGCGTATCCCAACTACCACCAAAATCTAATGCACAAGCTCGCAACATATCTTCTAATGTTTGGATGGTTTTCTGACTCTGTCCTTCTGTTTGTTGATGATATGCCGTACTCATATTTATTTTAGTCCCTAATGCTTTTTGCGAAGTAAATCGGCTGTCTCTGTCTGATATAATTGAAATTGGTATTCTATGTCTAGACACGATCTCCTTCATATAAATCTTAGCTAATTTCTCCATTTTATAATCTTCTCTAATTGGTAAGAAATGAGCTGATTTAGTCAGTCTATCGACGATAACCCATATTGTGTCGTATCCATTTGAGGTTCTGGGTAGTTTGGTCACAAAATCCATAGTAATCTGGTCCCACTTCCATTCAGGGATTTCTGGTTGTTGCAAACATCCAGAGGGTTTCTGATATTCGGCTTTGACTCTTGAACAGATATCACATTTTTCTATGAATCTTGCAACTGATTTCTTCATACCTGGCCACCAATACTGGTTTCTCAGATCCTTGTACATCTTATTATTCCCTGGATGTACTGAATATCTTGACTTGTGTGCCTCACTCAGAATATTTTCTCTAAGTACACCATTGTCAGGAATCCAAATTCTTCCTTTAAATCTCAAGATCCTATTTGACATAACTTCTAGTTGATCTTCTTTCTCCATCACATTCTTTATTTCATCTTTTTATTGAGCATCTCGGATTTGACTTATCAGATCTGAACGTAACTCCATTCTCATAGCACAAACCCATAATGGCTTGGTTCTTTCCTTCCTATTTAAGGTATCTACCACTACATTTGCTTTACCTGGGTGATACTTGATTTCACAATCATAATCACTCAGTAATTCTACCCATCTTCTTTGTCTCATATTCAACATCTTTTGGTCGAATATATGTTGCAGACTTTTATGATCCGTATAAATTATGAATTTGGTTCCATACATAGAGTGTCTCCAAATCTTAAGTGCAAATACTACTGCTCCTAATTCTAAATCATGAGTAGTATAATTCCTTTCACTTCCTCTGAGTTGTCGAGACGCATATGCAATTACTTTATTTCGTTGCATCAAAACACACCCGCAACCTTGATGTGATGCGTCACAATATACAACAAAATCATCAATGCCTTCTGGAAGAGCTAAAATAGGAGCACTACATAATTTATGTTTCAAGATCTCGAATGCAGCATTCTGTTTTTCTTCCCAAACATATGGTTTGTCTTTCTGAGTCAATTCTGTTAAAGGTTGGGCTATTCGAGAGAAATTTTCTATAAATCTCTTATAATAACCGACCAAACCTAAGAATTGACGTACTTCAGTTGGTGTTTTTGGAGCTTCCCACTTCTTAATTGCATCAATTTTTGCTGGGTCGACCTGAATTCCATCTTGATTAATCACATGTCCTAGGAATTGTACTTCTCGTTTTCAGAATTCACACTTTGAGAATTTAGCGTACAGTTCTTCTTTTTGAAGTAATTCCAAAGTTAACCTTAGATACTTTTCATGTTCTTCCTTACTTTTAGAATAGATTAAAATGTCATCTATGAAGACTATGACAAATTTATCCAAGTAAGGTTTGCACACTCTATTCATTAGGTCCATGAATACAGCTGGTGCATTAGTTAACCCAAATGGCATTACAAGGAACTCATAATGACCATATCGAGTTCTAAATGTAGTCTTAGGTACATCCTCTTCTTGTACCCTTAACTGATGATATCCTGATCTCAGGTCAATTTTTGAAAAATAACTCAATCCTTGTAGTTGATCAATCAAGTCATCTATTTGGGGGAGAGGGTATCTATTCTTAATAGTTACCTTATTGAGTTCTCTATAATCAATGCACATCCTAAAGGTTTCGTCTTTCTTCTTCACGAACAAGACTAGAGCTCCCCATGATGAAACACTAGGACATATGAATCCTTTATCCACTAGCTCCTGAAGTTAACTCATTAGCTCTTTTATTTCTGTTGGTGCCAAACGATACGGAGACTTGGCAATATGTGCTGTTCCTGGTACTAATTCTATTTTGAATTCTACTTGACGAGGGGGTGGCAATCCTGGTAAGTCATCAGGAAATACATTTGGATATTCTCTAACAACAGGAACATCTTCCAAATTTTTCTTAATTGGTTTAGTATCAACTACATGGGCCCGAAATGCTAAACATTTTTTTTCAAAGATTTATGAGGCTTCATACAAGAAATTATTCTGATAGGACCTCTAGGTTTCTCGCCGTGTATGAAAAGAATTCGATTGTCTCTAATTAAAGGGATTTTAATCATTCGTTTTCCACAAATGATTTCTGCCTGATTCTTACTTAACCAATCCATACCCACAACAACATCAAAGCCTCCTAATTCAATAGGGATCAGATCTATGTCAAAGCGATGATTATCTAAGTTTAGAATACAGTTAGGAATAATTTCATTAGCTTCTATCATGTTTCTATCAGCTAGCTCTATCTTATACTTATTTTTTAGTTTCTCTGATGTTAATCCAAGTAGGGGTTTGAAATGATTTGAAACAAAACTTTGGGTTGCTCCCGTATCAAATAATACAGTTGCGTATTGATCATTAATAAGGAACGTACCCGTCACCACTTTTGATTCTTGTCGTGCTTCTTCAGCTTGAAGTACAAATGCTCGACCATGCGCTTTGTTTGGATTCCTTGGAGTTTTCCCTTTCAATTCTGGGCATCCATTGCGAAGGTGATCTTCTTTTCCATATTGGTAACGTACTGGCTTAGGATTTGTGGGTCCCTTACATTCTCTTGATGTATGTCCCTTCTTATTGCAATTATAACAAATCACCAGCATACATCTCCTAACATGATACCTTCTGCAGGCATTGCACCAGGGTTGACTTTCCGTCCGTGGTCTTTCTTCCTGCGCGATCCCCATAAAATTTATCTCTGGGTTTCTATTTATCTTTTTGTTCCAGTTCCCTCCAAAATTTCTTCCTGTGTTATTGTTCCATTTCCTCTTCTCTCCTATCTTGGTTGTAGTTAATGATCCGTTACTGATCATCTCGTCTGTCAAACTTCCTGCTAGAGCCACTGCATCCTGAAAAGTTTTTGGCATTGCAGATTTTACCATTCCTCTTATCTGTGGTACTAAACCCCAGATGTATCTCCCTAGCCTTTTTGTTTCTGGAGTCACTAAATGTGGCACCAATCTAGAAAATTCGTTGTATTTATCTGTGTATTCCTGATAAGCAGCACCCTTCATTTCTAGTGCTAAGAATTCTACTTCTATCTTTTCTAATTCATTATAGGAACAGTATTTTTCAATCATTAGTTTCCTAAATTCCTCCCAACTTAATTCATTCATAACATTCCTTCCCTTTGTTTGAATCTCCATTTACCACCAAGACTGTGCTTCTCCTTTAAGAGAATGCGAAGCAAACCTGGTTTTGCAGTTATCAGCATAATCACTGATGTCTAAAACTCACTCCATTTCCTCTAACCAGCGTAAGGATTGCACTGCTCCACCCTTTCCGTCAAAGTCTCGGGGTTTACAAGACAGAAAAGTCTTATAAGAACATCCTTTTCTAGCTTCATCTATAGCTTCCTCTTCGTGGTTTCCACTTCGTTAGTATATGCTGGTCCATTGTCTCCGAGCATCACTCCTTCAAAATTCAGAGTTTGTTGAAGCTGGGTCACTAATGTAGGTATTGCAGCTTCTAGTTGTTGAGTCACTATTCGAGAAATTCTCTCGTCCTCATTTGTGGTAGTATTTGCTGGCGGGGTCTCTTCTACTAACCTAGTTCTTGGTCGCCCGACATGTGAAGTTCTTCGTACTGGTTGAGTATCTCTTCTTGGTGGCATTTTTCACTACATACCAATTATATTATTATTACATAAATTTTACTCATATTATATCATAATCATAAGTGAAATGTTATATTATTTTCTTATATCATATATCTGAATCAGTTGTATAACATATAGGGTTTCCTATTTCTCTAATCTCCCCACACCCAATTCCACATCCGAGTGAAGATACTTTTGCTTTCTTTCTTCATTTCCTTGACATCTGCTTGAAGCACCCGAATTTCTCGTTGTATCTTCTTAACCTTCTTAAGAATCTGGTTGGTAGTTTCCATCTGGCATTCCTCCAACCTTTGCCTCTTAACACCTCTTTCTTTAGTTTCGGAATTATCAGGTTGGATGGTAGGTGTTATATCAGATGTTGGAAAGAGGTTTTCTGGGTTATTGTTTTCTTTCTCCTTAATTTCCTTAGTTGAAAACTTCTTGCCACGTCATACATTCTTTCTTGGTGTCAGGATTGTATAGCCTCCCATTGTTACTGGTGCACGTCAAACGTAAAACTTCGGCTTTATGTTGGTCTCGGGTTGAGGTATTTCTATGTCGTTGTGAGGCTCTATTTCAGGTGTTGTTTCTCTATGGCTGCTATGATCCGAAGGATCAGTTTCATTATGGTAGCTATCAGAATTACCAGAACTCATACTTCAAAAATTCTTACAAACTTAACTCATGTAAATAACATAAGATTCAAAAAATTTCACATACTAATCACACATATTTCAAGTTCCTTTCATGTATAAGCATGGATATGATCATATAAAATCATGAAGAGAAAATATACACATACTATTATCATATTGATGATTTGTACTCATATGAGCTTATGGTTATAGTCTAGGCATTTACTAGTAATACCTAATTCTCTATAACCAATAGCTCTGATACCAAGCTGTCACATCTCGACGGAAGCGTGAAATGCTATGGTGTGACCATTGATTCAGAACATACTGATTACAGATTTTAAACAATCACACCAATTAAATTAAATAAACAAAACATTAAACTTTCATAGATTACGGGTTATATTCTTACAACATGTACAAAACTTGTCCTATTTCAGACTTTTACATAATATATTGTAACCCTATTACAAAAGATTTAAGTAACCACTTTATTAGTCTCCTCAGTAATAGTGGATATGTGCATCCATAGAAATGCAGAGATCTACCAAGTTCACGATTACTCGCACACACATCTTCCCTATCACATCGTACCTTCCATTACATCAAAAGTAAGCATGAGATTATAAGTCATACTGATTACCTGAAAAAGCACACTCAAAATAGTCAACATAAAGTTGGTGAGATCATAGGTTTAATAACTTAACAAAATTTATTGATGCAACATAAATAAGATTACAACCAAACCTACTTATATGCCAGGTGATTCATAACTGTCATACATACAAATCACAGAATCAGATAATATAATATCACAACACTTATTTTGTTGTTGCAGGAAACATATTCCTAAGTAGCGCTACCTATATTATCAGACGGTTCCTTATTTGAATTAATGGTTGTAATTTATGGCATAAAATGATAGTAACTTATCAAAATTCTTATTTATATTAGCATAAAAAATAAACACAGTATGTTTTTCCCCCAAAACTCATAGATATAAAATGGGGCTATAATACTCACCTTAAATCCAGTAAAATCCCTATAAAATAATTATATGTTAGAAATATTATTTTATTTCTTTAAAATTTTCAGCAATTAAACCTATATCAAATGAGATTTTATTTATAACAGTAGCTTCAACCAAAATATTATTAAATTTTATAAAATATGATATCTAAAATTTCAGATTAGCATATAAAAATTTCAATTAATAACTATTTCTAAATATTTTTTAGAATTTTTACAAGATTCTCATTTAATATAATAAATGGTTACCGGTCCCTAAAAATTCTGAAATTTATAAATAAAGTCCTACAAAATATTTAAAATTTTATATAAAATTTTCATGATTTTTCATACTGTTTTGTTATTAAATTCGATTTTCTTCAGATTATACTTTCTAAAATATGTAATTTTATTATTTTAATGCGTTAATTCACGAAATTTATTCTGAAAATCTAACTTACTGTAGGGTCATTATAAAGATTTTTTAAATTTTTATCACCTATAAATCTCCTGCTAGGCATTTTTTTCTTATTTCCTTGAATAAATCATATATATTAATATATCAAATAATAAATTCTTCAAAATTTCCAGACTATTATTTTCAATATTTTCTGATTGATTTCTAATTTTAATCTCACAATCACAATCATTTAACTATTTAACCTATTTTACTTAATAATTCATGAAATAACATATACTTCAACGCTTTAAATCTTTGGTTTTTATAAAAATTCTTAAATTTTTAGTTCTTAAACTTTTCCTTACTGATTTTTGATAGAAATAAAATATTCAAGAGATTTGATAAATAGTTTTGATGTTCATACATAATAAGCTAGTTACATATGTATGCAATAACACATTTGTAACTCTTTTAATTTTGTTTGTCATAGTTTATAAGAATCAAAACCTTGTCAATAGATGAAAAGAAAGGCTGAAAATGGTTGAAGATGGTTTTTAGCTTTTTGGATTCCAAAGTGTTCTTAATCTTGAAGGTGTCTTCTAAAGATCTTGATGATATAAAACTTGTGAGGATTATGTTTGGTTGAGAGTGTGAAGATGAGAACCGAGAGACACAAGAGTCTTTGAAGATGGTTTTGTGTGTTGTTTAGTAACCAAGAGTGAGAGAGTTAAGAAGAAGAAGTGATGGTTGTGTGGTGTTTGAAGGTGTGTAATAGAACCGAGAGTTTGAAGGGTGTTCAATAGGTGTATTGGCGGTTTCACACCTTTGTTCAGCCGAGAATTTGACCACAAAGTATTAGTAATGATAACCATTGATGAGGTGTATAATATAGTAGTTATATGGCATAATTATAGGGTTGCTTAGTGTCTTAAGCTTGGTGATAATGCATGGAGGTTGGCTGAAAGTGATGGCTAGAATCATCATGAATTTTGATGAGCTAGTTGCTAAGTGTCATGCATAGAATGAAGATTAGTGGTTTTGATGGTGATGATGCATGGTAATCGGCTGAAGGTGGTTTTCAAGAACCATCATTAGTTTGATGAGGTGTGTTTTATAGGTAGTTATGTGTCCAAAGGTTAAATATGTTAAGTGTCCAACTTAGGTGAGTAGTTAGTGTAATATTTGATGATGATGTGGTGTCTAGTGTTATCGGCCGAAGGCAAGGTGACTTAAGAGGTTATCATTAGTCCTAATGAGGTGTTAAGGAAAGGTCATTGTGTTCAATCTAAGTTAATGACACTCTTAGTCTTTAGTTTAATGTTAATATAGTGTTAAACTATTAATCCATGTTGGTTTAAGTTTTTAAGAAACCGATCACAAGGTTAAGTTGGTGCTGTGGTTGAATGCTTAAGTACTTAAGATTAGTTTAGTTAAGATTTTCATAAAAATCTTTCAAAAAGTTAACTTATTTGGTTATTTGATTGATTAGGTTGTAAACTTAGTTTATCATACATTAATTAGATGTATGATATATAATTCAAATAACTAAGCACATAATTTTTATAGTTTGACATTCTTAATATCTCATAAGGATCACAAAAGTGAAAATACAAGTACATGTAAAGAATCATGCATACATGCAAACTTATAAAGCATACACATATATTTATACATGCTAGAACATTCTTAGATTCAAAGATTTATCATATAAGGTTACCTTAGAAGTTTTAATTTAATATATGAGCATATATATATATTAGAATTATTTCAAATTAAAATCTTAATGTTGAATTTTCTAACCTCAATTCTTAGGGTTGTCACACTTCGGAGGATAAGTGTTATCTTAATTGGGGCCGTCTATCCGTTTCCTAGCCGGGATCGCACCCCCAACCCCCTCATGAGGAAACCCATTGGTGAGGAAACTCATGGTTCAATTCTGAGCATTTTGGTCAAAGTGAGACTTAAACTCGTGACCTCCCAAAATCACATGTCATGGGTATTCAATCTTAACCAGTTGAGCTAAGGATCATTGGTTAGAATTTTGAATCTGGATGCAAAACGCAAACAAACTGATTTAGTTAAGCTAGCAGAAATCCATAAATTTCATTAATGTTAGCAACATGGCTATTTAATTGCAATAATTTGTTCTTGTTGATAAGGATGAGACTTCAGCAATTTTTCAAGACTTTGCCGAAGAATCAATGCATGTATTGCTATTGCATTCCAAATGTAGAAGACATTCATGATGTAATTGTGAAGAACAATTTAATAATAAAAAAACATTCATATTGTAAGTGTGAGATCTGATTGTTGTTTAATTTAGGGAGAATGGTTATTCTTCATAAAAGGCATTTAAATCCTGAAATAAAAAATGCTATTTGAAGCTAGTTGATAAGAGCAGAAACCCAAAAATCAAATTCCCAATTGATTTTTCATAAGCTCAGCAGAAGCTCTTCTTATCTTAAATGAGATTTTCAATTGATTTTTATAAGCTAAGAAGAACCTCTCCTCATCTTATAAATACAAAACATGTGAGAATAAATTGAATCATTAATGGTTAAAATAAATAATTCATAACCAACTCTAGTACTAATGGTTGGCTCTATTGTCAACCTGTTTGATTTATATAATAGAGATGAACAATTAGAAGCATGATATGGATCTAAGAATGTAAGAAATAGAAAATTAATCAAGTAAAAAAAGATAGAACATCTTAAGTCGGCTCCAATTTCCATTGATCAACAACTCCATGGATGAAGAATCCATGGGGGTGATTACAAACTCAAGACACCGCAAACACCTATAACACACACACTCCATGAAGTAGATAATACATATATAGTGAGACTTAAAATCCTAAACACTAACGTCACTGACGGGGCGGAGTGATAATGTTTCCAACAAACATTAAAAATAACATCCACTAATACGAAATATGGTTCTGAATGAATGGTTCTACACCAATAATAATAAACATATCAACTCAACGGTACCAGGTTGCAATCCATGCATGTGCAAACAACTAGCTCATTTATTGCATCTCTCTAGTGGAATCTAGCTGATCAGTAGCAAGTTCCATCAGTGATAACTTACTCTTAGTGGTTTTTAATGATAAGAGAGTCTTGGTTAGTGGCTTCTCCATTATTGGGAACAAAACCATATCCTTTCATAATGTTGCTCCCTCTAAGTAATTAAATTGTATTTCATATAATCTACACAAGTTTTTCTCCTAGATCAAAATCCAATAAAGTGCACATAATTCTACACAGTTACACTCACAATTTGCCCTTTAGGATCGTTAGGCTCTTGATATTGTTCTTGAATATGAAAATTTTGAATATGATACTTGAGAGAAACTTGAATAAACAATTCATATGATTGAATTGATATGAATATTGATAACAATGTTTACAGACTCTTGACACACATATATGTACCCTACATGATAGTTATCAAGTTTAGTTCTTGACATACTATACCCTTATACATGCATAACCTCAGGGGCGGATCTATAGTGTAAATAAGGGGATCCCGGGAACCCGTTCGGTTTCAAATTTATAGTGTTAAAAATATAAAAAAATTAAAAGGAACCCTTTAATATTTTGAAGTAGGAACCTTAAACCAAAAGTATATGCTGGTGTGATGGTTAGGCGCCCTTTTCTACTACCGAAGGTCCCGGGTTCAAGTCTTTTCCAGCCTCTGTCCTTTTTGTTTTTTTTTTTTTTTGCTTTTTTTAGCGATTTTTAATAGAAGAAATAGGGTTTAAACAAACCTATCGGTCAATCCATCACATTCACGACCACATGTCCACATTCACGGCCAGCAGCCTCTTCCGGTCTTCCCTCTTGCACCACGGCACCACCTCCGGCCGCCAGCCCGCCACCACCACCCTAGCCTTCGGCCAGACTGCCACCACCTCCGGCCGCCACCACCAGTCCACCACCATCGCGAGGTATGTCAAAGAATTTCTATCCTTTTTTTTTAATTTTTTGTATGAAATAGTAATTTTAACATGTATAAATTTGTAATTTGTTATAATTTCTTGGTTAATCCTTTGTGTTTGATGTTGAATTGAACCATACTTTAACTAAATTAGTATGTTTATTTGAGTTTAGATTGTGCACAAAAGGTGCTCGATGAAATGCTTGTTTGAGTTTTTAAGTTTTTATACTTTAATTTACTTAATAACATGATTGTGAAACATGTTTCTTAACCTTGACATTTAATATTTAGGTAGGATGCAGACTGAAATTAAAATTTTTTTCAAAAGACAACCATCAAATTCAAATGTTAAATCATCATCTACAAGTAGTAAACCATTGAAAATAGATTTGGATAATCTTCCATGGGATCCTTCCGAAAGAGAACCAATATCATCTTATCATCCTAGTCAAAAAGATGAAATTAGACGAAGATATTTGCTTAGAGGTCCATGTCAACCACAAGGGAAAAAAGAAGATTTTCCACAAACCCAAGTAGGTAGTGGGGATAAGTTAAGACGATTTAATCCGAAATGGTACACCGGATCGCATGGAAATTGGTTGGAATATAGTGTAAAAACGGATAAAGTGTATTGCTTATATTGCTACTTGTTTCATGATAGTAAGCAAAAAGAGGCATTTGTGAGTGACGGGTACGGTGTTGGCACAAGAAAGAAGAAAAACTAAATGAACATGATGGTGAAGAAAGTAACAGTTTTCACAATAAAGCCATACAAGATGGGGAAGCCTTACTTAAAGATGATCAATCTATACGTGTGGCCTATGACAAAAAAACTGAGAAAGAAAGAAAAGAATATAGAATTCGATTAAGTACTTCGGTTATGCTTGCTCAGGGATTGTTGAATGGTGGGTTATCTTTTTGGGGTCATGATGAGTCTGAAGGATCCTTATATAGAGAACATTTCATAGAGTTTTTAAAATTGATCGCCAAGCTAAATGAAGAAATTGGTAATGTCATATTAGGTAATGCGCCGGGGAATAACCAAATGATTGCTCCATCAATACAAAAAGAAATTTGTAGTTGTCTTGCAGAAGAAGTGTTAAAGAAGATTTTTGAAGAACTTGGTGATGATGTCTTTTCTATATTAGTTGATGAATCGAGGAATATTTCTAACAAGGAACAAATGGCTGTGGTTTTGAGGTATGTTGATAAATCTGTATCTGTGAAGGAGCGATTTATTAGTCTTGTTCATGTTATGGAAACAACCGCTTTATCTCTTAAATCTGCGATTGATGAATTATTTGCTCGTTACAATTTGAGTTTGGGCAGGATTAGAGGCCAATGATATGATGGTGCAAGCAATATGTCCGGTGAGTTTAATGGTTTGAAAGCTTTGATTTTGAAAGAAAATTCTTCGGCATATTATGTTCATTGTTTTGATCACCAACTTCAGCTTGTTGTTGTAGCCCTTGTAAACAAACATCTTGAAATTTGTAAGTTTTTTAAAGAAGTATCAGATTTGACAAATGTTGTTGGTGCATCTTGTAAACGAATAGATTTGCTAAGAGAAAGTCAAAGATATAGTTTGCGATTGAATTCGGAAGTTGAAACCGGGCGTGGAAAGAATCAAGAAATGACACTTGCAAGAGCCGGAGATACACGTTGGAGTTCTCATGGAAAAACAGTTCTTCGTTTGCTTGCTTTATATCCTTGTGTTATTGATGTGCTTGAATATATAGAAACTTCGGCATTCAATGATGCTCACAAAAGTCAAGCAAATGGACTTCAAATATACATGAAAAGCTTTAAGTTTGTATTTTATTTACATTTGATGAAACATATCTTGGGGGTTACTAACTCATTGTGTGACACTCTTCAAAGAAAGAATCAAGATATTAGGAATGCAGTTGAACTAGTTAGATCAACCAAAGAAGAATTACAAAGGTATCAACTTGAAGGTTTTGACTCACTTTTGGCAGATGTGACATCCTTTTGTGACAAGTATGATATTGAGATGATTAAGATGGAAGATGAGTATGTTGACCCGAAAAATAGAAGAAGAAAGACCAACATTACCAATCGTCAGCATTATATGGTGAATAATTTCAACAAGGTTCTCGATATGCAAATTCAAGAGCTTAGAAACCGATTTAATGAGGTAACCACTAACTTGCTTACGTGTATGAGTTCTTTAAGCCCATGTGATAACTTTAGTTCTTTTAATAAGTTAAATTTGCTAAAGTTAGCCACCATGTATCTGTGTGATTTTACTTTTGATGAAAACGACAACCTTATTCATGAACTCGGTCACTACATTGCTAATGTGAAAAACGATAGTCGGCTTGACAACCTGAATGGAATAAGTGATCTTGCCAAAGGATGGTGGAAACAAGAAAACACATTGATTATCAGTTGGTCTATCGTTTATTGAAGTTGTCACTAGTTTTACCGGTTGCAACGGCTAGTGTTGAAAGATGTTTTTCTTCAATGAAGCATGTAAAGACGGAATTACGTAATAGGATGGGTGATGGTTATGTGAATGATTCTTGCATTTGTTACATTGAAAAGGAGTTCTTACAACAAGTTTCGGTCGAGAATATAATGCAATGTTTTCAAAAGATGAAGCCTCGTTAGGAACAATTTTAGGTCAGTTTTTTTATTCGTAAAAACTATCTTATTTATGTTATGTATTTTTAACTTTCTATTGACTATGTTTTTTCGTTATTATATCGTACTTTTATTGTGTGATACACCTTACCCGACCCAAACCGTCAAACCGACCCGCATTTTTTTATATTCGGTCATATGAAATTGGAAGAGTTAAAAAAATGAACCCCTTGAAAAAAAATCCTGGATCCGCCACTACATAACCTTAAAAAAAATGACCCATAGTTTAACTCTACTTAGACACTCATGTATGGATTAAGATATTATACTTTCAACAACAATAATTACATTATATATACTTTTAGATTTGAAAGCCTTAAAATACCTTAATATTTTTAGTTTCTTGTTCAAGTCTTAGATCAAACACTTCTATAATAGCAAGATCTCTATGATTTAAGTTTGAATATTTTCTCTCATACTTGAATCACTCAAATCGCATATGATATCATATATATACTAACCTAATGGGAGTATAATTGTAAAAAAAACCACAAAAAAAGGTCAAAAAAACATTTCAAACGGCCAAAAAACAGCTATAAAGCCGTTATACAACGGCTAGTTCTGAAAATCGGTTCGGGATACCGGTTTAAGAACCGGTTTGTGAACCGATTTGGAAACCGGTTTGAAACCAGACCGGGTTAGAAACCGGCTTGATTATTGGAACCTACAAACCGAACCAAAACCGCCGGGTTGGGCCGGTTTGAAAGCGGTTTGGGCCCCAAACCGGTTTTGGTTTTTTTCTCAAACCGGTTTTCAAACCGGTTTTTTTGAACACCTTTAATGTACCGGGAATGAAGAAGAACTAAATTTCGGTACCTCAAATGACAGAAGATGGGATGTATGTACTGTTCGGTCCTAAGGATGTCAAGATTTTCAAACACTTTGAGACTTCATCGTCTCCAATTCGATAAGGGCACAGAACTGAGAGTGTTTACGTGCTAACCGCAGAGTCTGCATATGTGAATAAAGTGAAGGGCAGTCAAAATGCTGATTTATGGCATCAACGTATAGGTTATGTGGGACGGGTTATGACTTATTGGGCTTTATGATGGATAGGACACTAGTCAATGGGCTTCCTAAAGTTCACATTAATAAAGAAGTTGTATGTTCCGGATGCCAATACGGAAAGGCAAAGCAACTGCAATTCACAAGCTCCAACTATTAATCATTCGAACCACTTGAACTAGTTCCCTCGGATGTTTTCCGGCCAGTAAAACAACCATCAGCGAGAGGTATGAAGTACATGGTTACCTTTATTGATGATTATTCCCATTTGTTTGGATTTATTTTATGAAGGAAAAGGGAGAAGTGTTCTCCAAATTCAAAGAATTTGAACTAGATTCAAAACTGATGACTGGTTGGAAGCTTAAGTGTGTTAGATCTGATAATGGGGGTGAGTATTTGGCACATGAATTCAGCAACTATTTGAAGCAAAAAGGGATCAAACGACAGCTTACTTGCGCAAACACTCCACAACAGAATGGAGTTTCAGAGTGTAAGAATAGGCATCTGGGTGAAGTAACTAGAAGTTTAATTCATGATAGAAACCTGCCAGGTCATTTTTGGGCGGAAGCTATGAATACTTCCAGGTATGTAATTAATCGGTTACTATCCCAAACTCTCAATTATTTATCACCTTATGAAAAATTGACTGGAACTAAACCAAATGTGAGTCACTTTTCCGTTTTTGGTAGCGTTTGATATGTATTTGTACCAAATCACCTTCTTTTCACCTTCATCATAAAATGGAAAAGAAGGTGATTCGTTGTGTGTTTGTAGGGTATGATTTGGAGAGAAAAGGGTGGCATTGCATTGATCCTTGTACAGGAAAGGTACATGCTTCAAGAAATGTCATTTTTGATGAGAACTCTTCATGGTGGTCAGTTGACAAGCAGGTGTTACCAGATTCTGTTCAACTCAAGGAACAACTTGAATTAGCTAAAGTGAAATTGGTGTTTAATGAAGATGAACCTGTCAACATAGAGAACGAGGAAACTGATCAAACATATGAAGATATTGGAGAACCAGAAAGAAGTTTGAGATGGTCTGAAAGGGTATGAAAATCGAATCCTCGTTATGCTAATATGGCTATTGTTATGGATGATCTCGCAGAACCAGAAAGCTATGAAGAAGCGTGTTTGAAAGCTGAATGGGTTAGAGCCATGAAGGATGAGATGGTTGCACTTCTTAGTAATCAAACTTGGGAACTTACACCTAAATCGAAGGGTGTAATTCCGGTGTCCTGTAAATGGGTCTTTAAATTGAAGCAACGACAAGACGGGTCGGTGGAGAGGTACAAAGCCCATTTAGTGGCTCGCGGTTTTTCACAACAATACGGTTTGGATTACGAGGACACGTTCAATCCCGTTGCGAAGTTGACTGGCAAATGGACATTAGCAATGCATTCTTATATGGGGATCTCGATCACTTTATCTTCATGGAACAACCACTGGGATTTGAAGATCAAAAGCGACCCGATTATGTCTGTAAGTTAAAGAAAGCTATTTATGGGTTAAAGCAGTCCCCACGGGCATGGTTTGGAAAGATTGGGAAATTTCTTGAACAAAATGGCTTTAGCATAGCCGAGGCAGATACAAGCTTATTCGTTAAGAAAATTGATAGCAGGGTTGTAGTTGTACTCATTTATGTTGATAATTTGATCATTACAGGAGATGTTAAAGAGGAAATTAGCCAACTGAAGGCTAATTTATGTGTTTGTTTCAAAATGAAGGATCTTGGAAAGCTAGTCCACTTTTTTGGATTGGAATTGGCCTACATGAAAGAAGGGTTAATTTTGCATCAGTCCAAATATGCTAATGATTTGCTGCACAGGTTCAACATGAGTTCATGTTAAGGTGTTGCAGCTCCTATGGAATCTGGTACAAGGTTATAGGCTGATCAAGGGAAAGAAGTTGAAGATCCTACTGAGTACCGTAAAATGGTAGGAAGTTTGATCTATCTCACGATCACTAGACCTGAAATTTCTTATGTTTTTGGGGTCCTGGGTAGGTATATGCAATCTCCGAGAAAACCTCACCTTATTGCGATCCAAAGGGTACTCCAGCATGTGAAGGCAATAGTAGGTCGTGGAGTTTGTTTTGAGAGGGAGAATGAGGCTAAATTGCTCGGGTTCTGTTACGCAGATTATAGGGGTGACTTGGACACTCGAAGGTGTACTACCGGCTATGTTTTTATGTATGGATCTTGCTCAGTTTCGTGGTGTAGCAAGCGGCAACCAACAGTATCATTATATACTATAGAAGCGGTGTACTTATCACGAGTCAATAATTCAGAATTTAATTGATCTAATTATATGATTTTACATCGTTGTTATTGTAGAAAGGGATTACTTTGGTTGTGTTTTGTTTATAGGTGTTTGAATCCTAAACAAGCTTAATTGGAAGTAAAAGAAGGCAAACACAAAACTACAAGGACTAAATATGTATACATCAAAAGTTACAAAAAAGGCACAAATTTAGGTGTACCGATGTATGATACGCCGGGTATGGGCGTATAATATGTCGGTCGGCGTATGGGCGGCGTATCAGTGGGCGTATTTAGAAGAAATAATAGAAAGTTGGGCGTATGGATACTGATATGGGCGTATGATATGCCCAGGGTCGGTGTATCATACGCCGGTCACCAACCAACTTTCGGATTTTATGGATCTTAAAGTTTATTTAAACACATCCAACCCCAATTCGAAAAAGAATTTTCCAAGCTCAATTCTTGATAATTCGAAGCTAATTGGTGGTGATTTCAAGCCTTCCCGTTCATCCTAAATCATCTACAAGCATTATCAAATCAAGATTGAAGACCCGATGAAGATTATGAGTGGCTAGTTTGTTCTTGATTGTTTTCTGGTGGATAGTTCTTGCCAAGTGAGATGGTTAGTCATGTTTAGGGTTTTTTTATGTTGAACACTTTGGGATTAAATGTAATTGGGAGTTAAAAAATTTGTTTATAAAGAAAGTTATTTGATTTATCATCAGGTATTGATTTCCTTGCATCGTTAGCTCATTGAGACAAGTAGATAGCTTGATATAGATGAATTGGTAACTTTGTGAATGAACGAGTCTTAAAAGATTGTTCTTGGTAATCACTTCAATCAAAAGCTAAGATCTTGAGTCCTGTTATGCAACCCTAAAGTGCACTTGATAACCCATTAATCTTGCAGAATTGGAAACCCGAAAGTGATTGTTTCTTAGTATTTAATCAAATTCGTGTCAAAGTTTGTTGCTTTTTGCAATAGTGTTCTTAATATCATCAACAGTTCCAATTTTTAATTATAAAGTTTGTGTCTTTAAGTTAATCGTGTCGCATTAATTAAACACTTTCCACATATTCTCTGTGGAGACGACCTTACTTACCCTTACACAATAAAGGTAGCTAAGACCGATATAATAACTTGTTTTTGATCGAGTCTCGACAACCAGATCAAAATAGCGCCGTTGCCGGGGAATTAGTGCGCAAAGTGTTATTTTTTTTAATGTTTTTTTAGTTTTATTTTCTTTCTTTTGTTTTGTTTTATGCGGTGCTACGCTAGGTGTTTTTTTGTCTTGCAGGTTACTCTCAAGTACTTAAAACTAACCATGAATCAAGTTTATTATTCATGTATCGGTTGCGGGAGTCCAGTTCACACAAGATGATTGTTCTGAGTACTTGCAAAAGTGTGAAGATGCGAGAAGAAAATTATATATGTTGGATGTTTATTATGATGATGTACCATCATCTTATTCGTACTATGAGGCATCTTCTCCATATTATGAAGGAGATTATCAGTCAGAGGCGAACTACAACTTTTAGCATGATTTGTATTGCAACAATTATGAACCAGAGATGATACAAAGCTCAAGTTATAAGGAAGATCATAATGACTATCATCAAGAATACTCTCAGGCAAAATACGTGGATGTTAATATGCATAATCAAGGAGATTCTGATGGATGCTCAAACCACTCAAATACTTCTGAATGTAATGATCAGAATCAATGTCAGTTTCCTTATTAAAAACAAAAAAATATTGATATCCAAAATGTTAAGCAATTTCAACATACTTATCAATCTGAGGAGAAGGAAAAGACTGCTCAATTGGAGTTGATATTGCCCGAGATCGATAAGTTGTTATCACAATGTCATCTTTCAGATCAGGAACGACTTTACACTTAACTATCAAGCGTGACGCATTATTACTGAAAATAGAATTAAAAGAGTCCATCTCACCATCTGTAAAAGTTGAGGATGAGCCCATGGAGATCAATACCAAACAAATTCTCTAATTTGTTGAAGAGCCATGTGAAGAACGAGTGATGGTTGATAGTTATGATGATAATGCGGAAGAAGAGCTGATGGATCTTCTAAAGCAAGAAAAAGAATATGCAGTCTTACTTAAAGACAACAAATGTTTTAAAAAGTCAATGATTGAAATAATCAAAGTTTATCCTAAACCTCCTCTTGTACTTATAATACCAATCAACAAAGTTATGGAAGAAGGTGTCAGGAAAAAGTTTAGGAAAGTAGGAATGCAAGATGTCGGGCAATTTACTATAAAGTGGATATGTAACAATTTCTTAATTTACATGCCTATAATTGGGAAACAACAATGGAGCTGGCATGTCAACTTTCGAGCATTTGTTGGGAACTCAATAGGCAAATATGCAATTCGACCACCATAAGTGGTCCCAGGTAAGGTCTGGCTGAATACCTAAAACTTTGCGCTTGTGGGAGGCAACCCGAGAACTTTATGGGTGTATTCACTAGAAACCCTCACGAGACTACAACTCGTCCACTTAGGTCTACCGAGGGGTTTAAAGGCTTGTTGCATATGCTAAATGCAATCGTGAATCCTACGAAAGTGAGTTTTAACTCTTTTATTAGTTTTTGTTTTTTTTCTTCTTTGGTTTGCTTTGTTTTGTTTTGATAGTCAATCATGAGACGCAAGCACTCAAGTGTGGGGAGGCATAAGTCGGTTGATGAATGCGCATAAGTCGGTTGATGAATGCTTCTGATAATGATTGCGATCAAGTCTATGTGCTCTTTCCACTAATTTGATTTTGAACAATATTCTTTTCATGCTTTTGTTGAAATTGATTGATAATATGTTAGAATATTGTATACTAGTCTCCCTTCGCAATGAATTGCCTTGTTTAGCAATAATAGGAATGAAATTAAGAATCTACTTCCCTATATTATGAAAATACCAATTGTGACCACCATATGAGGACAATATATCTCAAGTGTGGGGATAAGGGAAGAGTTGAAAAAAATTGAACCTTTTTGAAAAATAAATCTTCTAATAAGCTTAATTATGCATGAGACCTAAATTTTTTTTCATACATGGTTAATTATCACTTGTTTGTGCATGTATAGATCCCTTGGCACTGTTTTTTTGAACGTATAGAAAAGCATCCCATCATGAGTTTTTATAAAAAATAGGTAGAATTCTTAGAAAGCATAACGAACCGGTTGTAGATGACATACGTGCTTCATATTTTTAACCCTTTGTCCACCGTTTCTGTGAGAGTTTGAGCCTAATTGAGCAATTCACAGCATATGTTGATTTGCTTAATATTTTTTCATAATGAGAGAAAACATAATATGCATTTAAGTTAGAACTCGTGTAGTTGATACGTGTCAAGATCATAAACCAGTATGTGCATGAATGTGATAGAGGCATTAGGAATGAACCATTTGTTGAACCTTTTCTTTTGAATTCCATGCCTTGATAAATTTCCTTTAGACACCATGTTGAGCCCTAACTTTTCGTTTGAATAACCCAACACAATAAGCCTACAAAGCCTTAGCCTTTTATGAAACCTAGGATGATGAAGTCCAATCCATAACTTGTCTAGAAGTGTTTTTTAAGTATTAGTGCAATAATAGTTATATATATATATATAAAGAGAAAAACAAAAATTAAATATGAGGTCAAAATGACCAAAATATGAAGCAACAAAAGTACTGTGAGAATTCTATGATTGCAATTAGAGGATAGAAATTAATAAACATGACATCTAGCATGTTTAAATTGGATTTTATTCGCCGTTACGCACTCTAAAATCCCTTTCTGTCCCACCTTAATAAACATGACATCTAGCATATGTTATATTGTGTTAATTGATGGTGATACAATTAATATACGAGCTTATGATGAAAATATACATTCTTGGTTTGAGAGTTTCAGATATACTAGTATAATCACTAGTCAACAAAACAAACCAAGAGGAGTGTTTATTGTGAGGAATGTGAATGTATGAATGTTTAAAGAAAAAAGTAAGGTTATGCCAACTAGTGATTCTAAGTTTAAAACATAAATGATATTACATGTTGGGTTGTGAATCTTACATGATGAAAGTTTAAAACTAAGTATGCGTTGGGACCTTAACTTATACAAAGTTATGATAACTTAGCATGTTTGATTAAGTAAGGTGAATTGTGCAAGTAAGTTTGTTTGAGGACAAACAAAAGGTTAAGTGTGGGGATGTGATCACGAGTCAATAATTCAGTGTTTAATTGATCTAATTATGTGATTTTACATCGCTGTTATTGTAGAATGGGATTACTTTGGTTGTGTTTTGTTTATAGGTGTTCGAAGACTAAACAAGCTTAATTGGAAGTAAAAGAAGCCAAACACGAAACTACAAAGACTAAATATGTATACATCAAAAGTTACAAAAAAGGCACAAATTTAGGTGTACCGGCGTATGATACGCCGGGTATGGGAGTATAATACGTCGGTTGGCGTATGGGCGGCGTATCAGTGGGTGTATTTGGAAGAAATTACAGAAAGTTGGGCGTCTGTATACTGATATGGGCGTATGATACGCCCAGGGTCGGCGTATCATACGCCGATCACCAACCAACTTCAGGATTTTATGGATCTTGAAGTTTATTTAAACACATCCAACCCCAATTCGATAAAGAACTTTCCAAGCTCAGTTCTTGACAATTTGAAGCTAATTGGTGGTGATTTCAAGCCTTCCCATTCATCCTAAATCATCTATAAGCATTATCAAATCAAGATGGAAGATCCGATGAAGATCATGAGTGGCTAGTTTGTTCTTGATTGTTTTCGGGTGGATAGTTCTTGCCAAGTGAGATGGTTAGTCATGTTTAGGGTTTTTTTTATGTTGAACACTTTGTGATTAAATGTAATTAAAGGTTTTGATTGAGTTAAACAATTTGTTTATTAAAAAAGTTATTTGCTTTATCATCAGTTTTCGGTTTTCTTGCATCGTTAGCTCATTGAGACAAGTAGATAGCTTGATATAGATGAATTGGTAACTTTGTGAATGAACGAGTCTTAAAAGATTGTTCCTTGGTTATCACTTCAATCAAAAGCTAAGATCTTGAGTCGTGTTATGCAACCCTAAAGTGCACTTGATAACCCATTGATCTTGCAGAATTAGAAACCTGGAAGTGATTTTTTTTTATTATTTAATCAAATTCGTTTCAAAGTTTGTAGCTTTTTGCAATAGTGTTCTTAATTTCATCAAAAATTCCAATTTTTAATTATAAAGTTTGTGTCTTTAAGTTAATCGTGTCGCATTAATTAAACACTTTCCACATATTTCCTGTGAAGACGACCTTACTTACCCTTACACTATAAATGTAGCTAAGACCGAAATAATAACTTGTTTTGATCGAGTCTCGACAACCAGATCAAGTACCTAGCGACTGCAATAGCGGCTCAAGAATGTGTGTGGTTGATCCAACTGTTGGGTGATTTTAATCAGAAAGTAGATTACCAAGTGAAGTTATATTGTGACAACACTTCAGCCATCAAGCTTGCTCAAAACCTGGTGTTTCATGTTCAACCAAACATGTGGAGATTTATTATCATTTCATTCGAGAGAAAGTATTGAAAGGAGAGATCAAACTAGTCCAAATTGATACTAAAGAACAAGTTTCAGATTCATTTACTAAAAGTCTTTCAGGTCCCAAGTTATTGAAGTTCTGTGATATTATGAAGCTGAAGCAATTGGATGTTGAGAGGGAGTGTCAAAATTAGTCAACATTCAATTGTGGTGTGACCCACGTATGCATGGCTATGTGCATGCATTACCTTTTTATTTAATTGTTATTTTATTTCCTTATGTTTATTGAGTAGTGGTAGGAAGTTTTTCTTGACATACGGTCAATTATTTTTAATTATGCAGTAGTGGAGTATTGGGTATCTTTCTCGTATGCTATTTTCTATGTAAGTTTCCTTTTGTTGCTGCAAGTTAATTGTTCTTTTTTTATCGAGTAGAAGCTATTGGTGCATCTCTATTCTTCCTGTTCTTGTCATATACAAACAAACAGTTCAGCCTTGCTCTTTCATATAGTTAACAGCTTATGTGAAAGTATATGTAAACACTGACTAGCTTCCGTAAGTGGCCGTGCATTTAAATCAATATGTCACATAAGCCCATAGTGATAATCCTCACTATGTAACTATTTGGAGCCATGAGAACATCCATATGTTTCAAAATAACAAACGCTCCTGTGTAACAATACCTTAAATCATGTAAACTTCCATTTGATGTAGTAATTTACCATCATACTGCAGTGCTGGAAATCCTATGTCAATTCAATATCATACTAATATCATGAAATCTCCTATGCTATCTAATATTACTCAACAATCCTAATACATATTCACTTTTATGCATGTTAGAAGTAGGGCTGTTCACGAGCCGAGCCGATCCGAGCGAAGGTATACTCGAGCTCGCTCGGATTTAAAATCGAGCCGCTCGGATCAGATCGAATTTATAAAAGCGAGCGGAAGAGTCATGCTCGTGCTCGGATCGAATTTAACCGAGCAGCTCGGTTTCGCTCAGTTTTATAACAAATTTAGCATAACAAAATACATACCGGCTCCGTTTAGCTCGATTTGTCATTCATTCAAGAGTTTCAAGTTCCAATAACAAACCTAACAAGTTAACAAAAAACCATACGAAATAAAAGTTATACAAAATACAAATTCAAACACATTAAGTTCTAAGTCAAACTTAAAATTCTCAAGAAAAAAAAAAATATCTAATCTCCAAAAAGTCCACCAATAATGATTTTCATGATCATTTCCATATCCACCAAAAAAAAGCCAAAAACAATGTTTAATTAAACATTTTAGACTAAGCATAATAGTATACATTGTAGGCTTCAATATTATTGACAATGTACATACAAATGTTTTATAGAAATATATACCTTTTATATCTATTAGTTGTTATCATACTCATCTGGAATCAAAACATCAATCTTCCATTTTTCTTCTTCTTTTGCAGATTTCTAGACATTAAAAAGATACCAAAAATATTAGTCTAAAGTATAAAGTAGAAACGAAGAAAAATATGAATATAAACTTACTTCCAATGTTTGTATTGTTGTTTTTTAGATGGCCTTTAACCAATCGCTTCCACAAACAAGAAGGTCAACCATATCCTTTGTAATAGAGCTTCTGTAGTCATCCAATATACGCCCCCAGCACTAAAGGCCGATTCAGAAGCCACAGTTATGATCGGGATGCCAAAAATATCTTTAGCCATTTTACTTAAAACGGGAAACTTGCTTGAATAATGACTCCACCATTTCAACACATCTAACTTAGACTCCTCACATGTATAATTAGGCTCTTCTAGATACAACTCAAGTTCAGTTTTTTATTCGGTCTCGATTGGTCTTGATTTGAGGTAAGTTAAAAAATCATCTCCGGGTAAATTTTATTCACTAAAAGAAGATGAGGCATTTGAGCAACTTGTGGCCACCTTAGATGCCTTAAATGCATTGAAATACTTTTAAAAAAGAGTTTTTAACTTGCTAGTGACATCTTGAACCCGAATCTCACGCTCCTCTACTGGATACAACCTCTCAAAAGTCCAATCAACTGACACCAACTTAAATCGGGGATCTAAAATAGATGCAATAGACATAAGCACCCCAATTTCCCCCCAATACTTTTCAAACTTCTCATACATTGGTACACTCATCTCCGCCAAAAAAGAATCATCCGATATAAATGCATTTGTTAACTCTTTTTTCACTTTAAAAATTTTAGTAAGAAACAAGTTTGAAGTCGGATATGATGTACCTGAAAACAAATTAGTAGCTTTCAAAAAAACTTCAAGAAGCTTGCAAACCTTTTCGGCTCTTATCAAGTCATCAACTGTAGGGGACCATATGAAGTTGGAATCTCTCAATGCATAGCCTTGAAAAGCTTCTTGTAGTGAATAGCTGACTCAAGCATTCGATGTGTTGAGTTCCACCTAGTTTTTACTTCGGTACATAAAGACAGACGAGTGTGGATACCCAAAGTTATAGCTATTTCACCAAATTTCAATAGACGACCTGGAGACTTCCTTAAATACTTGACACCTTCTCTAATTTTGGAAAGACATGGTTCAATAGTTCTTAATCCATCTTGCACGACCAAATTCAGAATATGTGCACAACAACTAACATGAAAAAACAATCCCTCGAAATGTAGTTTTCCTTTCCCCTGAAAATTATTCCTCAAAATTATGGCTGCCCTATCATTGTTAGATGCGTTATCTAGAGTAATTGTACCAACTTTATCTTGAATGCCCTATTTAATAAGGCATTCTAAGATAGCATCTGATATAACCTCACCATTTTGAGGTGGTGCAAGCTCACTAAAACCAATTATATATTTTTACATTTTCCAATCAGAATCAATAAAGTGAGCTATCAAACACATGTAACCAACAGTTTGATTTTATGTCCAATAGTCACTTGTAAGTGAGATCATATCAACCTTTTTCAAAAGCTTTTTTATCCTCTCTCTTTCTCCATCCACCACTTTTATACAATCTCTTGTGATAGTTTATCTACTTACTTTCTGATATAATGGATTATTATACTTCATTAATTGATTAAACCAGTGATACTTAACAAATAAGAAAGGCAACTCATGAGATACGATAAAACTTAGAAATCATTAAAACAAAATAATTAAAAAAAAAGCTAGGGTTTGAATCTAATATAGACAAATAAACTAAAAAACAAACTTACAAATCTAACCTTACAACCTTCAAATCTTGAATGACGGCCGACGGGGTTGTGAGGGACCGGAGTTGTCGTCGGTTGTCGGTCGCCGGTAGGGTTGTGGATGACGGCGTTGTGGTCCTTGTGGATGCCGGCCGACGGGGATGCAGTGTAGAAGGGGATGCCGGTGTCCTTGTGGTGTCACCGGTGGGGTTGTGGATGGTGCGGCCGTGCAGGGTGGAAGGGGTTGCCGCCTTGCCGGTGGCTGTGAAGGGTTGTAGGGCTGTTGATTGTGGATAACTGGAGAGACTGGAGTGTGGACTTGTGGAGTTGTGGTGAATTAGGGGAATGTGTTTTTGAATTAGGTAATGAGTTTTTGAATTAAGAGTTAAGACAAAATGTAATTTTAACCAATTTAAATATCATACATTATATATATATATATTCAAGCAAAACCGAGCGAGCGTCGAGCGAGCGGACCTTTGCTCGTGCTCTGCTCGTCAAACCGATCCGAGCCGCTCTGCTCGTCTACAACCGAGCAGAATTCAAACGAGCATTTTTCGAGCGATCGTCGAGCGATCCTCGAGCGTCGAGCAGTTTGGACAACCCTAGTTAGAAATAGTTCAATCTTGCAATTTATGCGTATATATACTACTAAGTCACACAACCACCCACATGATCTAAGGATGTTAAAACCATGTAAACTCCCATATCTATCTATTATCTATTATCTATTATCTATTATCTATTATCTATTACTATTTTATAAAACAAAACACTAGGGTAAAATTGGAATTTCTCATTCAAAGGCAGCAACTGAATCGTTCTCTTAACCCTCACCGGCTTCCTTTACACTTTCAATGCAATCGGCGGTTCAATGGAATCTGTCGTGAAGCCCATCAACAACCATTTAAACAACACCACGGGTCTTCAATTGAAACAATTTGCAAGAGTTGTAGAGGGTTTATTGAGGCTCTTTGTGGGTTTAAACCAACAATCGGTTGTGGTGATGCTTCTGTGTAAGAAGTAAAAGATAAGGAGAAGTGACAATCTTCAATCGAATATCTCCGCCTTCTGTCTTCTCGCCAGGGTGTTTGCATCATCTCTTCCATTCGTGCCTTCTTTGGATCATGATTTATGTTTTCTCTCTAGGTATGTCTTTTTGAATTCAATTCACCTTCAGGTTTAGGGTTGTTAAATTTACACAGTACCTATCTTTTCTTATAACTATTCATTGCAATCATGTTTGATGTTTCAGATTTTGTAATTAGTTATGTACATTAGCAATAGCTTGCTGGCTGTAGCCCGAAACTGATTGTTAGCGTTAATAATGATTGTGATTATATTGAGTTAGTAAGGTGTTGTGGCAATATTGATGCACTTGGCTGTGAACTAAGCCTAAGATATCTCAAGTAAACAAAAAAATCAACTCACTAAGTCACAGATGATAAAAATATCTATAAATAAACTGGGCAAACCTAAGAGCTAAAAATTGCTAATATGCTAATAATGGTAGGATTATGATGGTAAAAGCAAACAAAAAAGAAAACAAATCGATAGCTTAAGCAAACTTGGTTTCATTATAGAGAAAAACGCTTACCCTCTAAAGTTTTGATGGTTGAATATTCATCAAATTATTCAGCGATTCTGATTCATGTTAAGACTTTAGAACAATGTAACTTTATATGTAATGCATGTCTCATGTTAAGCTGCTTCACATGTTTTTTTCCCTACAAAACTTGAGTTTGACATATAAAACACAACCCATATTGAATTCTTTTAATTGATGCACAAACTGCAGTTTCTTTCCCTTATTCTTATATGAATTCTAAATCTCTCTAGGTTTGAGTTAACTTGCAAAAATGTAAGCCAGTGTCTATTATGACAGGCAAATGAAATGAGAAGATCTTTAGGGACTTGACCTTAAAGACCTAATCAAATTAGAGGTGATTACTGAATATGGACTGTCTGCAATAGTTAAAACAAAGGTAAAGTGTCTATGTACACCCCCCATTAAATTTTATCATATACTTTGCATATTTCCTTGTTAATCCTCTTTCAAGGTGAAAGAATGTTGATAGAGATTAACACTCTTAAGAATAAGGTGAAGGTGCTAAACATTTTTATTCATTTAATTCAAGTTCTATTTTTATATAAACTTTTGAAATGTAATGGTTGGTGTAGTTGTGATATGAATAGGGTAACGTTGTGATTTGGTAAATGGGTTATTGAATCCTTGATTGTGCAGTGTGATTTTGTGAATTTATTGAGCACTTAGTAGATTTGGTTAAAGGGTGGTAAATCTTTAATATGAATTGGATAACATTGTGATTTGGTAAATGCGTTATTGAATCCTTGATAGTGCAGTATTGAATCCTTGATTCTACAGTGTAACTTTGTGATTTTCTCAAACATTTAGTAAATTTGGTAAAATGGGTGGTGAATATGTGATATGACTAGGAGTAACTATGTGATATGCTAGATATTTATGACATTATAATTCTTAATTGTTCTTATAAGTTTCCCTAAATCTTACCTTCAACAATTGCGTTTGTATTTTTATGGGGTTGTTGATTGGTGAACTGTGAAGAATGACATTGTTGATTTTTTTTTTTTTAAATTTAGAAGCTGAACTCAACTTAACATAATCCATAAAGGTTAGTCAAGAATATAATTAGCCATTACCCATGTATTAAGAATTAAGATGTAGATTATGTTTAAGAGCAGAAGAAAAATTAAAAAAAAAAAATTCATTAAATTGTTGTTAAACAAATGAACCAAAACCAAAAATACCTTGAACAAATTTTGAATTTAAACCCCTAACTGGATCTGTTATAATCTAATTGGATCTTATATAAAATTTTCATTTACTGTTAAAAGAAGAAGATGATAATCCTAAACTTGGAAGACCAGCTAGATCTTGTGTATTTTGATTTGATATCGTGTAAGCTTAATTCCTACAGGTCAAATTTTGAATTTAAACCCCTCAAATATAAAACTTACAAGTCAACGTTCTTTGTAATAAAATAAACACAATTAACCACTAAGGACGTAAGACTAACTTGCTAAAAGGATAAAGTTAGAATAAGTTAATCTTTTTGCGCTAATGCACTAAGTTACCATAGCATGTACTAATTCCTTCTTGAATATTTTATTTTTCAGAAAATTTTGCAAGGGAGAAGAGCTTAATAAAATAGCACAGGTCCTGTGGTGCAACTAATTAAAAAATTGAAATTTGTAGCTTTTGATATCATTAGTCCTCTCTAGAAATGATACTTGTTTAATTATTTTGAAAAAATGAGGTAATTATTTTTTTTCTCTCATTATGGCAGCAGTTTTCTATGTTTTGATAAATATTTGAGACGAACATTTAAACATACAACTCCTTGCAAGTGTTTAGGCCATAAATACATTTCCTAATTCCGTCTCTTTCCTTTTTTCACCTCACATAATGTTCTCGAATTAGGCCAATTAATAAATAAATTCTAAATATCCAGAGTTAACAAGTTGAATACTTGTGGATAAAGAGTTTGTAAAAATGTGCATACAATATAACACTCATTATGCAGGTTACTGAGGTTTATTTTGTGATTTTACAGGAGCAAATGATTAAGTAAATGGGATTACCTCATACCAGCACAAATGATGGGGGGTATAATAGGATCGATAGAAACTAAGTTAACGGGGATTCAAACTTGAGCAAGAAAACAAAGTAGAACATTTGTTTAACATTTGGACTTCCTGTTTGTCTGTAAAAGTTGTTTTAGATGAATATCAGAAGTAATGCAATCACTTTTAAAAGAAAGCAAGAAGCAAGTTCTTCTACTGGCTGGATGAACCAGATTAAACTTTTGACGAAATATAGTTTTTGTCCAGTTTGTAATTGGTGATAAGTAAAAACTAATGAAAGCGTCTTTCAGGTATTTTTCATCAATATCGTAAAAATACTTAGGTAATTTATGAGTTCTATGAACTCATCTTAAGTTTTTATTAAGTTGTGTCCCAAAAACTTTCCTTTGAATCTCATTTTGTGGAATGTTTATCAGGTCAAAAAGGGTAGTGTTTTGACACACGTAAAAAGTTACTGGTGCAACTTTTTGCTCGTTATGCGTATTGATCATGTATTATCAAATCTATATTCTCTTTTACTATAATTTTATTACAGTTATGCATCAAAACCCTTAACACATGCTTAAGGGGTTCTGAACTTAACCCATTTGTTACTTACATGTTAGTATAAGATGCAATACTAGGATAGAATTTATTAATTTATGCTTTTGGAGAATTTTTAAGACAGCAATTCTTGAATTTAATAGTTGGTTGTATTTGACGTAAAATAAATTGCCGCAACGCGCGGGTACTTTACTAGTAGTTTAATCATGCAAGACTCACCGCATCCATATTGCACAATATACTTTCAAGAAAATTGCATAAATAATTCTAGTTTGACTAAAATGTATTTGGTCTCAAAATTTTAAAAATTACAAAATTAGTCTAAACATTTGTGAAATGGTTGCAAGTTTAGTCCCGACCATTAATTCCATTTCTATTATTGATATAGGAACAAAACTTGCAAATTGGTAAAATATCAGTGACCATTTGTGTAATTTTCTCTAGAATTGAGACAAACAAAAAAATAAAAAAATAAAAATAAAAAAGTCAAAAAATATAGACATAAAATGTTATTTATTTTTAATTTTCTTATCTTTTTTAGCTTTTATTCGCTTTTCTACTTTTAATTTGATTTTCTTATTCTTTATATTGATTTTTATAAACTATTATTTGGTTTTATTTTTAGCTTTTAATTGATTTTATTTTTATCTTTTATTTGACATTTTAAACTTTAAACTGACTTTTAGTTTTCTTGTTTACAAAAATATTGCACTAATGTTCCTATGGTTTGATAATGTTACAAGTTTAGCCTCACATCATTAACAACTAACAAACTCTAACAAAAATATGATTAAATTTGGATTAAGTTTGTAATTTTTTAAATTTATGAACTAAACATGGAATATGATCAAACCACGAAAACATAATTTTCTCTTTACTTTCTAACATGCATGTATCACTCACCTAGAATCACAATGACTTTTTAGTTGCTTCTCTTGTGGCTTTCTTAACCTTAGCAAGGAACATAGTCTTCTATTGGGATGTTTAAATATTTCGTATGTCTAAAGAACTATCGCACATATTCTCAAGGCATATAATCTATACCCTCGAGTGATCAACGGGCATACACGTCATGTATTTTATCTTGTAACTCTTGAGTAACCAATCTGTATACTCCTCGTGTATTTAACTCATTTTCCTAATGTTCTACCCGTATAATCCCGTTAATATAACATACTTCGGTAATTGAACCTACCTTCCATGTGATCACCACCTATGCCCACCACCGAAATACAACTTCTACCACAAAGACTATTTATATTGGTAAACCTCATTTTATCGAGTATACCTACTATATCACTAATGTAGTACAAAATAGCTAAAAACAATTTCAATACTTAAACATGTGTCTAAAGCTGACTTTCTCTTTGTAATTTCTCTCTCTATGCGAGAATCTAGGTTCTTGCTTTCAAATGAACACCTTGTCGTTGCTATTTATATAATTGTTGTTAATGAGTTACCATGCAACATGCCAACATGAGATTTGATGCGTCACATCTAGTACTATCAGTCTATCATGCTTGTTCCATGAAACAATGGGAAGATTGGATGTACATGTGATATTTGAGTATGGTTATATTCATCCTATGAGTATTTGCGTGATGAAAATAAATGAGTGTATGTTTTGATTCTACCCTCCATGCAAAACTTTCATCTTCACTGTTAGAATCTATAATCATAACATTCTTCTTGCATAACTGAAAGCGTCGTGTGTCCTCCTAAGGGGTGAGGGAAAATACTTTACAAAAATAGAAGCCTCAACACAAATGATAGATAACGTTAAAGTAATCGTAATGGCAATGTTGTAAATAATCCCAACACCATATTGTTTGCATTGAGTTCAACACATCATTGTAAATAATCTTGAGAATATTAAAATAATTATTAACACGCTGTTAAGTAAAACTTGACACCTTATTGTTCACCTTCTTTAACACAGAAACATATTATAAAATTTAACAATACAATACACTCAAACTAAAGATAAAAGATGTTTGATTTTATTCTGTAAACTTTTTAAGAAATAATCACAAATTATAAAAATCATTTGTGCTTTTAGAAGTTTCATATATAAACAAACATTCATTTTTTAATCTTAGTATAGATTAACAATTGCAGTCAAAACATTTTCTTACATTTTAGAAATAAAAAACATTCAAGACATGATTTTTTTCCTCTGTTTCTCATGTGTGTATGTGTATGATGTGCTGCATAAGAAAGCAGACAGGCACACATATACATACTTATGTATGTACATAGACAGCTGTGTAATATGTACGCATATGTACATTTAATATCCCCAGTTATTCCATTAAATTTTTTATGAACTACTAACCATCCATCAAATGAACGTTTGATAATGTTAAATAAATTTAAACATGATATAATGTCGTGAAACATGATGGTTGCCTCAGTAATGAAAAAAAAAAGATATAATAATATTAAACTGATCTAGGTATAGTAAAATAAGCATTTTGTGATTTTCTATAAAGGAAAACTTGTGAAAGGGCCAAGTCTACTTTTATGACAGAGATAAGGGGTTCAAACGTCCAAAAAGGGAAAGTTCCATATTCTGCCACTAAAGCCCTCGATGGGAACAGATAGAACTAGACGTCCAAAAAGGGAAAGTTTCATATTCTACCACTAAAGGCTGCAATGGGAACAGATGAAAATTCCATAAATTAACTTATTCCAGTATTGATCGCTAGTTATTAGATCCTTCCCTTTCCTGTTCATAGCCACGACTTTTATTCCCTCTTTCCCCGACCACATGCACAAAATGGTCATTACCAGAAAAAAATTGAGCAAATAGCTTAAGATTTTTCTTCATGACAATTAGATTTTTTGAATTAAAACTATATACGATGGCATATGAAATTTCACAATCGAAAGACGTAAGTGACCGTTTTTTAAAACCATATTTTGATTTGAGATTGAAATTACATTTTTTTTATGTCATATCAAAAATACAAACGTCATCAAGAGAAGTGGGAAAAAGAATTTTGAGCTTAAAGCTTAATAACCAATAACGTTTTTTTATATATTCAAAAATGTTTAATACAACTAAACATTTGTGAATTGTTGATGATGATGGTGTCCGGTGGTATGTGATGGTGGCTAGTTTTCGGTGGTGGTTGGTTGTCATGGGAGATGTTGAATTGTTGATGATGATGGTGGAAAGTGTGACAGATGATGATGATGATGATGATGATGTGTATATCGTGTATAGGGGGTTGTGTTGAGTATGGAGTGTTTATTGTTTTTGTAAAAATAAAATAACAATAAATGATTTTTGGTTATTTAACATTCATTTAACACTCACATAACAGAAAAAGTTAACGCCGTTAGTCAAAAGCACAAAAATAAAAATGATTTGCGAAACTCTGGCCAATAATAGAGACAAAATAAACGTTGGTACTCAAGTGGAGACAATTTTCAAAACGCAGTAATTAAAACTGAGATTAACTCTAAATATTTAATTCATTAATTTGCCCTAACAATATTTTGTTGACTTTTTGATGATTAATTATTTTACGGCGAGTAATAACTAAAATTAATTTCTAATTATTCGAAAAACATTCTAATTTTTTGGAATGATTGATACCTAACAAATATCTATCGCATTAAGTAAATTCTAGAATTTTTGTCGTTCAAAACAAAGTAAAATTTATATCTTTCATATTTTAAATAAAAATAAACTTTCAGAAGATAAAAATATAGCATATAAACATGGAAAAACATCATAAAGGTTTAAATACATGTATTTAAACACTAAAAAGTATTTGAATGATTAAGATGTTAGCACATGTATTTTTTATTAAGATTAGATTCATAGCAAAATTAGTAATATTTGTTGTTTTGAATGAAATGAATTTGGGATTATGAACCAAGAAACTCTCATGTCCATGGCCGATGTGGGATTATGTAGGGTGTCACAATCACCCCCCCTTTGGACTCATCGTCCTCGATGAGCCCGAGAACTCACCTTCCCCAGTGAGGTTTGTCTCACCATCCCGAACGACATAGAAGTGGCTTTGATACCATTCTGTAACACCCGGCCTCTCACACCACCAATATTGTCCGCTTTGCCCACGAGGAGCTCACAGATTTGCTTTTGGTTGCCCGGGTGAAAACATTCTAGGGAGGTCACCTTCCAGGGAGGTCATCCATCCCTGTATTGCTGTTACCTGAGCACGCTTAACTGTAGAGTTCTCCTCTCATCCACAACCAATAGGCCCAAAATGCGTTGGTAATATTCGAGACCAGACATTCCTTATGAACCAGGAAACTCTTCTGTCCACGGGCGATGTGAGATATATGTAGGGTGTCACATATCAGATGGATGAAGATACATCGGATTTGAATGATTGATTGATTTGAGAATTATTTGCTGATAGTTTCTTGCATTTTGAAATTGAATGAATAGAAAATTGAGAATCGAAAATTGAACACTGATAAAAGAATTAAGGTTTAAAGATTGAGAATTGAGAGAGAAAATGAAGATGGAGAGCTGGATCAAAGACCTCGCTCTGATACCATGTTGTTTTGAATGAAACGAATTTGGGAAATTTTCTCTTCTTCTTCATTAATCTCCATAAAATAGTATTTATACTAACAACTAATGAACTAACTAACACTAACTAACTGATAACAAACAATAACAAACTACTAACTAAAAAGGTACAAGAAAAGAAGCTGAAAGTACCAGTTTACTAAATATTAAATAAAACAACAATGTTCCCCATTCTCAAGTTCTAATTTTTTTTAAACGCCTGTAAATTTTATATATGAGTATTTCTTTTAGTTTTAAAACGAGTATAGTATTGATATAAAGAACCAATTTTTTCAATTTTGTTTAGCCCACTATGTAATTTCGTTAGGTCATTATGTAATATTTTAAATTGACGAGGATTACACAATTGACTGATGATGATTACACAATGAAATGAAAACGTAAAAAGTTTATTAGCATTATGTATTACACAATAGTCAACATTAGACACATTGATCATCATTAGACACAATGATCGTACAATAACCAAAACTAGACTCGATTATTAGCATTAGACACAACGAGCTGCATGACGAGTATTAAATGATAACCTGATCAGGATTACAAATAAACTAAAAAACATAAAAAAAATTATATTTCTAGCATTATGTTATTTTAAAGTTATTATTTTAAAAAATACAATACAAAACATAATGACTAGCATTAGACATAATGATCTGACCAATATTATACAAGAATTTAATATTACATAATTATCTGATAAATATTACATAATGAGTTGATACATCGTGAAAATTTTGTTTTTTTATATATCAATATTATACATGTTTTAAAAATAAAAAACGCTTGTTTTCATGATGTAGTTTTTTTTTTTTTAAAAATAGTATTATATATAAAAGTTATAAGTGTTTAAAAAGAATGGTGAAACTTGAAAATTTGGCTAAGACTAAAATACAATTGATCTATCATTTATAATTTTAATTAGTTATCATTATACCATTGAATTTTTTTAGCTCTTGAATATAAGATCTAATAGTTAATAATGCTCCTACACTTATTAGTTTCCCCTTTTTTTTTTTTAAATAGCTTCACCCTATAAACATATACAAAACTTTATGACATTTAAAATTGAAATAAATGAAATGAAATTATAAAAACTAGGTGTAACCCTGGTTGAGCACGATTTAAAGGACTATTTAATGCATCAAGACATCATAGTATTTCTTCAAGTAGTTACTTGTGTTTATGTACAAATGATGTTTCAAAGTACAGCGATAGATATGTTGTCTTCGTATCTGTTGTCTTCGTACAAACCGTAAAAATTGTCTTCTTTTTTGTGATCATCGTTCACCTAGCATCTACATATATTTTAAAAGTTTGTTGTTTTGGTGTCAAAAGATGATGCTCCTAGGTCCTCATGTCATAAATTTTTTTGTGGTGTAGGATCTTCATTTGTTTGGTCCTTCCTCTTAGTGCTTATCTCATTTGTCTGGTCCTTATTCTTGGTGCTTATCTTTTTTGAGCCACTAGTTTCTTTTTAGGAGTAATGGTTATGGGTTTTGATACTTTTTTTTCAACAGGTAGCTTTTGGCAGCGAGTTGGAAATGTGTATACATGTTATCAGATTCTCGGATACAATACTATTGTTTTGCTTGGCTGTTGTTGTTTTAAATGATCTTGTTAACAATGGTGTTGGTGGGGTTATTGTGCCTGAGGCGGCTCTGGTTGCTAAGGTTGTTTGTGGGTCTGCCTCACTTGCTTTGTTACCTGTTTAATGCAAAGCTCCCATGCTATTGTCCTAGGCTTGATTCTTGAACATGAAATTTCATTTAGGAGTGTCATTGCACCTGGACAAGTATATTCAAGGCTTAAATCTTAAAACATCGATGAAAGCAGCAAGTACCTTGAACCATTGCAAGTTCTTATTATATGAGCGTCAAAAGGATGAAAGCATTTACTTGCAAGAAATCATCAAATACAAACATCAATACCATAAAATAAGGCGAAAAAAGAAGACAGAAAACATGCTGAATGCATAAAATTTCGTCAAAGCCAAAACAACATGTAAGCATGCTAACAAAGCAAATCGTCAACATGTAAAAATTTAGTAACCTGCATAGTTATGAGTCCAAGGATCGAAACAGGAATTATCAGTTTGATTTAGCAAATAAAGATCGTGGAATTATCAATATTTGTTTTTCTAATTAATTATGTATGAAATTGAATTCGACTAAGAACAAATGAAGCAATTTGAAAATAGAATAATATAATGCAACAGAAAGATTGTTTCAATTTGTTTTCATTGATAATAAATCGATTACAATGACTATTGACACTTGGATGATCTAGTGATCTCCAATGATGTTCTTGGTATTCTTGATGTTTTGCTATGTTTTGCTATTTTGAGTGATTGATTGATTGATATCGTTTCTATGAATATGAGAAACTTTATTTTTGTATCGATATCGCTCAATCACCTACTCAATCACCTTTTTTAATTGAGTGCATCCATGCCTTATATTTATAGGCAGAGGGATTCACCTTTTACAATAGAAACTGTAACTTTCTTTATTGTGGAAAGAAAGTTATAGCTGTAACATTCCTGATGTGACATCCTAAGTCCTCTGATAGAGTCAGTCTTCCATAGATGTTAACTGATGACATCACTTCAGTCAGCTTGACTTGTTGACTATATGTTGTACTTGATGTGCTCATGCAACTTGTTCTTCCGTAGGAAGTTGGTCTTCCGTAGGAAATTGGTCTTCCGTAGAAAGTTTTTCTTCAGTAGGAATCTCTGATCATCTTGAACTTCATCCTCGGGAGCAAGCTCTTCTTCAGCAACAACACTTGATCTTTGGACTTGTTCAGCAGATGTTATAGTGCTTCAGCAGGAGATCTACGAATGCATGATGACTTGGCTTTTTTATGTTCCGCAGAACATCTACAGAAGAACAAACTTGTTCATCCACAGATTGTTCTTGTACTTGTGTTCCTCAGAACATCTACGGAAGAACAAACTTGTTCATCCGCAGAAGTTCTTGCACTTGGTCAATTTTCCAAATTGACCTAAGTATGATGTTTTCCTGCAATTACATGAAATCAACACAAATAATAATTTGGGTTAACTTATAAATTATGCATTACATTATCAAAAAGAGATTTACAATAATTTATTACAAGAGTTGACTAAGTTAGCTAAACCTATACATTGAATCTAGTCCTAACAATACTCCCCCTTAGGTTTAGACTCTTGTAATCATCTGTTCAGATCTCTCAGTTCTTGAACTCTGGCCAAAATATTTGTATTGAAGTATCCAACAGCTTCCCTTTGATCTTGATATGGATACTTAATCTTCATTTTGCCCATTTTCTTCAATGTTTTATAATTCAGACCAAGTATGTCCTCTTTAGTGGTCAGTGTTGCCACTACACTGTTGTGAGAAACCACTTCCAGTTCATCTTGTTCTGACATTCTGAGCTCATTAATAGTGGGAATTTCAGATCCTATAAGCTGACCAGCCTCAAATTTTCTTCTTTTGTATGCTTTGGCATGCAGCTTGTCTATCACTTGAATAATGTGCACATACGAGCATAAGTCATCTTGATCTACTTTGTCATTCAGCTTTGGAAAGTATTTATCATGCAGATAGGATGTGTAGCTTGGATGAATCAGCTTTATCTCCATTGGATCAAATAATCTTATGCTAGATGCTTTCTTGTGCGGATCACTCCTTTGCAGCACAAGCTCTTTTGTTCTCTCCATATATCCCCATTCATGATAGGGAGTGAGTACTGATTTCCTTCAATTGTTTTAATTGATGCTTCAGACTTGTCTTCATATCCAATTCTCCTTAAAAAATCATCATCACAGCTTGAGAAGAACTGGAATGAGACCTTTTTTGCCTATGTCTTCTGTGTTTGTGTTCAGCATCCTCTCTCTTTGCTTCCTTCAATACATCACCTTTAAACTTGTTTTTGAGTTTTGTAATCAGTATAGAAAATCTCTTCCCTTGGACTGATTGGGTAGTTGGTGATAGGGATGTTTTGCAAAGTATACAGGCCTGCATCTGGGAGTGATAGGATTGTCTCCATCCAATGAAAGTATTGCACCACCCCAGATGCTCTCTTTATCACAGCACAATGCCATTCTGAATCAAACTTCCATGCTATAATCTTATTGTCTTCTAATGATCTTGGTGTGGTCATGTGATCAAACAGTTGAATCATAGTAGATTTTTTTCTGTTATTTCTCTCACAGCAGTTCCCAGAGGCCATATTTTGTTGGGGATCACATCCCTTGGCTCCCTGATCAGTTTCTCTTTTCCCTTGTGCATGTCTTTGCTTTCTAGAACTATTGGCTCCGCAGAAGATTGTTTTGATTATTGTTTGTAAGCAGGATTTGGAGCTCTGGTTCTGAATCTTAAACCAGTTTCTAGCTCAACCTACATCACATGATCCATTATGGCCCTTAATTCTCCCACTCATCTTCCCTTAAGCTCATGAGACCCAGAGTTATGACTTTGCAACCAACAAGTCATGTTATACTTTGTCAGCTTCTTGGTGTCATAGTGACCCAAATCTTTCTTGATCTTCTCAATTGCTTTGAACTTTGAGAAGGTTTCATAGTTGCATATTGGAAGCATCAATCTAGCACATCAAACTCTTTCACCACTTGAATCATCTCAACCATGTTCATCTTCTCAACCATATCATATGGAAAGCCATTATTGATTAATCCATAAACATGGATGATTGTGCTCTTTCCTCAAAAATATCATCAGTGGATAACAAGTCATCTTCCCTTGCTTCTTCATCATCTTTTGTTAAATCTACCCATTCAGCATCACTTTCTTCTTCAGGATATTCAATTTGTTTGAGAGTTGAAAGATCAACTGATGGAGTGTGCTCTGGAGAGATGACTTTTGTTTTCTTTGGGGATTTCTCTATTTCAATGGCTTCTTATTTAGTTCTTCCCAAATACTTCCTTTTCCTGTTGTATTTAATTATTGGTTCTTTTGTTTCAACAATGGAATATCAACAGTTTCTTTGAGTTGAACTTTATGGCTACCCACTTCTTGATCAGACAACTTCTTCTTTAAAGTCTCTATCTCATCATCTTTAGATTTCAACAGATCTAACTGCTCAGAGATAGTTTTTAGTGCATTGTTGAGCTCAGCCATTGCTTTCTCCTTTTCTTGTTTCTCCTTCTCTACAGATTCACAGACTCAGTTGCAAACTCATCCCTAGTATCAATCACTGCATTGCTTGTTTCAATCTCTTCTTTTAACCTTTTGATTGTTTCTCTTCTATAGTAGCAATCACTCATCATTGCTTGTTTCAATCTCTTCTTTTAACCTTTTGATTGTTTCTTCTAGAGAAGCAATTTTTTCATCTTTTTATTTCATCTCCATTCTCAATTGCCTTAACTTCTCCAATTTTTTGTTACTTTTGATGATGAGATTATTGTATTTTGCAACCAGAAAGCTATTGCTCATAGTTATTTCTTCTTCTCTCAGATCATTCTCATCATAAGTAATGATGTCAACAAAACTTTCACTCTTATCTTGTTGCTCAATCACAGAAACTTCATGCTGTTGTTCAACTTCCTTTTCATGCGCCCCTTTAACTTCTAGACACATCTCTTCTGTAGCACCATCCTTCACTACCTCATGCTCTTCCTCATCAAAATTGACTATTTTAGTGGATGTTGGGCTTTCAGTAGGTGATGTTGGTTCAGTAGGTGTGGGTGAGGAAGTTGGTTGTGTTGTTGGATGTGAAGGTGTTTGAGTGAGAAAGGGTGAGATAGGTTCTGTGGCATCCGTGTGCAAAGATGATTGAGATTGGGCAGGTGAGATAGGTTGGGTATGCTCACTGGAAGATGATTATGTTAAGTCTATCACAGGAGTTGGTGGAAGAGGCTGAGGTTCTTGTTGTGGTGTTGGGTGTGATGGTGATTGTTGAATGTCATCAAATGTGAACACTTCTATTGCAGTAGAGTTCATTGATGTTTGGGAAAGTGGAGGAGATAAGGGTTGTGTGTGTTCACTTGGTAGGGATATTGGATGGACAGGTGGTGTATCTGGTATGTTGGTAAACGATGGTGGTGAAAGAGGATTGGGTTCTTGATGTTGTGGTTCAGGGGATTCAGCTGGTGGTGTTTGTTGTTGTTGTTGATCAGAAGACTCTGTTGATGATGTTTGTTGTTGTTGTTGTTCTAGGTATAGCAGCTCTTGTGGAATGTCAGCATTCTCATCAACCACATGTGCAAACATCTCCATTTCTTCATCTTGGTATTGCCCACTTATCTTGTTAAGCATAGATCTTCCAAGGTGAGCTTCAACAAACACTTTACCTTCTCTTTCATTATTGGGCATTGCTTCATTAATGATCAGTTGAATGAATCTGGGAAACATGTACATCTTGTTTTCCTTCTGCACCCTTATGTGGTCACATAAACATCCAAGAATGTACTTAGCATAATTATATGTCATCCTTCAAATACACCAATGATTCCTGATGAGATGTGCCTTGAGAATGTATCCAACCCATACTTTCTGTTGGAGATACATTTTATGTGTGACACAGGAATCTGTAGGGCTTGCACAACCTCCCCTTCTTGATTTCACCATTTTGGTAGTCACCATCATAATCCATTAAGTGAAATACTTTTTGAATGTATTCATGATCGAATACATCAGGGTGACCTTCTTCTTGATCTCCAAACTCCAACACCCTCCTGATTGTTCGTTCATCCACCCTCAACTCTTCATTTCTTATTGTAGCGAAAATCACCTGTTCATCATTTTCTTCCTCAATCCTGGCTGTGTTCCAGAAATCTACAATTTGCGATTGATAGATGACAGGATCCGCAGATAAAGCATAGAATAATCTTGATCTTCTCAGATAGCTGATAATATCCCTGCATCCCTCGGTTAATGTATCCTCTGGATTAAGAAAGGCACAGACATTATGATCTTTTGCGAATCGATTAGCCATATTGATTATGTTGTTTGAGTGGTGATTTAGGTAAGGATTGTTGTGTGGAATGAAAGATTTGAATGTTAGCAGAGAAGGGGTTTATGTTGTGAGCGTTTTTCTAGGTCTGAAAAGGGTAACGGTCAGGTTATCATTTATACTCGCTTAGAAAATTTAAATCCTTTTATTTAATGATGTGGGACCCTTAACCCTCATTACCCTTCCATGGTTATCCACAAGTTGTCTTCCGTAGAGCATCTACGGAAGGCAAAACTTTCTTTTTGGATTTGTTTTAATTATTCTTCCGCAGAACATCTACAGAAGACAAATTATTTTTGATGTTTAGTTAATTATTCCGCAAAACATCTACGGAAGGCAGAACTTATGTTTTTGCTGTATGATCCTTAGTAAATTAATTCTTCCGCAGAACATCTACGGAAGGGAAAATTTGTTATGTTTTTGCTGTTTGATCCGTAGGGTATCAATCTACGAAAAGTCAATTGTTGTTCTTTTTACTGTATGATCTTAACATCATGTTGTTAGATCATTTGTTGTTTGCTGTTGGATCTTATTGTCTATGTTTCATGGCAAATGTACAAAATTGATTTAGCTAAAAACTTTAGATATCTTGCAGCCAAGTTAGTGCTCAAGTTTCAATTTTCTTCATGTAAAAATGTTAAACTCAGTATTCATGCTGATGACTACTCCCTCTAAATTTGTGATTAATGATGAACTTATGCATTTATCAAAAATTTATTAAGAGAATAGCATGAAAAACAATTATCTGTCAATATTTTTAGCAAATAAAAGAACAAAAACAAAATCTTTTTGTATTTATGTTTATAAGCAGAAACTTATACTTATTTACAAGCATTTACATTATACAATGGGATCATACTATGACACTAAGCAACTTCCTGAAACAGTTCTGTTTGATAATAGTAGACATAGATCTAGTGCTGATTGCAAGTATTATGATCCACATAAATTCAAGCAAGAGTGTAGTTTCAACTTGTCATGCTGATTATCATGTTTTGGTACTGATTAAAGATAGATAAATATGGACTCCACATTCAATTCACATTAGAGTTTGTCCTTCGTTTATGAGTCAATTTATCATGTTTTCACACTTAAAACTATGTTCTTTAAGTTATAAGCTCTATCTTAAGATTTTTTTAAAATCTTATTAATGCTAATATGATCTTTGATGCTCTTGAATTAATATACAATTGATCACAATGGATTCTTTTAGAGTTGTTCCTTTTTGGAACCTTTTGATGATCAGCATAAAGACACCAGGTCTTTACTCACGTAAAACAGAGGTGCCTAAGAACTCAGTTCTTTGCTTACGCAAAACAGAGAGTTCATGATGCGCAAAGATAGAGGTTATAAAGTGTTACAACATAGTGTGCTTAGGTGAGTAAATTAATCATAGCAGGATAAAACTTGCTTGTTCCTCAAATGGAATTGTCCACAATTAGTTACCTTGGCATTATGTTATGCATGAACTTGTATATTTTCCACTCAAGATGAACCTACTCACATATCAAATCACATCTGGTCAGTCTTTATTATGTAATAAAATTCTGGAAAGTAAGCAAAGGCATAGTGTACTATCATTTCCCATAATATGAACTGTGTAAGGCCCTGTTCCCGGGAACCCCACAGTTGGTCAATCACAACCTTATTTATAATAAGACACAATAAATTTCATAAAACATTGCAGCGGATTAATTTATCAAAAACCATTCATGCATTAATATTTGATGTTGATTTTTAAAAGAGTTACAAAAGAATATTCAGTTGTATTACAAAACAACATTATCGTGCATGAAATGGATGCCAGTCTTTGCCCGCCAAGTAGCTTCACCCTCGTGCCATCCTCAGCAACAAGCTACCTCCCAACTGAAATGCATAAAAAGTCAGCGTTGCTGAGTGAATTCTAGTTTCAAATAATAAAATACTTTACCTTTAGTAAAAACCATTTCCTTTACTTTCGTTCGTGATCACACAACATACATACATCTTAATAATATCATTATTATCTTTTATCATCGTTCATAATCGTTCATTTTGCACTTTTTCATTATCTCTCACTTCTATCTAGATCCTGTCATAAGCTATACCCCATCATTAGGCACGAAGCCACCTCAGTCTTGGGGTTAAGCGACAAGGATCTCGTTTCGTACGTATGGATCAGTCACCAAGACTGACCCCCCTGTGTGTATACCCTCATGGGTTAGCCAAGATCACACGCTACATCGCACACATTTGAGCTAACAACTCTTCAATGAGTTGTGAACCTCTTTAAATTTGCTTGCAAGACTTTCATTCATTCGTTATGTTCCACTTTTCATTATCTTTAATCTTTTGCTTTCTTTATAATAATACTTTACGTATAAGAGCATTAACACACCATGAAAAGTCACGTAATAATACGTAATAAGGAACATTAATAACAGACCACAAACATGCATAACATGAACAAACATAAACCACCAAAACATTTCAGAGCTTAATCATTAATTTCTATTTCCCAAAATTTCAGAAAAATCCTAAGTCAGTTTAGGCGCATGAGCACTATGTGGGCGCATGGGCACTATGAAGGCGCATGGACAGTTGGGCGGATCGAAAAACTTAGGCGCATGGGAAAATTTAGGCGCATGGGTACTATGCAGGCACATGGGTACTATGCAGGCGCATGAGTACTATGCAGGGCAGTTTGGGCGCATGGGTACTTGGGCGCATGGGCAGTTTGGGCGCATGGGTACTTGGGCGCATGGGCAGTTTGGGCACATGGGTAAAAACTTAGGCGCATGGGCAATAATGTTAGGCGCATGGGTAGTTCACCTATTCTAACTTATACTAATTTCAGTTCCTATTTATCATCCTAACATATTCTTAGCCCAAATCTAGCATATTAAGCACATAGAACAAGCATACAACCACATGATTCAGTCAAACATTCACAAACACACACACACACACACATGTAAAACAGGGGAACACATACGGTTCACACACTGGAAGTTGTAAAAAAAAGTTTATATGCATTTCAGCCCCAAAACAAGTTTAAAACAGAAAAATCAGGGATCTAGAACTCACCTACAACAGCCTTCGAGTAAAACTCCTCCAAACTCGAGAGCATTTGGAGTTCAAACACCTAAACACACTAAAAACACCCAACCGAACATAGAGGAACACATAAGACTCAGTCCAAAAGCTGAAAATCTAGCTGAAACCGAACAAAACACACAAAAAACTAACCTTCAATTTGATCCTCTTCTTCTTCTCTCTAAAACCGACGGAAAAACTCTGTTCTTTTTCTTTTGCAGACGAGTAGTTGGGTGGAGCAGGGGTGTGGGCGGCCATACCCACCTTTTAAACATAATTATAATAAAGTTTGCCTCTTGCACAATTTTAACCCCTTAACTTGGGTTATTTCATCTTTCTTTCTTTATACTTCTCTTTTCTTTTCTTTCTTTTCCTTTTTTTTTATAAAATTTCCGGGTGTTACAAGTCCACCCCCCTTATATAGGTTTCGTCCCCGAAACCTGTCACTCCTCGAACAGTTATGGATAATGCTGTCTCATCTCTTTCTCAGTCTCCACGTAGACTCGGATCCCTTCCTATGCCTCCACTATACTCGTACCAGTGGAACCACTCTATTCCGCAGCCTCTTTTCTTTTCTATCAATGATTGCCATTGGTTGCTCTACGTAATTGAGTCGTTCATCCACTTCAATGTCCTCCAGTGGTACAATTATATCTTCATCAGCTAGGCACTTTCTCAGATGAGATACATGGAATGTTGGATGAATCCCACTTTACTCATCAGGTAGCTCCAACCTATAGACCACCTCTCCTACTAGAGCAATGATTCGGAAAGGCCCTATATACCTCGTGCTCAGCTTACCCCGCTTTCTGAGCCAAATGATCCCCTTCCAAGGTGAAACCTTAAACATAACTTTATCACCCACCTTGAATTCAATCGGTCTACGCCTCTTGTCAGCATATAAGTTTTGCCTATCTTTTGTCGCCTTCATAAAGGCCTTTATCTTCTCTAACTTTTCAGTCATAGCCTCGATCACTTCAATGCTCCCTAACTCCTTCTGTCCGATGTCACCCCAACATACGGGCGTTCTACACTTCCTGCCATATAGCATCTCATATGGTGTCATACCAATGCTGGTATGATAACTGTTGTTATATGAGAATTCAGCTAACAGTAAGTGTTTGTCCCAACTTCCTCCGAAATCAATGACGCATGCTCGGAGCATATCCTTAAGCGTCTGTATAGTTCTCTCTGACTGACCATCCGTCTGAGGATGATAAGCCGTACTGATGTGCAACCTCGTCCCCATCGCGTCATGAAATCTCTTCCAAAACTTGGATGTAAACCGAGTGTCACGGTCAGACACGATAGATACCGGTACACCATGACGAGTCACAATCTCTTTGATGAACAGGTCCGCCAACCTCTCAGATGGGTATGTCTCACGGATCGGTAGAAAGTGAGCACTCTTCGTCAAACGGTCAACTATCACCCATATAGTATTGTACCCCCTTGCCGTACGTGGTAACTTCGTAATGAAGTCCATGGTGATGTGCTCCCATTTCCACTCGGGTATATCCAAAGGTTGGATCTTCCCGTGTGACTTCTGATGCTCCGCCTTCACTTGTAAGCAAGAAAGGCACTTACTCACATACACCGCTACATCACGCTTCATACCCGGCCACCAGTAACCTTTCTTCATATCATGATACATCTTCGTAGCACCGGGATGGATGGAGTATCGAGTCTTATGAGCTTCATCCATGATTCGCCCCCGTTGGTCTTCATAACGAGGGATCCACATCAGCCCGAAGCGGGTTCTAACTTTGAGAGTGTTCTCACCCAACTCCGAGACTAGACCTTTCATTCTTTCAGAGTTGATTCGGTCTTCCTTCAGCGCCTCATCTTGAAATTCCTTGACCTGTGCCATCACATCGGAGGTCATCACCAACTGGTAAGCTTTCACCCGGATTGGTTCGGGTCTTTCCTTTCGGCTAAGGGCATCCGCCATTACGTTGGCCTTGCCCGGATGGTAGTGGATCTCATAATCATAATCCTTGATCAACTCTAACCACCTCCTTTGCCTCATATTAAGGTCCTTCTGCTCAAAGAAGTATTTCAAGCTCTTATGGTCAGTGAAGATAGTGCACTTCGTCCAGTACAAGTAGTGCCTCCAAATCTTCAATGCAAAGACCACAGCCGCTAACTCCAAGTCATGAGTAGGCTAATTAGCCTCATGGATTTTCAACTGTCGGGATGCATAGGCTATAACCCTTCCCCGTTGCATCAGCACGCAACCCAGTCCTGAATAAGAAGCATCTGAATAGACCACCAAGTCTTCATTCCCTTCGGGTAACGTCGAGACAAGAGCTTTAGTCAATCTTGTCTTTAACTCCTCAAAAGCATTCTACTGTTCCAGACCCCATACAAACTTCAGATCCTTGTGGGTCAACTTGGTCAATGGTGACTCTATCTTAGAAAAGTCTTGAATGAATCTCCTGTAATAGCCTACTAAACCCAAGAAACTGCAGATCCCGGATGGCGTCTTTGAGTCTTCCATTGCATCACCGCCTCCACCTTTGTCGGGTCTACTATGATCCCTTCGGAATTTACCACATGACCCAAAAACTGAACCTCGCGCAACCAGAAAGCACACTTGGAGAACTTAGCATACAGCTTCTCTCTTCTAAGTATCTCCAATACCTCATGAATGTGACCGGCATGCTCTTCTTCGCTCTTCGAATAAATCAGGATATCATCGATAAAAACAATCACTGATTTATCCAAGATCGGTCGACACACCAGGTTCATCAAATCTATAAAGGCAGCTGGCGCGTTAGTTAGACCAAAAGACATAACGAAGAACTCGTAGTGTCCATAACGCGTGCGAAAAGCTGTTTTGGGGATATCTTGCTCCTTCACCTTCATCTGATGGTAACCAGATTGGAGATCTATCCTCGAGAACCAACTGGCACCATGGAGCTAATCAAATAAGTCATCAATCCTTGGTAACGGATACCGGGTCTTCACGGTTAACTTGTTTAACTCACGGTAGTCGATGCACATCCTCATACTACCGTCCTTCTTCTTTACAAACAAGACCGGAGCAACCCAGGGAGAGATACTCGGTCGAATGAACCCTTTGTCCAACAACTCTTGCAACTAAACCATCAAATCCTTCATCTCAGACGGAGCCAATGGATACGGTGCCTTAGCAACAGGTTGAGCACCAGGTATCAGTTTGATCTGGAACTCGATCTCGCGGTCCGGTGGCACACTGGTAAATCTTTTGGGAACACGTCTGGAAAGTCACACACAACTGGTACGTCGGAAAATTATGGTACTGACGCATCCACATCCTTCGCGTAAGCCAGGTAGGCACTACATCCATGTTTCATGCACTTCTCTACCACCACCATCGAAATCACCTTTGGAACCGTAGTAACTCGATCACCGTAGATCGTCACTGAACTTCCATCAGACGCAGTCAATCGGATCATCTTCTTGCGACACACAATATTTTCCTCATAGGCTGCTAATGAATCCATCCCTAGAATCACATCGAATCCGCTTAGGGGCATCACGAATAATTTAGCAGAGAACCTATGGCCTTCCAACTCTATGTCACAATTCTCTATCAGATCATAAATCTTGGTAGACTTACCAATGGCAGTTTCTACATCGAAGGGCTCATCAATCTTTCTACTCCTAACAGGCAACTTAGCACAGAAGGCAGCAGAAATAAAACTCTTACTAGCACCAGAATCAAATAGTACAGAGGCACATGTTTGGTTTACTAGGAACCTACCTAACACGACATCAGGGTCCACTCTAGCCTCCTCCCAGGTCATCGTGAATGCTCTGGCTTTTGCCTTCGATCCCTCCTTCTCAACCCCTTTCTTCACCCCGGAGCTCTCGGCCCTTGGCCTCTTTCAATCCCTGCTCAGATGGCCCTCTTCACCACAGTTATAACATCCTACCACCCCCACTCTTGTGCCATATGACCGGGCTTCCCACACTTGAAGCAGAGCTTCAGTCCCCACTTACACTTCCCTGTATGTTCCTTCCCGCACTTACCACACCTCTTCGTTCCCGTACCTAATGTTACTACCCTTCGATCATCCACCCTTGCCCTCTTGTTATTTGGAGTGAAACCACCACGACCAAACCGCTTCCCATTCCAGTTCCTGACACCACCACCCTTCTTACTCACCTCTACCACTGCCACCTCTCTCTCATCATACAACCTCCCTGCCAGATCAACCATCGACCTAAAAGTACTCGACTAGGCAGAAATCATGTGCCTACGGATATCTGCTGGCAAACCTTGAATATACCTCTTGATCTTCCTTGACACCTGCGTCACCTGGTTCGGTACCAGCCTTGCCATCTCATTGAACTTAGTAGTATACTGCTAGTGTGTCATGGTTTCCCGCCTCCAGCTGTAAGAACTCTCTCTCAATCTTGTCAAGCTCCCTATGAGGACAAAACTCCTCAATCACCATCTTCTTTAACTCACTCCACCTCATCCTCCCAACAACCCTGCTGCCCTCGGCCTGGACAATATTGTCCCACCAACATAAAGCCAAGTCCACGAATGAGTGGGTAGCAAACGTCACCTTTTGATCCTCCCTACATTCGCTGATATCCAACAATGCTCCATCTCCCTCAACCATCGGTGAGCAGCAGCAGCATTCCCGTTACCATTAAAAGTCGGGGGCTTGCATCTTTAAAATGCCCTATAACTACACCCCTTGGCAGTTTCTTGCACCGCTTCCTCTTCCTCTTCGTCACTAGAGACGACCATCTCAGTTTCTGGTTGCTCCCCTTCACCTGAACCTCTCCCAACGGTCCTCCTCCTCTCCTCCTTCTTTTTCTTTTCATCCTCCCTCACAGCATGAATAACTTCGGTCACCACCGATGGCAGGATCATCTTCATGACCTGATGAACTTCCTCCACCACTGCCTCTTTCATAGAGGCTCTCAGATTAGCACTGTCATCACCGCCTTCCAGTGATGAAGCTCGGGCTCTGCAGGAGCCATCTCAGCAGCCTTAGCCTTGTTTCTTGTGACACGTGACCTAGCACCACGACCACCCTGTACACCTCCTCGAGAAGCCTTCGAAGATCAACCACCCGCCATCCTCTAAATACTATAAGATTCAAACACCAACACGGTCATTCAAGGTAATAGCTCAGATTATGTCAAGTATAGTAAGTCCCTAATTAAAGTGGCCAGTTGTGATTAGCCACTTACTTTACTCTTCATACCCCAAACATTTCTTATCCTGACTACATCAGTATCCAAATCTACTAAGAGCCATAAATCAGATAGTGCGCGCACACAATACCAGTTAACCTTAAGAAAATTAATTACCCGATGGCACGTAGCTACTTGGGCTGGCATCCTTCCATTCGGTCCCATTCTTAGTTTAAGTTTAGGTTTTGAAAATATTTACACATTTCTGTTAAACTTTGGCTCTGATACTAACTTGTAAGGCCCCGTTTCCGGAAACCCCACAGTTGGTCAATCACAACCTTATTTATAATAAGACACAATAAATTTCATAAAACATTGCAGCGGATTAATTTATCAAAAACCATTCATGCATTAATATTTGATGTTGACAAATAATACATCATTGTTTTAAAAGAGTTACAAAAGAATATTCAGTTGCATTACAAAACAACAACATTATCGTGCATGAAATGGATGCCAGTCTTTGCCCGCCAAGTAGTTTCACCCTCGTGCCATCCTCAGCAACAAGCTACCTGCCAACTGAAAATACATAAAAAGTCAGCGTTGCTGAGTGAGTTCTAGTTTCAAATAATAAAATACTTTACCTTTAGTAAAAACCATTTCCTTTACTTTCGTTCGTGATCACACAAAATACATACATCTTAATAATATCATTATTATCTTTTATCATCCTTCATAATCGTTCATTTCGCACTTTTTCATTATCTTTCACTTCTATCTAGATCCTGTCATAAGCTATACCCCATCATTAGGCACGAAGCCACCTCAGTCTTGGGGTTAAGCGACAAGGATCCCGTTTCGCACGTATGGATCAGTCACCAAGACTGACACCCTTGTGTGTATACCCTCATGGGTTAGCCAAGATCACAGGCTACATCGCACACTATTGAGCTAAGAACTCTTCAATGAGTTGTGAACCTCTTTAAATTTTCTTGCAAGACTTTCATTCATTCGTTATGTTCCACTTTTCATTATCTTTAATCTTTCTCTTCTTTTATGATAATACTTTACGTATAAGAGCATTAAAACACCATGCAAAGTCATGTAATAATACGTAATAAGGAACATTAATAACAGACCACAAACATGCATAACATGAACAAACATAAACCACCAAAACATTTCAGAGCTTAATCATTAATTTCTATTTCTCAAAATTTCAAAAAAATCCTAAGTCAGTTTAGGCGCATGAGCACTATGTGGGTGCATGGGCACTATGCAGGCGCACAGACAGTTGGGCGCATGGAAAAACTTAGGCGCATGGGGAAACTTAGGCGCATGGGTACTATGCAGGTGCATGAGTACTATGCAGGCGCATGGGTACTTGGGCGCATGGGCAGTTTGGGTGCATGGGCAAAAACATAGGCGCATGGGCAAAAATTTAGGAGCATGGGCAAAAATTTAGAAGCATGGGCAAAAACTTAGGCGCATGAGCAAAAACTTAGGCGCATGGTCAAAAACTTAGGCGCATGGGTACTATGCAGGCACACGGGCAAGTGTTAGGCGCATGGGCAAAAATGTTAGGCGCATAGGCAGTTCACCTGTTCTAACTTATACTAATTTTAGTTCCCATTCATCATCCTAACGAATTCTTAGCCCAAATCCAGCATATTAAGCACATAGAACAAGCATACAACCACATGATTCAGTCAAACATTCACAAACACACACACACGCGTAAAACAGGGGAACACATACGGTTCCACACACTGAAAGTTGTAAAAAGAAAGTTATATGCATTTCAGCCCCAAAACAAGTTTAAAACAAAAAAATCGAGGATCTAGAACTCACCTATAGCAGCCTTCGAGTAAAACTTCTCCAAACTCGAGAGCACTTGGAGTTCAAACACCTAAACACACCAAAAACACCCAACCAAACACAGTGGAACACATAAGACTCGGTCCAAAAGCTGAAAATCCAGCTGAAACCGAACAAAACGCACGCAAAACTAACCTTCAAGTCGATCCTCTTCTTCTTCTCTCTAAAACCGATGGAAAAACTCTGTTCTTTTTCTTTTGTAGTCGAGCAGTTGGGTGGAGCAAGGGTGTGGGTGGCCATGCCCTTTTAAACATAATTATAATAAAGTTTGCCTCTTGCATAACTTTAACCCCTTAACTTGGGTTATTTGACCTTTCTTTCTTTATACTTCTCTTTTCTTTTCTTTCTTCTCTGTTTTTTTTTATAAAATTTCTGGGTGTTACAAACTGCTTTTACAAGAGAAACATATTAACAAGACAATGTTTTTGGTTTTTTTATATGTTTTATATAAGTTTTTTTGGTTTTTTCAAATAATGAATTTGAAAGACAGAACATGCTTTTGTTTGTAATGAAAACTAATCTAAGTTGATCATGCCTAAAGACTCAATCAAGAAATTAAATTTTACTAAATCAAAGGCTTTAGTGAATAAATCAGCAAACTGATTTGTTGTAACCACTTTGATCAACTTGATTAAACCTTTTTCTGAGCAGTCTCTCAGAAAATGCTATCTGATTTCAATATGTTTTGTTTTACTATGTTGCACTAGATTAGTAGTGATAAACATAGCAGCCGAGTTATCTATATGTATTAGTGTTTGAAGAAAATTGTAACCATAATCAAGTAGTTGGTTTTGCAACCACAAAACTAAAGAGCAACTAGCTAAAGCAGCAATGTACTTAGCCTCAGCTGTGGATACTGAAACATGTGTTTGCTTTTTGCACTGCCATGAAACTAGTCTTGGTCCTATGAATTGACAACCTCCAGTGTTTGATTTTCTGTTGTTGTTACACCCTCCAAAGTCACTATCAGAATATGAGTAGAGGTTAAAGTCTCCTTCTTTAGGATACCAAAGTCCAAGAGCTGGCTTCCCTTTAAGGTATCTGAATATCCTCTTAACTGCATTCAGATTTGACTCCTTTGGATCTGATTGGTACCTAGCACAAACACACATAGCAAACATTATGTCAGGTCTGCTGGCAGTTAAGTACATTAATGATCCTATCATAGATCTTTATAATCTTTGATCAACTAACTTCCCTTTAGGATCAGGTACAATCTTATCTATTGTTGATGCTGGTGTTTTGCATGAAGAAGACTCAGCAAGGTTGTACTTCTTCAAGATTTGATTCACATACTTTTCCTGATTGATGAAAATGCTATCTGGTTTCTGATGGAACTTGCAAACCAAGGAAGAATGTTAATTCTCCTATGGAACTCATTTGAAACTCATATTTCATCAAAGATTCAAAGTCTTGACATAATCTTTTGTTTGTTGACCCAAAGATGATATCATCCACATAGACTTGGACAACTAAGAGGTCTTGATGATCATGCTTGAGAAAGAGAGTCTGATCAATGGTTCCCCTGTTGTAACCATGCTTGAGCAACAAGGATGACAATGTTTTATACCATTTTCTTGGTGCCTGATAAAGACCATACTAAGCTTTATGAAGCTTGTATACTTTGTGTGGGTAATCAGGATCTTCAAAGCTTGGTGGTTGGGCAATATCGACCTCTTCATCAATTTTACCATATAAAAATGCACATTTTACATCTATTTGGAAAACTGTGAACTTCTTATGTGAAGTATAGGCTAGGAAAACTCTAATGGCTTCAATCCTTGCAACTGGGGCAAAGACTTCATCATAGTTTATCCCTTCTTCTTGAGTATAGCCTTATGCTATCAGCCTTGCTTTGTTTTTGATGATGATACCTCTGTCATCTAGTTTGTTCTTGAAAAGCCACCTTGTATCAATAGGATATTGCCCTTTAGGAAGATCAACTAGATTCCAAACTTTCTGCTTTCTGAATTGCTAAAGCTCTTCTTACATTGCTCCAATCCAGCTGTTGTCTTTCAATGCTGCAGTTATGTTGGGTGGAACCACTTGTGAAAGAAAACAGGAGAACAGACAAATATTGGCAGCTCCCCCTTGACTTTTTGTGGTTCTTTCAATAAGATCACCAATAATGTTCTCTATTGGATGATACTTATGAATTATTGTTGTTAGTATTGATTCAACTGGAATAGATGATTCCAAGTTGGTGATTTTGGTTGATGGAGATGGATCCAGCTGAGATGGGGAATCAACAAAGTGGTCAAAATTCTCATCATTTTGGTTTTCTGATGCTGAATGAAATCCATCTTCATGATTTTGTGTTTCCGCAGATGTAGGTATAACTTCCGCAGCAGTTACAGGAACAACTATGGATGTTGTAGTTTGTTGATCTGCAGATGTGAATGTTGTTGGAATGTTTTCTGATGGATTGGGAACTCCAGATGAAGGAAAAGAATCATCTCCAGAAGTAGGAACATCTGCAGATGTAGAAGGAACTTCTGCGGAAGCATTGTTAACTTCTACTGAAGTTGAATTTCCATTTCCATCAGAATTGTCATTGCTTGTTTGAGATGAAGGGCCTGGATCAGCAAAATTTGAAGTATGTGTCTGGGTTATTCTTGGAGGATCAGCTGTCAATGACACTTCACTCAAACTTGGAGGTACATAAGGATAACAAGTATCCGCAGGACCTGCAACATTCAAATAACCAATGTTAAATGAGTTTGTTAATGCATCTATATCAAACAACCAAGATGATCCTTTTACAGATTTTGGAAATAAGGATTCATCAAAAGATACATTAGGTGTTTCCTCCATAATGTTGTGATGAGGAATGTAAACTCTATATGATTTAGATGTTGATGAGTAACCAACAAAGAAACCATTATAGACTTTTTCATTAAACTTTCCTAATTGATCTTTGGTGTTTAAAATAGACACATGACACCCAAAAGCTTTAAGATAACCTATAAGTTTCCTTTTAAACAAAAGTTCATAAGGTGTTTTATTATGTTCTTTGACAATTAAAGTTTTGTTCTGAACATTGCATGTTGTGTTCACTGCTTCTACCCAAAATATGATAGGCAACTGTGAATCAACTAGCATTGTTCTTGCTGCTTCAATTAGAGTCCTGTTTCTTCTTTCAGCAACTCCATTTTGTTGTGGAGTTCTTGGTGTACTGAATAGTCTGGCTATGCCTTTGTTCCTGCAAAAGGAATCTAAAACATGATTAAAAAATTCAGATCCATTATCACTTCTTATGACTTTGATCTATAAATCAAGTTGATTTTCAATCTTAATGATAAACTCCATTAATGTTTCTGATGTTTCACTTTTATGTTTTAAGAAAAAGACCTAAACAATATTGCCTTTAACCAATGCTCAACACATTGGTTGGACGAAAAAGATCCATGTGAAGCATTTTGAGTGGTGTTGTGTTTGTGTTGATTGTTTTGGAATTGTGTGACACCCTATACTGTTTTCCTTTATAACATGATGAACAATGATTAAAACAGTAAAATTATTTTTTAGGAAGGCCAATGACTAAGTCATTTTTGACCAACTTATTCATGTTTTTCTTGTTTGAATGAACCATTCTTCTATACAACAGTTGAGCTTCATCTTCTGATGACTTAAAGATTAGGCAGGTTTCATTGCTTGTTAGAGAGGTGTTGTTCATGTCTAAAACATATGCGTTTCCTTTTCTTGGTGCTTTAAAAAGGATCCAATCTGCTTGAATTTGAACACCTGGCTTAAGGATGTAACAAAAAGTGTCATCAAATAAAGTGGTATAATTTTGATTACAAATTTGAGATACACTGAGTAAGTTGTATTGTAAGTTTTCACAAAAATTTACTTTCTCAAATTTGAGTACACCATTTGTTACCATTCCTTCACCAACAATTTTACCTCCCTTCTTATCTCCACCAAATGTCACATATGAAGCATTTTTATGTTTGAAATTATGGAGGAGAAAACAGTTTCCTGTCATATGCCTAGAACAACCACTGTCAACATACCACTTGTTGTTAGTCCTCCATGGATGTTCCTGCAAAATAATGAAATCAATTAGAAAGTGGAGCCCAAGCCTTAATGGTCTTGGGCTTGCCATTGTTAACAAGAATTGTTACTCTATCATGAATGAGCCTAGATGTCTCAAGATTGTTTTTACACTCAATTGATTCATTATCTTCTATTTGGGGTGAGGATGATTCTGTTGAAGAAGAACTCGAAGCACTTTGATCTTGTTTCACGGTCACTTCCTTTGTCACTTCTTCTTTGATTACCTTTTTCTTCAAACTTGAAGATGACACTTTGTTAGAAAAAGTTTCAACATCTTTTGTCTTTGATTGAGGTACATGATTACCCTTTTTAAAGTGATCAAAGAAAGCTTCATCTTCCTGCAAGACTACCTTCTTGTGAGGTGTCTTGCTTTGAGGATGCTGCTTCGCCTTCTTCTTCTTTACTTGATCAACAGTAGATGTTTGCTTCTTTACCTTTGGAACCTTTTGTTTTGGTTGCTGCTTCTTTGGTTTTTGCACCTTTGATTCTTCATTCTCAGAAGATTGTGAGTCTAATTCAGCATTCTTAGATTGTTGCTTCTTTGGCACTTTAGTTTTGTTCTTTTTGTTAAAGTAGCATTCTTGAGTAGAATGGTTCTTCTTGTTGCAAATAGCACAGTGCTTGTTAAAGTAACAATCAGCTGTCATGTGATTGTTCATGTTGCATATGGAGTAGTAACTGCTGAAGTAACAGTCAACTGTGTTGTGGTTTTACATGTCACACCACTTGCAGTATTTGTCTTCAGCTTCACTCTTAGACTCCACTGTCTTCTTCTGCTTCTTTTTCAATTCTCTTTCAATCTTTGCAGCTGATGGATCTTCTTCTTGTTGCTGAGGATTCACAACTCTTTGTTGTTTCTTGACTTTCTTGACAGTTTGTGATTCAGCAGATGATTTCTTCTTCCATAGATCTTCTACGGATGACTGTTTTGATTCAGATGATTGCTTCTTCCGTAGATCTTCAATGGATGTTGACTTTGAATCAGATGAATGCTACTTTCGCAGATCTTCTATGGATGTTGCCTTTGGAACAACATTTTTCCTTTGCTTTTCTACGGATATGTGAGAACCAGGTGTTCTGCTGAAGTGCTTTTCTCTTCTTCCTCTGTAGTTCTTTTTGCTGACTGACTTTTGTGCTTTTTGTTTAGCTCCTGAATTCCTTCATTTAGCTGGCCAATTCTTGTGTAGACGGTCTTCAACAAATTTCTTTGTTTAGGAGGATAAGGTAGCTTGATCTCCTCAAGGACTTTGGGAATTATAGGTTCAATTACCACATTTTTACCCTTACCCAAACCAGCATATTCTTGTTCATTAGGCTCATCAAACTCAACCAAATCATCACAGTCATCAAAGTCAAATTCTGATTCATTTTGTTTTGAAAATTCTGATTCAGATGAATCAGTTTCACTGATTTCAGTATCTTCACCATTTACCACTTCATTATTTCCAACTTTTGATTTAGTTTTAGTGCTAGATACAAAATAATTTGACAGACTATTGGTCATGGACTCAGGTAAGGTGGTGTAATTATTATTCACTGGTGGTGCAACAGCATTAAATCCCAACCTAAACCTGTTCTTTGATTCAATATGAGAATTTAACAGTTTCTCATATGGCTGTGATGATAATTGGAACTTCTGAAGTTTCACTTTAGTAGATGCATGATCAGACATTGATTTTGTTAAAGAGGTGGTCAAATGCCCAACTTGTGCTTTCAAATTATAATTTTCAGAAACAAGTTTATCCAAATCATTTTGTTAAGAAGTGATTTTGACCTGATATAATTTATGTTCTCTTATATGAGATTCATTCAAAATTATTGTTTCTTTGACTTTATCAGCCAATTGTTGAGCATGGACCCTGTATCTTTCTACCTCTTCAACACATGTTGGTGAACATAACCTGTCCCTTACCTCTTTGGCCATGGGTGGAACTTTGTTCTCTAGGTTTGCCATCAATGCTTGATTCTCCTCCCGGACTTCCTTCTCATACATGCTCCAGTCATAAGTACCATCCTGTAAAATAATCAAACCAGTTTCTTTAGAATTGCTGGTACCTATTGCAGAACTTGTGGCTGGTGGGGATGAGTTTGTAAGCTAAGGTTGCTTGAAGCTTCTCTGATGTGCTTGTCTTGTGTCTGTTGTTGATTGCTGATTGTTGTTGCATTCCCTTGAGAAGTGACCATACAAATTACATTTGTAACACCTCACCTTTGATTTATCAACATCAATTTTTGTTGTTCTTCCAGTAATAGATAGTCCCTTGTTTCTTCTCATATACATCTTGGCCCTGTAAGCAATCATGACCATTTTCCATTGTAGATCCATCTCTTCCACTTCATCAGATGAAGTTCTTCCAGGTCTTATTGCCAGATGTGAGCAGGAGTCAGAGTACTACCCAAGTAAGCTTGAAAGCGTGAACTGAATGCTACAAATGTTGCTTTCTGTTCTTTTGATTCTAGAACCACAGTGATTGGTTCAGATTTGGTGTTACTTTTGCTGGGTGATGATCCCTTTGCTGCTGAACTTTCAGAATCATCAGATTTCACTTTCTTCTTGTTGTTAGAACTGCTTTGAAAGTTAGATTTAGAAGACTTTGCTGCATAGAAACCAGCTTCTTCTTCATCATCACTCTCAACACAAGAGCTTCATTCATCACCATTGGAAATAAAAGCACTTCCAGCACCCTTTGTTTCTTTGAAGTGGTATGGTGCTATTAATGCTTTTACACTCTTGTTCCTTGTTTTCTCATCCAACTCCAATGCTTCTACCTTGGCTACCAAAGTATCTAGTCCAATTGCCTTTAGATCAATGGTATTTTTGAACATAGACACAGTTTGAGTCCAACTTTCAGGCAAGGTATGTAGCATCTTTTTGTTCAGTTCCTCTTTACTGTACTTCAACTCAAGAATATTCATCTCAGTAACAAGTTGCATAAATATGTGGAGTTGTTGAGGAACAAATTCACCTTGAATATGATGGAATCTCTCATACTGTGAAAGTAGGGTATCCTTCCTGAAGCTTCTAATCTCATCACTTCCCTCACACAAAGTGTGAAGAATTTTCCACAGTGAGTTGGCTATTTTGTATGCTTCACACTTGATTAAGAGGTCTTCAGGTAAAGCCATAGTAAGCATAATATAGGCCTTGATATCCATTTTGACCTTCTTAACATCATCAGGAGATAGATCTTTCAAACTTATGAGTTGATTGTTGTCCTTGTAATCCGGTCCAAGAGCAGGTGGAATGTAAAGACCTTCAGAAATGGACACCCATAAGTCAGAATCTGTATAGTTAATGTGGTTTCTGAATATGATTTTCCAAGTTTTAAACTCAGATTTATTCTCCAACTTTGGAGGTTGATAAGCTCCAACTGCTGAATTGCTCATGTTAATTGTCTGTGTTAATTATCAAAATTATCAGTTGATCTAATATCTTATGAATATGAAAAAACAATGCAAACACACTAACACAGCAATAACAAATCACTGATAATATTGATATCAAATCAACTAAGACAAAAATTCTTTGGAATTAATGATTTCTGTTGTGAATGAACTAATTAATAACACACTCTTAATTAAATAAGAAGTTGTGGTCAAAATTAGTCAAATCGCTCAATATATTCTCAGTAAATTTGAAATTAAGATGTTATATGATGATGAGTTTTGTTCAAACTTGTTTAAACAGCCTTGCGAAATCAAACAATAACACAAATCCACAAATCAAAAGCGATTCCGATGCAAATCGAAATTAATCGAGCAATGGAACAGTAAATAATGATCGATATAACAAGGTTTTGATGATTTAATGAAATAAACAACCAATTAAAATATTCAAACTGATAGATCCATGAGCATGAGGCTCTGATACCACCTATGAATCTAAGGATCGAAACAGAAATTATCAGTTTGATTTAGCAAATAAAGATCACAAAATTATCAATATTTGTTTTTCTAATTAATTGTTTATGAAATTGAAATCGACTAAGAACAGATAAGGCAAATTGAAAACAGAATAATATAATGCAACAGAAAGATTGTTTCAATTTGTTTTCATTGATAATAAATCGATTACAATGACTATTGACACTTGATGATCTGGTGATCTCCAATGATGTTCTTGGTGTACTTGATGTTTTGCTATGTTTTGCTATTTTGAATGATTGATTGATTGATATCGTTTCTATGAATATGAGAAATTTTATTTTTGTATCGATATCGCTCAATCGCATATTCAATCACCTTTTGTAATTGAGTGCATCGATGTCTTATATTTATAGGCAGATGGATTCACCTTTTATAATGGAAACTGTAACTTTTCTTATTGTGGAAAGAAAGTTATAGCTGTAACATTCCTGATATGACATCCTAAGTCCTCTGACAGAGTCAGCCTTCCTTAGATGTTAACTGATGACATCACTTCAGTCAGCTTGACTTGTTGACTATGTGTTGTACTTGATGAGTGCTCTTGCAAGTTGTTCTTTCGTAGGAAGTTGGTCTTCTTCCGTAGGAAGTTGGTCTTCTTCCGTAGGAAGTTGGTCTTCCGTAGGAAGTTGGTCTTCCGTAGGAAGTTGTTCTGCCGTAGGAATCTCTGATCATCTTGAACTTCATCCTCAGGAGCAAGCTCTTCTTCAGTAGCAGCACTTGATCTTTGGACTTGCTCAGCAGATGTTGTTGTGCTTCCGCAAAAGATCTACGGATGCATGATGACTTGGTTCTTTTGTGTTCTGCAGAACATCTACGGAAGAACAAACTTGTTCATCTGCAGATTGTTCTTGTACTTGTGTTTCTCAGAACATCTATGGAAGAAGAAACTTGTTCATCCACAGAAGTTCTTGCACTTGGTCAATTTTCCAAATTGACCCAAGTATGATGTTTTCCTGCAATTACATGAAATCAACACAAATAATAATTTGGGTTAACTTATAAATCATGCATTACATTATCAAAAAGAGATTTACAATGATTTATTACAAGAGTTGACTAAGTCAGCTAAACCTATACATTGAATCTAGTCCTAACAATAGTGAAAACTACGGACAATGAAGACCCATGCAGGGAAAATTGGATGGCAATCACTTTCAAACAGAGTACTATGAAATAAAAATTATGTTAAAGCAAAAAACAAAAAATTGAAAAACCTGTACAAATGTTATGGATGTTAAAAAACCTTACACGTCACCTTTATGTCCTAATCTAGACAGGCTGTTATAAACAGAAACTTGATTTTGCCATAATATCATATTGCAGTTTCATGAAAATCTAATAAGAAGATTATTTGTCTTTGAAGTAAATGGGCACCACTTGAACTATAAAGTTTGGGTTGTTCTCATTTTAAGATAAAGTCTTCATTTTAGACGAAGAACAACAACAGACCGTTGCCCTTCCTCTTGTACAACCCAAAGCAAAAATCATTCTCTCTGTCTATAAACCAAGAAGATGGAAGGTAATACCATAATCGACGACTTTCATCGCTGCCATACACCACTGGTGAAGCAGCTCATCAGATTATCTTCAATCAGCTCCTTGTCCCGTAACAATAAAGGGTGAAGACATCAAAGAACAGGAGCTACATTTTGCTATTCAGCTATGGTTGTCGCATCCAGCCCTGAAAGCCCTACACACATGCATATAATTTCAAATTCCCTATCAAAATCAATCCAAGATCAAAAGGGGAGATGAAGATTTTGAAGTCCCTTTAACAACCGTACCCTCAAGAATAAGCAAACAACATGTAGAAGACCCAAAATTCCATAACATAAATGAGACATGAGTAGGAACCAGTCTCGTCAGAAAGTTTCTTTCTTTGTCTATTAAGCCCCTTTAATATTTACAGAAAGCTCCCCATCGATATGTAGTATGAATCATAAAAAATCCCTAAACCCTATTATAAAGTTAGTTTTGCAAAAAAAAGGATAGTTTAAATGATCGTCAAGTTTAATCAAATAAAATAATTGAGATCAGTCCGCCATAAATGGTTCTATGCTTCGATGGTTTGAACAAAAATTACAACAAAAAAAAATTGACATAATACCTTGGCTAGCAAGGAACAAGATTCAAAACTGATCTTGATATGCTAATCAACACCTGAAATCATAATTTTGAATTTCTATTTAGTTCTACTATTTACTTCGTTTAAGGATCATCAATTCACCAAATAACACCAAAGATTAACAAAATGGTACAAACTGAGATGCAAGAACTTTTGAATAAATAAACTTAATACTCTAAAACCAAACCGCAAAAGCTTTTAAAAATAAACACAATTATATACCTTTAACAAAACACAAAAAAAATAATCATCATTAGTAAAAAAAAATTTGATACTCTAAAACAAACATACAAAATATTTTAAGAATAAATACAACCATATAGCAAGGTATGTTAACAAAATAGGCCCTTAGATCTCACCAAAACAAAAGCATACCAGTATACCACAACTTTAATCTTATCAGCAACGTAGCTTTCTCTTTATCTGCCCCAAAAAAAACTCTTAAGAACATAGTTATCAACTAAACCACATTATACATTAGATAGAACTTTTTAAGTTTATATCATCCACATTTTTTAGACCAGTTCCCTTTAGAAAATAAAATAACACAAATTCGGTAAACAAAATCTTCAAATCAACTCATTTTCATCATTAATTATGGAGCTCAGGTTGCAAATGCAGCAAATCTTACCAATCAACAGATTAAATCAACACACCCGGCCGGAATGGGTAAGCCATCATCGCTCCAAATCTTGACCGTAATCTCACTTCCGGCCACCTCATGAATATCAGTTGCACTCAACGTTACCTCCCTCATAATTCACAAAATCAACATCACCCAAAATGGGTATACATCCAGAAAAATCTCCGCCATGAGCCACCCTGTAACCACCCCAATCCTGCCAAAGAGAAGACGAATGAGAAGCCCCATTGTTGTCTACCACAGCAACCATAACAAGCTAACAGCGAGTAGTCGGAGATGACACCGGCTTGCAGATCACTCATTGGGTGTTTCGATATGGAGGGGTTGGTATGAGATTCGATCGAGGTCTTAGTTGGATGGCAGTAACCGATAGATTTCACGATCAAGATCTGCGCACATCTTCTACAGTCGCGGTACCTCATCATCGTCTTGTTCTATGAGGCCGCCCAGCACCACCAAAGAACCCATCATAACCTTAACACTTTGGTTAATAAGCACGGGTCATACAGAGGGACAATCATGGAGATCGTGGCGAGATGAGATGAAGCGGTGTGGCATGAGGAGGAACACATCCCTAAACCGAAGGTGAGCCACAGAGATGAAAACGAACGGCTTAGATTCACAGATCCACTATTCATTCTCTTCCTTTTTAAATAGATGTATAATTTGCATAAATCAAGCACTCGTTTTTCATTTATTGTCACAAGAAATATAAAACCCACATAAGATTCTATTTTTTATTATTATTGATCCTATATATTGTAATATGCAATTAAATAAAAATATTTATTCAATAGTATGTGATATGTTGGTACAATTTATGTTAAAAATTTGCCTCTTTGAGATTCAAATACTACGAGGGACAAAGATATTTAAAGAGTTAGTTTTTTTTATTTATAAAATTTATTTTAAGAAAATAAGGTTAGTGAAAGTAGAACATGCGACATTTTTGTCGGGTTTTAGATACATTTTACAAATATATATTATTGTAATAAGTAATAATAATTAGATATTTAAATAGAATTTTTACATATAAAATAAATGAAACGTTAATAGGGCAATTGAAATCGTAATTTATTAAATAGATGAAATGATAGAGGAAAACAATTGCGCGGGAAAATAAGAAGCTGACTTTACAAGAAGACGACACATAGTTGTCGTGTTTATTTATTTATTAGAATAAAAAGATAATCCGGAGTGATACTCAAAATATTATGACTCCTATCCCATGGAATTTTGTTATCGACACCTAAGAAATTTTAACACCAAAATACTCACTGAAAAATTTGGTTGCTATTTTTGCTAAATTGTTGAAGAGGATGCTGAGATGCGAAAACTATCAGTACGCGAGAACTTCTAAAATGACAAAATAGTTGGTGAAGGAGAATACTTTAGTGTTTTGCGAGAACTTTGTCTTTGTTGATTTCATGCATGTGTAGATATGTAGTTTGTGTTTTTCAGGGTACTAGGTGTGATGCCCCGACGCACATTGCGCGTCTTGAAAACGGGGAAGACCGAGGCTCAGACAACCCATCATCACAGCCACAAGTTAATTGCTTCATCGTATCACAAACTGATAGGTTAATACATGAGACAACGTAATCATCAAAGCACGACTCAAAACTAATTACCGGTTACGGAACCAACACTAATTTTGGATCTCATCACAGCCCATTTGTGTCCATTTTCGTAATCAAACACCCGCCATCAATTATTAAAAACATTCAATAAAGTTTTTGGAGGCTCAGAAACACGACCAGGCTGTGGTTGCAATCTAAAGGATTGCCACACCCGTACAACCGTAGTTTTTGTTTGTTTAGCATCATCGCCCATTGATACACAACATAGCAACCCCTCAGATAAGGCAACGATAAGGCAAAGGTCACAATCACATAGGGAAATACACAAAGCAGATAGTGAAAATCCCATAAGTTATCAGATGCACCAACTGCCATCGTCATCGAGCATACCTAGAACAGCGGACACCCAACCAGTACGACCATTAGAGATCGAAATGAGGATGGAAAGAGGGGCAACAGACATACCAGCCAAGCCAAAAACATGAAGAGAGAACCGATAATCGTTGCCTCAACATCACCGCCTCAAAACACCAGAATCATGCCAGAGAAGAAGGGCAACCAACAGATCCTTCGGTCGCAACCCTTGTCGATATGAGCGACGACCATCTCACCAAACGGCGGTGGCACTCGACTTCCCACTCCCAGAAGAGCCAAAAACACAATGATAATCGGTGACACGGGACCAAAAGAGACCAAATCACCACCGCCATGGCGGCATACGCCACCCAGAAACAAAAGGTCATATTAGCGGAAATGGCACGAAAGCCGATGCGTTGCCACATACTCGCTGCCTAGCCGCCTTCGGTGCCGAAGGAAAGCGGCAACAAGGCCGACCCCTAAATCAGCACTCACACCTACTCTCTCTTTCTCAAGAACAGCATGAAATACCCAAATCAAGCCACCGCCTGATCAACCGTGATATAGAGCCACAATAGCCGGTCATAAGGGACAAAACCGCCAAGACGAATACCCAGGCCTCGTCCACATCGACTCTCTCTCTAAAGCATATCCGTCTATGTCTCTCTCTAAAAAAAGAGATATAAAGATGACAAAGATGGGCCCAATGCAAATATTGGAAAGTTTTGTGGCCAAACTTAAAACCACTAAAAACCAACTATTCCTCAATTTGGTTTTTTCATATTATGTAACTTGTTAATTTCATATCTATAACACATACACTATTGATTGAAATCAATCTGAATTTATTAATTTGATGGTATATTTTCGTTTTAGTATTTTTATTGTTCATTATTGTTTGATCATGTTTAGCATAGAATCATATTGATTATTGATCTGGTTGTCGAGACTCGATCAAAAACAAGTTATTATATCGGTTTTAGCTACCTTTATTGTGTAAGGGTAAGTAAGATCGTTTCCACGGGGAATTGGTGGACAGTGTTTAACAATTGCACTACGATTGACGAAAAGACGGAAACGTTGAACTAAAAATTAAAACTTTGAATGAATTAATGAACATCAATGTAAAAAAGCAACAAACTTTATAACAAAATTCATTAAATAATGAAAAACGATCACTTCTGGATCCTCAATCATGCAAGGTCAACAATTTGCATGATCAAACTAGTGTTTGCCGAAACTTAATTCTAAAAACTTCAACTTTTTTATTAAAGTAGTAAAAAAAGATCAAACTTTTAAGACTCATTCGTTTACAAGGTTACTAATTCGTTTATATCAAGTTATTTCTCAATTTTATTGAGTTCACGATGTAAGAAAACCGAAAACTGATAATTTCAACAAGAAACTTTTATTACAAACGAATCTTTTAACTTAATTAAAACATCAACTTGCATTCAATGAACATTGTTCAATAAACCCTAATAGAATCACTTAAAAAGTCTTACTTAACATAATCGATTCTCCCAGATGCAATCATAAAAGAACTAGCCACGCATCGTCTTCTCGAAATCTTGAATCTTAAGATGAATGATCATCAATGGTGTTGCGAAAGATGTCAGAAAGCTTGAAAGCATCAAAATACTTCTTAAAATTACCTAATTTTGGCTGGGAAAAGTTTTTTTTCGCACTGAGGTTGATTGTGTTTAAATAAACTTGAAGTTCCGCAAAACCCAGATGTTAGTTGGTAACCGGCATATGATACGCCCAGGGTCGACGTATCATACGCCCCCCTCAGGCTTCTTACACCCAACTTTCTATAATTTTCTTCAAATACGTCCACAAATACGTCGTCCGTACGCTGACCGGATTATGGCGTATCATACACCGGTGTAGGGTTCACTGGGCCTTTTTTGTAACTTCGTTATTTTCAACTTCAGTCCATGTAGTTCCGTCTTTTACTCTTTTTTCTCCAAACCAAGCCTTCTTTTAACTCCAATCCCTACAAATCAAAACACAAACAAAGTGAACTTGTTCTACACTAATCATGATGTAAAATCACATATTTAAGTTAAGTAAACACTGAATTGTTACCACGTGATCACATCCCCACACTTAAGCTTTTTTTAGTCCTTAAACATACTTACTTGTAACAATTTTACCTTAATCAATCAAACATGCTAAATTATCACAATTTTGTATAAATTAAGGTCACAAGGCATACTTATTTTTCAACTTTCATCATGTATTATTCACAACCCAACATGTAATATCATTCGTGTTCTAAACTTAGAATCACCTTAGTCGGTTTGTTTTGTGAACTAGTGATTATATACTAGTATATCTAGAACTCTCCTCATAAAGAACACTCCTCTCGGTTTGTTTTATGAACTCTTGATTATATACTAGTATATCTGGAACTCTCAAACCAAGAATGTACATCTTCATCATAAGCTTGTATACTAATCATATAGCCATCAATTAACACAATATAATACATAAATCAATAGGTATTTCATGGGTTGTAATGTTAGGATAAGGGTTATGTGGGATAGAATGGGTTTAAAGTGGCTAATGATGAATGAAATCCAATTTAAACATGCTAGTTATTATTATTATCAACATCACTCATCTACGTGCAATCATCCCACAATTTTCACACAATTTTTGTTGCTTCATGCTTTGGTCATTTTGACCTTATATTTAGCTTTTTCTTTTTTTAATATCTATATAAATAAATTCAAACCAATCCTACTTTATTAAACTAATATTGAAATGACACTTCTAGACATGTTATGGATTGGATTTCATCACCCGAGGTTTTATCAAAAGGCTAAGGCTTTGTAGGCTTATTGTTTTGGCTTTCAAACGACAAGTTGGGGCTCAACATGGTGTCTAAAGGAAGATTACCAAGGTATGGAATTCAAAGGAAAAAGGTTTAAATAAATGGTTCATTCCTAATGCCTCTATCACATTTATGAACACATTGGTTCATGATCTTGACACGCATCAATTACACGAGTTCTAACTTAAATGAACATTATGGTTTCCCTCATTATGAAAAAATATTAAGCAAATCAAACTATGCTATGAATTGCTTAATTAGGCTCAAAGTCTCATGAAAACGGTGGAGAAAGGGTAAAAAATATGAAGCACATATGTCAACTACAACTGATTTATTATGCTCCCTAAGAATTCTACCTCATTTTATAAAAGCTCATGATAGGAATGCCTTACTATAATTTCAAAACAAACATGCTAATAGATCTATACATGTACAAACAAATGATAATTAACCATGTATGAAAATTTTTTAGGTCTCATGCACAATTAAGTTTATTTGAAGATTTATTTAAAAAAAACGTTCAATTTTTTTTTTCAATTCTCCTTTATCCCCACATTTGAGATATATTATCCCCAATGTATGGTGGTTAATCTCATGACACAAAAGACCATAATTAGAATTCCAACTTACTTAACGTTCAAAGTTACCAATTCATGTCCCTCCCCCCATTCATCATCCATTCACTTATTACAATTATCTAATAAGTTGTTTCAGTCACACAAACAATATTATTTATAACTGGAAAGGATGGAGCACGTGGACCTGATCAGTGTGCAACACTCGATCAGCAAGTGCCACGATGGTTCCTGCTCGGGTCTTGTATGGATCATCAACCTGCGGTGTTGGTAGTGGCAGCCCGAACCATTCGGTCATCAAATCCTGCATTTGCTGAAAGCTATATGGGTTAGTGGTTCCCTCTGCTGGTGGCTCTTATGGTTGTAGAAAAACCCACTAAGATGGTTGTGATACTGGATACGGGTATATTGCATGTCCGTCATAGATACCCGTTTGGCTCCAATCTATTTCTCTTGGGTATGGCAAGCATTCTTTGCCTGCATAGAAATAATGATAATTTCTTTCTTGAGTTAAATTATTGTACCTTTGGTTGAGAAACAACTGATGCTAGTACTCCTAATTTCTTGCATATAAATTTGTCTTTCCATTTCCTCCCGCTGTAATGCCATCGCCTCTTCATGTCTGTCTTCTACAAAGATTGATTCCCGGTTGGTCATGTCACATTGGTATCGAGCAATGGCAGACCATTGCCCATACTCATTGGGTCTCATCCTTCTCATCCTTTCTTCTACTGATGGTGCTTCAGACTGTCTTCGGATGGGGATAGGTGTGTGTTCTGAGCCATCCCTTTTTTCAGTGAATCCTTCATCCTTCTCATTCTCTTCATGTTCCTCTTCATCTTCATCATCCCCTGAAGACATGGGCTCCATTTGTTCACCTGCTGTAGGGGTGGAGCATTTGGCCTTCTTCCGTAAGTACTTCCTTAGTTGCTTTCTCTTTCAACATCACCTGGGTGTTGGTTTTTTTGTAGGACCATGCTAACTTGATGAATTTTTCCATGATGAAGAACTTATGTGGTTTGATGATATAATGTGTTGTTCCACAACAATCCCTGTCTACTCATCAGAGTTATGATCAATCTACAATGAGGGATCATTTTCTTTTCTGCACTCTCTCTGTTATCCCATATATTCATCAAAATCAAGTGTCTCAATGATAGCATCTTGCTTCATGTCAGCAGAGCATGGATTATACGCACATCGGTCTGCCTGATAGTGTTTTTATCCTTAAGTTTTGGTATGATGTTGAACATTCCAATCATATTCAGGATCTTGGGCATAATGTGCATTTGGGTGCTAATAAATCGCCCTCCGGTACCTTCCAAAAATATATCTTGTATCATTGCAATGTCATCATTGGTGTTGAACTCACCGTTCCATATAACCACCTCGGTGGGATATTCATACTGATTGGCTGGTCGTGAATCAAAGTTAACCACTTGCCTTATTATATCGAAATACATCACTATTTCTTTCCATCATACCCTCCCTATTAATGTGGTCATGTAGGGAGGGTTATCACCATCATCTCTCTCCAATGTAGTCATCCATTCCAAAATTGCCTTACTTGGGATTTTGTCGTTATGCCCTTCATCATGAAACCTTAACGCTGCTTCCCATCCTAGTCTTCAAAATTTCTCCACAATTCCCAATGTCTCAAAGTCTTCCAAAAATACTACCCTTTCACAAACAAAGATGTTATCCATGTTCTTCACCCCCTTTTTGAATTTGCTCATATAAAGTTCTTGTTGCCATCATAGGTCATGTGCAGAAAGCTTTTTGGTACGGGTAAAGCTTGGTCTTGGTCCCCTACCTTGATCAACCGGTTTCATGTCTTCATTTTGCAACTCACCTTGACTTTGCTTCTTTGTTTCTTGGAAGACCTCGACGACTTGGGTTGTTTACCTTTTGACTTGCTCCTGAAAATATGCATAGTTCCTGCGAAACACACAATACCATAATTACTTTAAGATTTCTAAGTGTTGGGTCAAACTTTGTGCATTGGTTCATTAGTATGTTCTCATGGTGTCATGGTCCCCTTGACATCTTGTGATTATGACATTCATTATCATGAAAACATACTTTTATTTCATTACATGAAATTTTCCAATTGATTCATGTTCATTTAAACATAGTGTTTTTATGAAATTCTCAATTCATGTTTTTTTATAGGATGTCCCAAAATCATCAAGATCCTAACTTTTCATCCCAAAACCTACCATTCTTAATGTATATAAGCATCTATCACTCCTAAAGATGTAACAATATATTCTATGCTTACATTCATATCCATATATAAGGGCATCACATACAAATCATCATATAATGAGTTATAAGTCATGTGACTTGAGTTTAGTGATAGAAAACATACCTGGAAGATGTTAAGACTTTGAAAATATCAAACTTGTCTTGAATTGCAAAACCCCCCAAATTACCTGAATTTCACCCTTCTCAAATCTTACAAATCCTTGTGAGATTTGAAAATCTGACCCAAGCTTTGTGATCCTCTCAGAAAATTATCCAAAATGCACACAAAAAACGTTCGATTTGGTTGAGATTTGAGGGAATTGTTTTTGGTGGAAGTTAGGGTTCTTGATGAAAGGAAGAATTTTAGGTGTGCGAGATGAAGAAGTGGTGAAAAAGTGGGTGAATGTGGTGTTTAATTCATGGGTGGGTGATATGGGGTGAATATGTTGTGTAAAATTGGTCAAACAGTTGAATTTTTGGGGTTGGCAGCATGCCCGGCATATGATACGCCGCCCCCCAGCGTATCATTCGCCGGTGGGCGTATGTGGGGGCGTCTGCAGCAGCGTATTTGCAAAAAAATTTAGAAACATGGTCGGCGTATGATACGCCCACCCCTGGCGTATGATACGCCGGTATGTGCTAGATTTGCCTTATTTGCTTAATTTTTGCTAATTTTTGAAAATTACTTATTCGCCACCCCCATTTAACCGTGCTTTGTCTCGAAGCACATAAGGGACATAAAACCTACCTGATTTGTTTGCTATCAATCCCCACACTTGTGGTTAACCATCGAATGGATGTGAATTAGGAGAACTTTAGGAGAGTAACTAATAATGCAATTAATGAGAAAGTAGATGAAAATAAAAAAAATTCAAAGCAATAAAGCCTAACTCACTTTTGTAGGAATCACGGTTGCATTTAGCATATACAACAAGCCTTTAAACCCCTTGGTTATCCGAGTGGAAAAGTTAAAGTCTCATGAGGATTTGTAGTAAACACACCCACAAAGTTCGCAGGTTGCCTCCCGTTAGCACTAAGTTTAAAGTCTTCAGCCGGACTTGTTACCTTGTATGCTTACGTAGGGGGAAGGTTCTCCAAAGTGCTTAATAAGAAGCTTTCGGATGTGTGAGCTGGTCCATTGATATCATTAGCATCCAAATATAGTTTTAGGCAATGACCATTCACCACTTGGCGGAGATGATACTCAAAATCCTCAATTTTAATGTCCCCGTAGTTTCCTACACACGTAACAAGGTATGGACCTGTCCATTTGCTTTTGAGTTTTTCGAGAAAGAGTTTTAACCAAGAGTTGTAAAGCCAAACTTTCTGACCTTCCTTGAAAGTCTTTTTCCTAATATCCGCATCATGCACTGCTTTTATTTTCTCTTTGTAGGCAGAGGCACATTCGTAAGCTTCGTCTAGCAATTCTTCCAACTCACATATGTGAAGCTTTCTTGCTTTACCTACAACTTCATAGTCCATGCTAACATTCTTAACAGCCCATAAAGCTCGATGAGCTAATTCGTCCGGTAAATGAAATCCTTTACCGTATGCCAATCGGTAAGGTGTTGTGCCTATAGGAGTTTTATAAGCCGTACGACACGCCCATAAGGCATCATCCAACTTTATGGACCAATCCTTATGGTCGGGTCGCACGGTTTTTTGTAAAAAAAATTAATTTGCCTATTAGACACCTCTACTTGGCCACTTGTTTGAGTGTGATACGGTGTGGCTATCTGATAATAAACTCCATACCATTTAAGAAATTTACCAAATTTAAAGTTTTTGAAATATGATCCCCCATCACTGATGATCACACGAGGGATTCCAATTCGTGAAAATATATTTGATTGAACGAATTTGCAAATGACGGCATGATCATTTGTTTTGGTGGCGATTGCCTCTACCCATTTGGACACATAATTAACCGCCACCAAAATATATAAATTACCACATGAATTAGGGAAGGGTCCCATGAAATCGATTATCCAAACATCGAAAATGTCGACTACGAGAATCTGTTGCATGGGAATCTCATTCCGTTTTGAAACACTGCCCATCTTTTGACAATTTATACATATTTTTGAGAATTCAAAGGAATCTTTAAACAAAGTGGGCCAATAAAGTCCACATGATAATACTATATGCCCTGTTTTCTGGCCACTAAAGTGGCACCACATGCAGATGCATGCAAATGCCCCAACACCAATTGTATCTCATCGTCGGGTACACATCATCTGATAATTTAATCTGCCCCTACTTTAAACAAATCTGGTTCATCCCATATGTAATGCTTGCTTGTGCCATGAATTGTTACTTTTTCTTCTTAGTCCAATGGTTGGGAAGTGTACCTGCAGCCAAGTAATTAGCAAAGTTAGCATATCATGGAATGGTTGATACTGATTACAATTGTTCATCTGGAAGCGTTTCTTTAATTTCTTCATTCTAAACATTGATGCACGACACGTGATAGATGGTCAGCTACCACATTCATTTCCTTTCTTGTCATGAATTTCCAAGTTAAATTCTTGTAACAGCAAAATCCATCGAATTAGTCTTGGTTTAGCATCTTTCTTTTCCATCAAATATCGCACTCCACTATGATCAGAATAAATAATAACTTTACTTCCTTAAATGTATGACCAAAACTTATCTAAAGCATATACTACTACAAGTAACTCTTTTTCTGTAGTTGTATAGTTTAACTGGGCACCAGAGAGAGTTTTACTTGCATAGTATATACCTACAGGTTTCTTATCCACCCATTGTCATAAAACTGCCCCGACCGCATAATCACTTGCATCACACATAATTTCAAAACGTAAAGACCATTTGGTGATTGTAAGATTGGGGCCTCGATTAATTTTTGTTTTAACACATTAAAAGCTTGGACACAATCATCATCAAACACAAAATGAATGTCTTTTAGAAGCAGGTTACATAAGGGTTTTGTAATGACACTAAAATTTTTTATAAATCTTAGATAAAACCCGGCATGCCCTAGGAAATAGCGTACCCCTTTGATGCTAGTAGGTTGGGGTAAGGTAGATATCACTTGAATTTTAGCAGATCTACCTCAATTCCCCTACTAGAAATCACATGACCTAACACAATTCCTTCTTGAACCATAAAGTGATTTTTTTCCCAACTTAAAACCAAGTTTGTTTCAACACATCATTTTAGTACTTTTGCTAATTAAGTTGACCATGACTCAAAAGATGTGCCGCAAATAGAAAAATCATCCATGAAAATTTCCAATGTCTCCCCAACCAATTCTGAAAAGATACTCATCATACACATTTGAAAGGTGGTCGGGGCATTACATAGTCCAAATGGCTTCCGCCTAAACGCGAATGTCCCATATGGGCAAGTAAAGGTAGTCTTCTGTCGATCGTCAGGATGAATTGCAATTTGGTTATACCCAGAATACCCATCTAAAAACAGTAAAATTTCTGACCTGCAAGCTTTCCTACTATATGATCAATGAATGGTAATGGGAAATGATCTTTAGAAGTTGCTGCATTTTATTTTCTATAATCAATACAAATGCACCACCCGGTTACTGTCCAAATGGCTACCTCATTACCTTGATCATCTTTCACAATTTGAATGCCAGCCTTCTTTGGAACTGTTTGTGTTGGACTTACCCACGTGCTATCAAAGATTGGGTAAATAATTTCTACATCAAGCCACTTCAATACTTCTTTTTTAACAACTTCTCTCATATTAGGGTTCAACCTTCATTGTGTGTCATGTGATGGTTTTGCTCCTTTTCCATGATGATGTTGTGCATAACAATTTATGGACTTATTCCTTTCAAATTAGCAATACTCCATCCAATGGTTGCTTTATGAGCAATTAGCACTTCCATCAAGGCCTCCTCTTGATCCTTCGTCAGGTTGGATTCAATGATCACCGGTAAAGACTTGGTATCACCTACAAATGCATATTTCAAATGTTTAGTCAATTACTTTAGCTCCACTTGTGGTGGTGAAATTAATGATGGTTTTAAATGAGTATCGATGTGCTCTGGTAAGCTTTCAAATTGATGTGTCCATGTTGGTTTGCATTCTTTCATTGCCTTCACTTCCCATTCCTGTTCTTGTGCTTCTAATTCAATACTCAGCTTTGCCTCTTCCCTGTCACATAAAACACACAACTCTATGGTGCTATGCTCATTTTCATGAGTATGGAACTCGTCAATTATGTCCATCATGAAACATTCATCATTGAATATAGTTTCTGGAACATATGAAAATATATTTAGTCTCAACCTTCTATTACCAAATGCCATTTCTACTGTGTTAGTCATACAATTGATTTCCCAAAATAACATTGGGTTGCTTATCATTTGTAGGACTTGCATAGTCTAACACAAGAAAGTCCATTGGGTAATAGAAATCTTTCACCTTTACTATCATATCATTTACTATTCCACGCGGAAGTTTAAGGGATAAATTAGCTAATACCACGGTAGTGTCTGCTTTTTGCAATGGTCCAAACTCATATTGATCATATAAACTTCTGAGTAAAATACTAACACTTGTTCCAAGATCAAGGAGGGCCTTGTTAATTTTAAAGTCACCAACTTGGATTGAAATTAAAGGTGCTTCGGGATCTTGAAGTTTTGGTGGAAGTATACCTGATAAAACGGCATTAACATTATCAGTAAAATCAAGTTGTTTTGGTAATTTACATTGCCATTTGTGGGTACATAAATCCTTCAAGTATTTGGCATAAGTCGAAACTTGCTTAGTTGCATCTATTATTGGAAGACTGATTTTTACTTGTTGAAAAACTTCCCAAATCTCATCTTGTTGAGGCCCTTGTTTTTTAGAAAGTGGTTTGATGGGTTCTTTTAAAGTTGAGGTGTAGGGGATGGTATTATTCTCCATCCTTACTCCATGAGAAGCATATGTGTTTGGTTTTTTCTTTTCCTTAATTGGTTCATGAAAAGTTACTTTCTTTATTGTTTTCGGTGTTTCAGGTTCCGAATCACTATCGTTTTCCCTATTTTCACCAAGGTCGCCACCACTCCCTCTTTCAATGGTGGTGGTGGTACAACCTTGTTGTCATAAGTCTTACCACTTATTAAGATACTTACCTGGCCCATATGAGAATTCTTTGAGATTGAAGTATGATGTTGAGGGTTCTTTGTTATGTCACTTGGAAGCTTTCCAGTTTCTCATCCAAATAATTGTTCAGCTAATTGTCCCAGTTGCTTGGTAATAGCTTCATTAGTCTTCTCTTGCACTTCTTTGAATTGCTTGAATTCCTTCATATCTTTCGCTAAGTCCTGAATTGCCATTAAAATCTCGTTGTCATTACCATTATGAGTTAAAGGCCTTTGTTGATTTCTTTGTTAATAATGACTTCCTTGTTGGTAATTCCCTTGATTGAAGTTGTTCTTTTGATAGCCGCCTTGATTGGAGTTTTGTTGTCGGCCTTGGTATTGGTTGTTTCCTTGAGTTTGTACCTGAAATTAAAGATTCAATTGGTTAGTATTATTACCATTTCTAAGATTTGGGTGATTTCTAAGACCGGGGTGATATGTGTTAGAATTCATATCATATGTCTTCCTTTCACCTTGGCCTTGTACTTGATGTATTTCTTCCTTTCACCTTCCCTTGTTGTGTTAGTGGGACTATAGGGGATGAGTTGATGGCAATGGAGGGATGGAAATGACTATCCACACCATGTGCAGGCACATAATGTTGAGCTCCCGGATTAGCTGGTATGCCATTAAATGGTTGACCTCCCAGATTGTGAATATCGGGTGGTTGGGCATAACCATTGCGATCTTGATTCGGCTGACGGTTTTAATAACCTGGTTGATTGTCATAGTTTTCAAAATTATGTTCAACCAGACCTTCCATATCTTCTTGATCTTCAATCCAATCATCCACGTAATTAGTATGATGACTTCCTTCCACTGAAAACCGTTCCTCATTACTATGATGACTACCTTTCCCGTTATGCTGAAAACTTGGATTACGAACCCAAAAATTTGGCATTAGTTGGAAATTTACGGGAGGAGGTTGGTGTTGCACCCCTTGATTTACAGGGATTGGCCCCTAATAGAATCATTTAAAAAGTCTTACTTAACATAATCGATTCTCCCGGAAACAATCATAAAAGAACTAGCCATGCATCGTCTTCTCGAAATCTTGAATCTTGAGTTGAATGATCATCAATGGTGTTGCGGAAGATGTTAGAAAGCTTGAAAGCACCAAAATACTTCTTGAAATCACCTAATTTTGGCTGGGAAAAGTTTCTTTTTCGCATTGAGGCTGATTGTGTTTCAATAAACTTGAAGTTCCATAAAATCCTGATGTTAGCTGGTGACCGGCGTACGCCCCGCTCAGGCTTCCTACGCCAAACTTTCTGTAAATTTCTTTAAATACGTCCCCAAATACGTTGTCCATACGCTGACTGGCGTATGATACGCCCATACCCAGCGTATCATATGACGACGTAGGGTTCACTGCGCTTTTTTTTGTAACTTTTGTTATTTTCAACTTTAGTCCTTGTAGTTCCGTCTTTTGCTCCTTTTTCTCCAAACCAAACCTTCTTTTAACTCCAATCCCTACAAATCAAAACACAAACAAAGTAAATTTGTTCCGCACTAATCATGATATAAAATCACAAATTTAAGTTAATTAAACATTGAATTGTTACCATGCGATCAATTATGCCTTAGTGATTTGATTTTCGGTTCAAATTAAGTGACTCTGAGAGAAAATACGAACCTTATAATAAAAAAAATATAAACTAATTAGACCAATAAGCTTTTGTAACTTAAAGTTAACCTAAGAAGCATTTGAAACAATTAAGCCTAATAGTACATTTTAAAAGATTGAGCATTGTAGTAATTTTAAAACAATTTAATCATTAAGCTACATGCTTTTTTTGTTTTAGCGGCATTCTAAAAGGGTAAGGTTCAAATACAAAGGGTTATGAAACTAAAAATTAATCTCAACTATCCATGTCTTTAATCAATGGTTGAGATCAATTTGTAGGAAAAAGATTGTTATAGAGTTATTTTAGGAATAGCCAATTTTGTTGACTTTTTACAAGTTCTTCCAATTTTTTAAACGTTTATAACTTTTATGTACAACATAATTTTTTTTTATAATAATTACATCATAAAAACAAGTGTTTTTTTATCTTTAAAACGAGTACAGTATTATCATATAAAATTTTAATAAACTTATTTATGTTTTTAAGCTCACATATCGTAATTGTGTCTTTTAGTGCAGTTCATTGTGTATTTTTGTTAGTTATTGTGTTTTTGAAAATACTATTTTGTTTTTCTAAAATGATGAATTTTTAAAATTTATAATGATGAAATAACATTATTGTTTATATCTAACATGTAAAACACAATACAAAATTAACATCTAACTAATGTAATACATTAAAATCAATGACAAAATAACACAATTTCTTATTGTGTTTTTTATTGTTATTGTGTAATATTGAACACTATAAGTTTTGAAAAATACATTGACAAAATAAAATCATTATGTACTTTTAATTGTAAAATACAATTATAGATAACGAGTTTATATAATGTATAAAAAATAATGATAAAAGTAACACATTGTGTGATTTTCAACATCATGTTTTAATAAATAAATTAATGAAAATATATTTTTATATACTTCTAATTGTAACACACAATGATAGATAATAAATTTATATAATCTATAAAAACAATGACAATAATATTATAAAATGATCTAAAACGTAAAATAAAATGATAAATACATATTACAAGTGATTTAAAATATATGACACAGTGAATATATATGACACAATGAGCTGATATATTTGACATAATAAACTGATATATTTAACACAATGACCAAAATATCATCTTATTTAAAATTATAATACATGTGTCATTTTTAGATTTTTTTAGGTTAATACCGTTTTAATATAACCCTATCCTTCTTTAAATACCCTATCGAAAGTTTAATTAGAGCGTGAGAGAGACTGTAGACATCTTGCCTGCTTGGTCGCTTGAGTAGAAATTCCGTTGACTATTAGTTGTCATAAGCATCAGGCAGCCAACCATCGTTGATCCCCACTAATTCTAATTAGCCTTGATTCATTCAAAAAGCCTCAGTTCAAATTTGTTTTTAAAACTTTTACTCTAAATTTTATTTATTTTTAGATAATTAATTATGTTGTTGTCTAAATATATTAGATTACAAGACAGGATATCCATGTATTAAACACGTTGAAATATAAAAAATAAATAATAACTAAATAAGTATCTTATAGATATTGTGAAAGAAAATGTTAATTTAAATCTTGAGTTCATTATTAAATTTAAGAAAAAAAGAGAAGAAATATTTTGTTTACTAGGTTTATATTAATCTAAATATAATGACAAAATATAAATTTATTATAATATTAGATTATAAGAAATAACTTATTTGACTAAAATAATGGGTTATAATGCTTAGGCGAAAAATTTATAGAGGGGTTTTAGAATTACTTCATGTGTCACTTATAATTTTTATATATTTGGTTGTATAGATAATAGTTTATATGTGTGTGCATGTGTGGTGATGTATGAAATTGTTTTAAAGAAAACAAAAAAAACTTATATAGTAAAACATTTATAATATTTTAAAAAATATAAAATAGCACCTCTAAATCTTATACATTATAATTAATTAGTTAAACTTATTTATAAATAATAGGGTGTTTAATATTTGAATTGGATTCGAAAAACTTGAATTACGATTCGATTCGATTTCAGAAATCCCCAATTCGAAATTTGATTCGTATTTTCAATTTCGAATTTGAAGTTTTTTATCGAATTCGAATCGAACTTCGAAGTTGTGATTCTCAATGATTCGAAATTCAAATTAAAAATATATATACATTTATATATATACATATAATATAGTTATGAATTTATGTTTTATATAAATAAATTATGTATAAATAAATATTTATTTAGTTATATGTCTAATACTTAAAATTTATGTTTCTACTTTTGTAACTTTGTTTTCTTCTTTAGTTAAATATATATTTAAGACTCTTAGTTTCAGAAAAAAAACTAAAATAATTTTTTGGTGATTGGAATTCGATTCGTATTCAATTCGAACTTGAAAAACAAATTTGAATAGAACAAAATCAAATCTAAATATAGTTTTGAATTCGAATTCGAATACGAATCGAATCCTTCAAATCTAATTTGAATTCATGTCGATTTTATTTCCAGTTTCAAAAAATCATGTTTTTAATAATTCGACTCGATTAATTCTAGAATTCGAAATTCGATTTGTTAAACACCCCTAATAAATAATGTATTTAAAGATGGAATTTATTTGTCAATTAAAGATTATCATCCATGTAATGTTTAAAATGTAAAATTATACGAAATATGAAAATGTTTAAATGGTATTTAATCAAATTAGAAGTTTAAAAATGTGAATTATATATAATAGGTAAATGAAAAATATTTAGGTAGGAAGTCAAAAAAAAATAGAGAGTCTAAAATGATAACATGTAATAGGTACAGCTGTTGCGCGATTTTTTGATAATTCGATTTTAGTCAGTATCAGTTATGACGTAAATTAAAAAGTCAAAATATAATTATTAAAAAAATTGAATGACAGAAAATAATTAGATATATTGTCAAAGTTTTAAAACAACTATATTATCCCAACAATATTATTGAAAGCATAGGTGGTATTTATGGTCAGAAATCAACTATTACCTAGATTTTAGGGGGTTTCGTTTTATGAATGTATGTTAGAGTTCTATGATTATCGGAGACAACTTTCAGTGATGATTTGCATAGACCGGAGAAAGTTAATGGAGAAATTGTCACCACAAATTACCATCTTGATTGTTATTAAGCTGTTAACAACCAGCAAGAAAAAGAGAAAAAGGGATTAGTGCTCATTTGCATTGAATGAGCGCCATTGAAATTAAATGGCGGTTTTGTTTGACCACGTATATATGTTTTATCATTTGTATTATAAGAATCATATGTTATACTTTATTGTAAGGGCATAAATGGAATAAAATTGTTAACTTTTTAAAATTTAAGCATTACTTTTCATATGGGTGTCTTAATACACATGAAAAATTATAATTCTATCATTTTTTCACTTTTTTATAAAAGATATAGATAAATATTAAATTATTAAACTCACAATACGCCTTTAGAAAAATATTATTATTATAGTTATTATAAATATGAAGATATATATAAATTATATAGTTAAATATTTAAATAAAATAATACTTAATTTAAATAGTATTTAGTTATAAAAATATATTTAGTAAATATAAATTAAATGTCAATTTATAGTATTATAAATAAAATAAAATTTAATGAAGTGAATTAAATAATATCATATTATTAAATAATGTATTAATAATGTTTATTAAATACATGAAAGAGACAAGGACAAAAATTTAAAGCTATATAAAATTTAATGGATAAATTTATCATATTGCCCTTAAAGTGTTTTAAAATCTTAATCAATTCTCTATTTTACATCTATTAATTGTTTTGCACTCCTTTATAAATTGTTTTGCACTCCTTTATACATGTTACTTCAAAACTTGTATTATTGGTAAAATTACATCTCTATCCAAATAGATTAATTATATAGTAGTATAGATAGATTAGATCTATTATTTGATTATTGATTGTATATATGATTATTTGACTGTTACTACATGTTTGTTTTGAGTTTATGTTTGTTAAGTTAGTCTTGTTGGTCAATCTAGATTTATATTTGTAAATTTAGAGAACATCAACATGGTTGGCCTGACTCGAATTAGACCGAAAAAAGTTTAATATTTATCGATAGAAAACTGAATCTTATAATAATAAAAAAATCATGGCTCATGAGCTATTTTAAATCATTTTGCATAAAAAAAAATCGAATCATAAGAAGCTTAGACGAGCTTAAGCCCATTTATCATTTAATAAGCAAACTCAAGCCCAAGTTTCACATAAGGATGCTGAGCAGACTTGCAAACCTAAATTACTCTTTGGTTTGTACAACTTTTTATTTAATGTATTATATATATTAAAATAGTAACAATAATTATTATTATCATAAATAAATTTATGATACAACTATTAAATAATAACTATTATATTATATATAAAAATTATAGTTATAAATATATAAAAAAAATATTAATTATAAAAATTTACAAATAAAATAATTAACTAATTAATATATAATATATGAGTCGAACATGAACCAAGCTCAAGCTTGAAATAACCAAGATCGAGATTCATAAATAGAGCTACTCTGTTAAGTTAAGCTATAGCCTGACTCAAGCTTAGACGAGCTCGCACTTGGCTTGGCTCGTTTACACCCGTAGTGGATACGTAAAACAATGTCAAATTCATTTTAAACTCAGAACAAATCCAATAACTAATTTCTTTCTTGAAACATTTTTCTGTCTACTCTGGGGTCGGATTCGTTAATTATTTTTTGCTAAAGATTCTTGGAAGATAGTAGAAAGACAAAGGATATGTAGAGAGTGAAGCGCGGGGGATTGACGGGTGGAGTGGTGATGAGACCGGAATATTGTTGACTACGATAAGATGATAAGGTGTGTGTGATTAGGGTTAAATTATACCCATGCTTCTTTTCCCACTTGTGCTTGGTATTTTGTAAACTTTATATGTTTTCGTGATGGACAAACTTTATTTAAAAGATCAAGGAACAGTTGATAAACATAAAAGATATATACCGACATCAAATTAGTTCCACAAATGCCCCTTTGTAGGGTAATCTTTCTTATCATATCATCACTTCAGTTTTTTTCCTGTAGATTGTAGAAAACCCATGTAATTCATCTTCTACTTTAAAAGTGGTTCCCTAAATATAAATATGCCCAAATATGTCATTACCTAAATCTTGAAAAATTACTCTATAAATAAAAATACACAAACATGTATCAATGCCACGCTGGGGAAACGAACGCAGAGTTCCTGTCGAGTCTAAATTCACACTGAACTCTTGTCGTGTTATAGTTCAATTTGTTTGCTACATAATTGCTAGGAAGATTATTTTGTAGACATTTAGAGATTTTGAATTGTATTAATTAAGGGTAATCACCAAAGCCATTGAAGGTCATATATATGTTATTCCTTCCATAAGAGATGTAACAAAGAGGATTTATGAGAAGTACCTTTTTACGTGAAAGATTAACTAAAGGAATTACACAAAGATTAGTTATATAAGGCGAATAATAATTGGTAATACAACTATAGGAAACAAAAATCGTTCTTATTTGTCAATTTTACATCCATTGAATATGGATGAGTCTACCATATGTTGCTTAACAACTCTAAAGTATATCCTTTTGAAGAATCTAGGAATATTTTTGTTTTTGTTGTTCAAACGAATATATATGTTTGATATGATAATAGAACTAATTCTATTGTTGAGATTCTTTATTATCAATTATGTTTTGAGTGATCACCAACTTAAAAATCTGTCAGTAATATTTATTGGGTGTGAGACTTACTAATTACTTGTATTTTTGACAATGAGAACAATTATCAGAACAATCATGCTAACTAATGAGATCAAGTAAATCACAATCTGTGTTATATTGGGTAAATGGTCTTCAAGAGGTAGAAAATCAATGGAAGATTTGAACGTGAGATTTGTGCTAAATTGGAATCGGATACTTACCATTGCTAACGAACGAGATGAGGTAATCATTAGTCTTTGCTCTATAAATAGAGGGAACATATGATCTTTCTATTCATTGAAAGGAAAACATTCATCTTCCTTCCTATTCTCTATCTAGCTACTTGTTAGTGGGAGGGAGGTAGTCATGAAGATAATGCTGGCGGAAGACAAAGAACAATATACATCTCACTTGTTTGTATTCTTTCCTCTTTGATGTATTATCTAATTATGTTTAGACTTTTACTTATGAACATACATGCATATACCATGTAACACACACATCTGAAATTGGGGATTTCGGGCTTAACACATATACTCACAATGCGTGTTTGAATGTCAAACCATGCCAAGATTATACTAGATATAACACTTGTGATTTTTGATTGTTTATAAACTCTTATAAATCACTTTTTAACTATACATCTTTGTAGCTATGCTGTTGATGGTCATCTGAAAAAAGTTTTTGCATTCGTTTGTATCTAATTGGTGAAGAGGAAGACGTAATAATTGATGTTGACAGAAGATAGAGAGCACAAAGAAGCTTGAATTGCGTCGCTGATATGGCATTTCACTCCTTCGTGCTCTCTATGCTTCTGTCATTACCTTTTATTTCTTCCTTACTCACTCTGTGTGCTTATGATCTATACATCAGTCTGCAACACAAAAGTTGCAAATATACCTGCTTGAATAGTGATCTATTTGTTTGATCCATTTTGATCAAAAAGTACTCATCTTTATTTAAATTGTGTTTTGCTATATCTTGATCTATTATCATATGATAATATTTTGCATATTATGTTGCAAACCATAGCCTAAAATTAGTAAATTAATATAATCAAGCAATTTACTTGTAGTCCTAGGGGTTGCACACGTTCTTTAGAGAAACCCAAGAAGAAAATATTGGGGATTCTTACAGCTTCATGCATGTTTGGGTAATCAGGTGACTTCTGGCTAATCAGGTGACTTCTGTGCTGATTAACACCTTTTTATGGTGCTTGCACTAGGTTAATAATGGTGCATGACAAGAAACTCATACCGCGTATAGTAGCTTAATTGTGTTTTATGTTTCCATGTACATATGTGTAGCAATTGATTACGGAATTGTTGATTGAAAAGGTCCTTTGGCTTTTTCTTTCATCTGGTGCATATCGTCGATTAAAAAGCGTTCAGGAGATAAATTGTCGAAAGTCGTAGTAATAATGAGTTTTGTTCTAAAAACCTCTCCTAATTAATATTGTTTTTGACATAAGAAATGAGAATTTTTAAATCCAAGATGTGTCAATTAGATAGAACTCAACTATCAAATGTTAAAAGAATAATAAACCTTAAAATTGATGACATATAGATGCAATTAAAGCTTGGAGGTTATGGTTAATAGAGAATCCTTTATATTATATATGTGATCAAACATGAATAACAAGTTAACTAGTACAATTACCTACAAAACTAATAACTATATTAATAACGTTAATTGTGGTACTATCTTATAATAATATTGTCTAATTCGTCTCTCTAGGCACGTTGAGGATGAGATATTTCGATTATAGATTAGGGGCCGCAGTAGACTGAATGACTTAACCCTTGAATATTGTGATTTTAAGAGAACCCTCATTGTCTAGGGTGGCTAAATTGAGAAAAATATGGTAACTAATAAGCAATTTCAGTTTTAAATATATTTATAAAATATTAAAACATGAAAGAGTAGATAGACATCTTGACAAACTGGGAGAGCTAGGATTGAATGATTCTTCATAATATTAAAGAACAGATGCACAAACCGAAGAAACGTTTTATTAAGTTGAACTAATTTAATTATAAGTTATAAAGACTGCTCTTATACGAATACTAACTTGATGACCAAGGCGAAATAAATAAACCTATCAGAAACAACTAACTGGATAGACTCAAACAATAAACAAACTAATTATTAATTAACTAGATTAGTCTCCTTCAAACCATCCCAGTTGATATTACAATACCACCCTTTTGTGGTTATCCAACTTGGGTTTTATCATAGTTGACTTTGCTCATTTCACACATCTCTTTACTCTAGTATTTCCTTTATGTGGATTCAATCAATCGACCCAGCCATCACTACAAAAAAACAGAGCTTGTAGCAACGACATTATGTTGCTTGTAGCGACAACATGATGTCGCTATAAGCATCGTAGGCACAGAGTCGTTATATAAGTGTAATGTGTCATCCAAAAAAGTCGGCGGTTAAGATTCCATTAAAGGGACAACATATTGTCGCTATAAGTGTTGAGTTAACCAACTTATTCGATTAAAAAAAATTAAAAAGATGGTTATTATCTGAAAAAAAAAAAATTCAAAAAATGCCCTACAAGGATAATTATCAAAAAAAATAAGAAAATGCTCTGTAGCGACGACGTGTTGTCGTTGTAGGTGTCAACACCGTAGGCAATGATATTTTGCTTTTGTCCTACCGTGACCAATACACCATTTTGCTTGTGAGTTATAGTAAGACATGTCATCACTGTAGACTTATATTATCATTATTTCTTTTTTGAAACCTAAATTTTAACACAAATATCAAAAGCTGCATTTTAATATCATGATTTATAAATTAAAAACTGCATTTCAGTATCATGATTTGAATCAACAAACAGTTCATGCAAATCCAATGAAAAACAAGACTAGTTCAACCTAACTATGCATATTAATTTTTTTGCTTGAGTAACTATTGTATTCTTCAGTTTTTTTCTTTTATACACAATTGTGTAAATTTAGATTAAAAAAGTTCATTGACAATACACGGAGGAAAGAAAATTCATTTTAGACACATCTTACCTTGTTATGAATCTACCATAACTAATAGCATAAACACATTCAATAAAGATTAAATGTTAATTCTTGTTTATTGCCATAACCGATTAACCTAATGATCGAGTTGTCGTGGTTGGATAAAAAACAAATTAATTTAAAGAGCTTTAATACATATAACTAGTATGGGTAAATAAGAGTTGTCTCCGATACAAATTGGTGAAAAATATCAATCTTGAATGTCTTAAAAGTAAAACACAAAACACGAATACTAAGAAGAAAATAGTTTTGGGCTTTTTGTTTATAATGTAAAATAAATTGAATGCAAATAACTAATAAAGCAATAAACTTGATTATGGCTTTGAAAGCTATAATAAAAAAGACAATCACTTTCGAGTTCAAGTTCAAAGATCCACAATACGTGAATAAGAATTAATTGGTAACCACATAGACATGATTTTGTGAAATTGTCCAATTAAAGTGATAATCAAGAAACAAACTTTTAAGACTCGTATGTTCACAAAACGTCCAGAATTCGTCGATGTGAAAGTTGGATTCGAAACCTAGACTTATCTTAAATAGTTCTGAAAAACCCAAAAATTCGGGAGCTGTTGGAGGCCAGCGCATAGTACGCTGGATAGTGCGCTGGTCTATGCGCTGGTAGGAGAACATAGTGTGTTGCGTCGTCTGGATGTTTTGCATTACGCTGGTTAGTACGCTAGTGTTAGAGTTCTATGCGCTGGTAGTGGAGCACTATACGCTATAATATCGTTTTTGGATTTTTTACACCCAATGGCTTTGGTTTAACTTTCAAAAGCCTCCATGCTTCCACTAACCCTCCATTCACATATTAAGACGTCCAAATTATGATCTTTAAGCTCTAAACACATGCAACACAAACATGTCTCAAAGTAACCTTGTTTTATATTCATAAATATATAAATACACCAAGTTAACTATGTTTAACACCAAACAAATAACACCCGATCACATCCCCACAGTTATTCTTTGTTTGCCCTCAAGCAAAGCTTTCATGCAACTATCAACCATCATCAGCAATAGCACTTCACTAATCACTCCTAACCCTTAGTTAAGGTACAAAGTCATACCCAACTTAAGTGATTTTAAAGAATATACTTTTAAAACCAAAGACATCTAACCGGGCCTTCAAGTTTTCCCCGTGTAGGCAATCACATCTTCTTAAAATCCCTTAAATTGCACACAATTCAAAAGGACTTTTATATGTTTTTCATTAGGCTTGGGTTAAGGTAGGTCATTAAGGATAAAAAGGCAAAAAATCAGTGAAATTCAAACCGGTAAGGCTACCTTCTTTGAAGGTCTAATATTGATACCATTACATTTTGCATATTGAATTCAGGGGCAAATATTGGCCCTTTCTATAATTTTTTATTTTTGTGGACACACTAACATCGACCTTTTTTTAAATTCTCGACTTTCAAATGATATAATTTTTTTCAGCATATATTCTCATATATTTGTCCTCATCGAATTATCAAAAGAACAAGGCATGACACATTGTCCTTATTTGAGTAACTAATCACCTATTCGATCTAGATTTTATCAAAACAAAATTAGAAAGACAAAAAGGCTTATAATATTTTCCTTTCATGTTACATAATATTGGGCATAAATTTGATTTTTTTTGTTTTTTTGGTTTCTAATAACTAACATTGGGTTAGTGCTAGAAAATAAAAATAATAAGGCTTTTTAAATCCTAAGGTTAATTCAAAATGCCTTTATCACTTTTGTGCAACAACTTAGTTTCATGCTCAAAGCGTCTCATAATTAAAACAAATAATCAACTAATGCAAAGAAATGCATGAAAAGTCTACCATCTAACTTGTTACCCCCGGTTAGACACTTTTTATTAATTTTTCATAAAAATGATCATTTTACTATGATCATGACAAAGGACCTAGACCAATGAGCTAGAAGGTAAAAAGTTGGTGATTTACATTGAAAAATCCAGTTTCAAGCACAATTAAACCAGTCTTTAGACATTTTTTTAGAAAAATTTTCAATTTTTTTCTATTTTTAAAAGTTTATCAAATGATTCTATAATTTTTCTACTTTTTCCTTGCCCATATTCTCACACTTAAGATACATTATCCTTAATGTAAAATTTTTTATTTTAAAGTATATATAGCTATAGGGATGGGGTTCCCAACTTTTAACTTTCAACTCAAAGATTCAATACCGCCTTTGAACAACTAAAACAAAATAAAACTAAAATAACTAAATATTGACTTGATAAGCATATACACATTGCTATAAACTATAAAGTTCATATACACCACCAAACACCCAAACAAAACCAATAAAAATGTTCAAAATTGACATAAATATGATAAGAAAAGAACACTTGACCTGATCATAATGATTAATGAATGCTTAATCAATTGTCTTGTGTTCTCTGACACTTGAGTGTTCGTTTCTAGTGATTGAAACTTACAAAACAAAACAAACCCAAAACAAAGCACACAAAAATTAAAGAGAACTAATAAATTTCAATTTCGTAGGGGTCATAGTTGCATTTAGCATATACAACAAGCCTTTTAAACCTCACGGTAGATCCAAGTGGACGAGTGAAGTCTCGTGAGGAATTCTAGTGAATATACCCATAAAGTTCTCCGGGTTGCCTCCCGGTAGAGCTAAGTTTTAGGTCTTTAGCCAGACCATACTCGTTACCACTAAGGTGATTGAAGTGCACATTTACCTACCGAGCTCCTAACAAACGCTCGATAGTTGACATGTTTGTCCCATAATTGCTTCACAATGATTGGGATGTCTATTAAATCAATGGTTGACATTCTAAATCTACATTTACCCATAAAGTTTCCAATGTATGCACGATAGTTAACATGTCGGGTCCACGCCTTTTTTCCTGTCCTGGACGCATCTATAGAATAGTTATGGGCTTTCTTTTGAATAATTTGTCCAATGTGTAAGGTTATATCATAAGGCTTATGCAACCAAAGAAACCAAAACAATCAAAGAGCTTCCTGCATGCATGCACTGATGTACAAGGTAGAAGTTACTTCGGAAGTTTTACACTCCTCAACAGAAATTATTCTAAGTGTAAAATCTTCCGAAGCCAAAGACCAAATCTTTCGAAGCCAAAGATGAAGTCTTCCGAAGCTTCAAAGACAAAGTCTTCCGAAGCAAATGAAGAGAAGACTGATTTCTTCCAAAGACAGAGAGAACATGCTTTCTCTGATCTACTTTTTCATAAAGCTGACCTACTTTTGGCTGCAACTCTGAAGACTCACCAACTTGTATGAGTTGGTGAAAAGGTCCATGCTTTTGTAAACTGTAGATTATAGTCTTTGGTCTGTAACTTCCTACTGTGTACCTTTTGTCCTTTTATAATATATTAAGATATGAACTATGGTATGTCATAGTCACTAGTCAAAAGAAAATCTACCTTTTGCCTTTACATTGATCTTGTTGTCTAGATTATTGTTTCCAGCTGGCTTTCAAAGTATGGCTGGCTGTAGGATGTAGTATAAAGTATCTCAGGTCCTTGTATTTCTTTCAATACTTTGTAACACTTGTAAAAGAACTTAAGAGCAATATACAGCATCCTTGAAAACCATACTTGCTTGTTCTTGTTCTTAGTCATGTCTCAACTGCTTTACTTGTGTTCTTAGTATCACTCACTGAAACCCAGTTCCCTATTTGATCTGTTAAGTGTTTTAACACCCTCCTCATTGTGAGACTGATTGTATTGACCAACCCTTTTAAACGGTCCCGCAATTGGTATCAGAGCATTCCAGGCTCTTGATTGTAAGATCTTACCATCTTAAATCCCTCCAGTTTCATAAAACACTTAATGTGACATCCGGTAATTTCCCGTTACCAAACTCCGTTAGTTCCGTTAAGTCTTGCATACACGTGTCGTGAGCACGCACTAGTTGCCGTTGAACGTTGGTGACTTAATAATAATTAATAATGTGAAACAAATAATTTCTATGTGATTATTAAGTTGTGATTATATGTTTACGTGATTTAAATATTAATTGTGAATTTTATCGCGTAACATGGAAACGTGTGTATTTAATCCGTATGTTTTGTATTTAGTAAAGATAAAATATATAATTGTTATTATTAGTTCATATGTTTATTATTTTAGTTAAAAACATATTAAAAGAGTGTTAAAAGCTTAATTTTATAAAAATACAAATTATAAGGGTTAAAAGGGTGATTATGATTAATTAAATAAAACAAAATCAAAACTCAAACCCTAATACCCTATCTCGGTTGCGACTTGCATCCCCTCTCCCTCTCCTCTTCGAATTCGGCCAAGAACAAGCAAGGATACCATGGATTTGATCGATTTCAAGGATTGCAACAAGTTAGAATCATCAAATACAAGTCCTTACACGTTAAAGGTTAGAGTTTTACATGTTTTTCATGGTTTTGGAAGTTGGCCGAAATCGGATCGAATTGGGTGCTTGAATGTCAATTTTTGATTGTTTGTTGATGTTATGATGTTAGTTAGGTTATATTGATGCTAGTTTACGTTGATTATGCAAGAAAGCTTTGATTTTGATGCGTTGTTCATAGGTTACTAATAATAGTAACTTTATTTGTATGAATATGATGATTTGATGATGAATTGATGTTGTTAAAGTGTTTATGATGGTATATGGATGTTAGATTGATGATATGAATGCTAGAAACCTAAGAAAGAATGTTGTAGTTCATAGGTTACCAAAAGTAGAAACTTTTGATGTTGAATGTTGATGAATTATGATGAATTGGTGATGTAATGTGGTTGATGATGATACATGAGTATTGGATTATGATTTTGGTGCAAGAAATATATGAATTAGGTAGTCTAGTTCATACATTGCCAAAGTGGAAACTTTTGTGTATGAAGATTTGTGTTTGGATGGTTTGCAAGTGTTTGATGAATGTTTATGATTTTTATGAGCTAGATTTGGTATGTTATTGATGAATATGTGTCGAAATTCTCGAAAGGATAGATTTTGGGATGCACTTTCCCAAAAGGGAAACTTTAATTGTACGAAATCTTGAATATGATGATTTGGGCATGTTTGTGACTTTAGGATCAGGTTAGCATGTTCATGGATGATTTCTAATATGGTATAATGCATTGTTTGGGTTGTTATAGATCATGGTTGAACATTTTGGTTGGTATGAATTATGTTGATTAGTGTGATGATGATTGTTATACACTCGTGCGAATCTGAGGCCCCTACTTAGTAGGATAGGCAGGGTTTAGGGTGTGAAGTCGTGAGTGGCTTCACATGGCATGTTGTGCATGATTTGATTCTGTGTATGATCCATTAGATATGGTATAATTATGTTAAACATGATGATTACTTGAGATTCGCATAACTTGTATGATAATCTAGTTGTATGATGATCTAGGTAGTACATGTGGTTAATGAAGTGGCATACGTGAACAACTTGTATGATAATCATGTGTGATGAACTGTTATATTTGATTGAATGGAATTTCACCAATAATGTCACCAACGGGTCAAACGGGTCAACTGGGTCAATGTGTCTTGTTTTTCCAAAACCTTGAGTTCTTTGGTTTATAAAGCACTTAGGGTTTCATTATGATTATGTGTTCACGTACTTATGTACTTGCGTGTTCTAGGTGACCTCTGAAGGTTGTCTTTCCACTCTCTCTTTCAAGTTAAGCATTTAAGTCTTTATTGTGCATACCAGGTGAGTTCATGCCCCACTCTTTTACGTACTCTCTTTTGGGGGAGATAGCATACTGGTTTTACAAACGCTTACTTTATATGAGTTGTGTATAGTATGATATAGTGCTGAATACCATGAAAGTCCTCACACTTTCGGATTGTTAATAATGATGATTAGCAGGAAATCTTGAGTAGTACTACTGGGTCTGACGACCCCCACCTATGCGACTCGAGGTCAAACGGGTGTAATTTTGTCCTAACATGAACATCGTCACGACCTGGTAAGTCGTGACGGGAGGCAACTAATGAAACACAGTCAGCTTCAATCGCGAAATCACTATGATTATTACTTGTGAATATAGACTAGCTATCTATTTCAATACACTTCTTATATTTTGCAACTGTTACTGTTTTATGATTAACGCAAACTCTTGAACTCAGCAACCATTGTGTTGACTCTTTTAGTATGTTATTCTCAGGTTGAGTTTACCATTACCTAGGAGCACGTGCACGGGTCAGCATCATTGAGTTGTCAGCATGATTGAAACTTGTTTTGGTTTGGTTATTAAACATTTAAGTATTTGTTTGTATTACTTTGGGTGCGTGTGTTTGCGCATTTTACATTATATTGTTTTACTTTGGTCTTTCTGTTTTATTAAACGCTTCCTCATATTTTAAAGTTAAACTCTGATTTTGAATGTTTGTTCATATAGAGTCGTTCTGAGTAACTAATGACTGAGATCCTGATATGTCACACGCCTTGCGGTAAAACCCCGCACTTGGATTTTGAGGGTGTGACAGATTGGTATCAGAGCCATTGGTTATAGGGAACTAGGTTGCATGCACATACTAGACTATAACCGCACAGTTGTTAGTTACTTGTCGCTTACTTCCTTACTGTATACTCATTGGCATACGCAACACGTACTTCACAGCATGGCATCGTCATCCAGAAATTTAGGCAACAGACCGGCGCGATCTGAGTCACCTCTTACTTCTCCCGTACCTGATAGGGGATTTAACTGGCCCCGACATCCTTATCCTCCTAGCAAGATAGACTGGGATCAGCCTTTCATACCTCCTAAGCTCGATCCTCCACGTAACTGGGATTTCTACCCCACCTACATACGTCGTATGGCTTATAGAGAGCGTGTACCACCTATAGCTCCTACCCGACCTAGGACTAGGTCATCGACAGCCTCTGCATTACCTACTCTTCCTATATTGGACATCCCTCTCGAGCAGGCGTTTGCAGCTTTGGTAGCCACTCTAGACACGGAGTGACAGCGAATTAGAGGACTCACTGATGAGAACTCTGCCTTACGGTCTGAGATGCGTCAGTTGCGCTACTAGGTAGAGACGCTTTAGGAGCGACTCTCGATGGCCATTGGTGGACATCATACCCTGGCAGGCAATGTTGTAGTACTTACTGGGCGTATGGACGCGCAGGATCACCATAACATAGTGATCGATGATAGGTTTGCTGATTTAGAGGCACAACTGGCAGTACTTCAGGTTGCTGAAGCCCCTGCACCTTTGGTGGACCCTGATGAGGAAGACCCAGAAGGGGAACCGGAGGAAGCCCTCGAAGAAGAACCAGCAGAGATGGATGAGGACAGTGACGGATCTGACATGTTGGACTAATTCTACTCTTATATGACTTAGACTATATAGAGTTTCTTTTCTTTGAAACCTATGTGGGAAGGGTTGTTTCCCACCCAACTGAAAAACTAAAATTTTGACATTGATGGAATATTTTGTGAACCATTTACAATTTATTTATCTTTGGTTATTATTTCTTTTATAAATGTTGTGGTTGTGATGAAATCCTTATTTCTTATTATTTATTGTACTTCAATGAGATTAATGTGTTGGATATTACTCATTAATGTATTTGTGAATGTAAAGTGAAATATGGACGGACGTGGAAGAGGACGTGGACGAGGTCGTGGACGTGGCGTCGGAGGTCGTGGTGCCGGTGCCATAAACATGACACCTGCAGAGTTAGCTGCCCTAATAAACGAGCATGTACAGGCAGCAGTGGCTGCTGCCCAAACCAGACAGCCAGCAGGTAAATGATAAAAGAGGTTTAACCAATTATCCTAGTTACTTGTCTGGGATACCTGACTAATGTATGGTTTGTCGAAACAGGACCTCCACCTTGTACTTACAAGTCCTTCATGGATTGTAAACCTCGCACCTATAGCGGGATGGAAGGAGCTGTGGGATTAGTACGGTGGTTTGAGAAAACTGAATCCGTATTCGTGAAATGTAAGTGTCTGCCAGCTGACCAAGTGAAGTTCGTGACGGGAACACTTGAGGGTGCAGCACTTTCTTGGTGGAATGCCCAGGTGCAAATGCTGGGTCAAGCCATGGCCAATGAACTACCCTGGGATGAATTTAAGAGATTATAACCGAAGAATACTGCCCCCGAAATGAAGTACAAAAGCTGGAGATTGAGTTCTGGCAACTCAAGATGCAAGGCTCAGAGATTGAAGCCTACACAATCCGTACTTATGAGTTGGACACACTATGCCCGGGAATGGTCAATGAATTGCACAAGAGAGTCGAGCACTACATCGTGGACTGGTGCCCGAGATTCAGAGTATGGTAACTGCTTCCAACTCCACTACCATACAGCAGGCTATCCAGACAGCCCACAGGCTGACTGACCAGGCAGTTGAGCAAGGACGGTTACCCAAACTGGGCGCGGTTGTTAGTGTGCCCGATAATAAACAAAAGTGGGAGAACATTAGTAACAAAGGTTCATCCTCCAGCAACCAGCCATAAAACAACAGCAATAGGTACAATAGTAGCAGCAACCTCCCCAGCAACAAAGGAGGTTTGATAACAACCGAAATTTCAATCAGTCATCCTCGGCATCACAAGAACAAGGAGGCTATGTTGGGAAAAGTCCCAAGTGCAATCGATGCAACTACCATCACACCGACAGGTGTGACAACTTCCGATGCCAACGTTGTGGTAAAGTTGGGCATGCAGCGAAGGACTGTCGGGGTGAACTGATGAAGAAGCCTCAACAATCTCAAAAAACTCCAAAAGGTTGTTTCGAGTGCGGAAAAGAAGGCCATTACAGACGCAATTGTCCACAGCTTAGGAGAAATGGAAATGGCGGGAACAACACTGGCAATAACAACAACGGCAACAACAATAACGGCAACAATAATAACAACAACAATGGTAATGGTAACAACAATGGTGGAAATAATAATGGAGCCAAAGGGAGAGCCTTCGTCATTGGCTCAGGTGAGGCTCTAAATGATCCTACAACAGTAACTGGTAAATTTTTGGTTAATGGTCGTTTTGCTACCGTATTATTTGATACTTGGGCTGATAGAAGCTTTATTTCCGCTAAGTTTAGTAGTCTTTTAAATGATATGCCATCAACATTAGAATCTAAGTACACCGTAAAGTTAGCTGACGGTAAAAAGATTCACGTGACCCATATCCTTAGAGGCTGCAAGATAGAACTTGCTGGTCATACCTTCGACATAGATCTCATGCCTATCACACTTGGAAGCTTCGATGTAGTAGTCGGCATGGATTGGCTTTCTGACAAGCAAGCGGAAGTCATATGTCACGAGAAGGTTATACGGATTCCTAACGGTGAAGAAATTCTCTCGGTTAAAGGTGATAGGAGTGGTGCAGTGATGGGCATCATCTCGTTCATGAAGGCACAGAAGTTGTTACGGAAAGGTCGTCTAGCCAAATTGGCACTTGTCACTGACAAACAACCAGAGGAAAAGAAGATAGAGGATATCCCCATGGTTTGTGAGTTTCCCGAGGTGTTTCCGAAGGACCTGCCCGGACTACCACCTCATCGTCAAGTCGAGTTTCAAATTGAGTTGACTCCAGGAGCCGCTCCAATTGCGAGAGCACCTTACCGGTTAGCTCCAAACGAACTGCAGGAATTATCTGCTCAACTCCAAGAGCTGTTGGATAAAGGGTTTATTCGACCGAGCTCGTCGCCCTGGGGAGCGCCAGTTCTATTTGTTAAGAAGAAGGACGGTACATTTCGAATGTGCATTGACTATAGGGAACTGAACAAGGTTACGATAAAGAATAGATATCCCTTACCTCGTATAGATGATTTATTTGATCAACTGCAAGGATCAAGCTATTATTCTAAGATTGATCTGAGGTCTGGGTATCATCAGCTGAGAGTTCGAGAGGAGGATATCTCGAAGACCGCCTTTCATACACGTTACGGTCACTACGAGTTCTTAGTCATGCCATTTGGGTTGACGAATGCACCAGCGGTATTCATGGACCTCATGAATCGCGTGTGCAAACCCTATCTTGATTAGTTTGTTATTGTCTTCATCGATGACATATTGATCTACTCAAAGACCAAGGAAGAACATGAGGAGCACCTACGTTTAATCTTGGAATTACTTAGAAAAGAACAATTGCACGCCAAATTTTCTAAGTGTGATTTCTGGATACGCGAAGTATAATTTTTGGGTCATATTGTTAACGAGAAAGGAATACATGTTGAACCGGCAAAAATTGAAGCGATAAAGAATTGGTCGGTTCCTAAGACTCCTAGTGAGATACGACAATTTCTTGGCCTGGCAGGATACTATCGCCGATTCATCGAAGGATTTTCTAAGATTGCTCAACCCCTCACAGCTTTGACTCACAAGGGAACGACATATAAATGGGGCGAGAGTCAGGAATCTGCTTTCCAGTTGCTGAAACAGAAACTGTGTAGCGCACCGATATTAGCGTTACCGGATGGAAGTGATGATTTTGTGGTCTATTGTGATGCTTCTATTCAAGGACTTAGGTGTGTATTGATGCAGCGGGATAAGGTAATAGCTTACGCCTCTAGACAACTAAAGGTTCATGAGAAGAACTATACCACCCATGACTTGGAGTTGGGTGCGGTAGTTTTTGCCTTAAAGATCTGGAGACACTACTTGTACGGTACCAAATGCACTATTTACACCGATCACAAGAGTCTTCAGCACATCTTTGAGCAAAAGGAATTGAACATGAGGCAAAGACGTTAGGTAGAGCTACTGAACGACTATGATTGTGCCATCAGATATCATCCGGGGAAAGCAAATGTAGTCGCTGACGCACTGAGCAGGAAAGAAACTACTAAGCCTCGACGTGTGCGAGCTTTGCAGCTTACCATTAGCACATAGTTACCTGAACAAATCCAAGAGGCTCAGATAGAAGCTTTGACAGCAGAAAACATTGGGTCTGAATCGTTAAGGGGAATGGAAAAACAATTAGAAGTAAAAGCGGATGGAATTCGTTACTTTATGGATAGACTTTGGGTACCTCTACACTGAAATCTGAGAGACTTAGTCATGAGTGAGGAACACAAGTCTAAGTACTCTATACATCCTGGATCTGACAAGATGTATCATGATCTAAAGGCGCACTATTGGTGGCCTAATATGAAAGCGGATGTAGCTACCTATGTGAGCAAGTGTCTGACCATCTCAAAGGTAAAAGTGGAGTATCAGAAACCATCTGGGTTATTGCAACAGCCTGAGATCCCTATGTGGAAGTGGGAACAGATCTCAATGGATTTCATTACCAAGCTACCCCGAACTCCTACTGGTTGTGACACGATATGGGTTATTGTGGACCGATTAACGAAGTCTGCTCATTTCTTGGCAATAAGGGAAACAGACAAAATGGAGAAATTAACTCGACTTTATTTGAAGGAGATAGTGTCAAGACATGGTGTACCGGTTTCAATCATTTTCGACCGCGATGCTCGTTTTACATGGCACTTCTGGCAGTCGTTGCAAAAATCTTTAGGTACGCGGTTAGACATGAGTACTGCTTATCACCCGCAAACCGATGGTCAAAGTGAGCGTACTATACAGACGTTGGAGGACATGCTACGTGCTTGTGTGATTGACTTCGGGAATAACTGGGAAGTTCACCTACCATTGGTGGAATTTTCTTTCAACAACAGTTATCACACTAGCATAAAGGTAGCACCTTTTGAAGCGTTGTATGGGCGAAAATGTAGATCACCAGTTTGTTGGGCTGAAATTGGTGATAGCCAGCTAACGGGTCATGAGTTGGTACACGCGACCACTGAGAATATTGTACAAATAAGGAACCGTATGGCTGCAGCGTGCGACAGACAGAAAAGCTACGCAGATAAGCAACGGAAACCTCTAGAGTTCCAGATTGGTGACAAAGTCTTATTGAAAGTCTCACCATGGAAAGGCATGATTCAGTTTGGTAAAAGAGGAAAAACTAAATCCGAGATACGTTGGACCATTTGAGATCTTGGAAAGAATAGGTCCAGTGGCTTATCGACTAGCCTTACCTGATTCATTGAGTGGAATCCATGATGTATTCCATGTTTCAAATCTAAAGAAATGTTTAATGGATGAAACGATGATCGTACCGCTTGAGGAAGTCCAAGCAGATGAACAATTACGCTTCATTGAGGAACCAGTCGAAATGATGGATCGTGAGGTAAAGACACTTAAGCAAAGCAAGATACCCATAGTCAAGGTTCGTTGGAACTCGAGACGTGGACCAGAATTCACGTGGGAACGTGAGGACCAGATGAAGCTTAAGTATCCTCAACTGTTCGAAAAGACGATGCCAGCCGGCGAAGTAGACCAGTGATGGGACACATACCATGTAACGCAATTTTAGGGACGAAAATTCTTTCAACATAGTGATAATATGACATCCGGTAATTTTCCGTTACCAAACTCCGTTAGTTCCGTTAAGTCTTGCATACACTTGTCGTGAGCACGCACAAGTTGTCGTTGAATGTTGGTGACTTAATAATAATTAATAATGTGAAACAAATAATTTCTATGTGATTATTAAGTTGTGCTTATATGTTTACGTGATTTAAATATTAATTGTGAATTTTATCGCGTAACGTGGAAACGTGTGTATTTAATCCGTGTTTTGTATTTAGTAAAGATAAGACATATAATTGTTATTATTAGTTCATATGTTTATTATTTTAGTTAAAAACATCTTAAAAGAGTGTTAAAAGCTTAATTTTATAAAAATACAAATTATAAGGGTTAAAAGAGTAATTATGATTAATTAAATAAAACAAAATAAAAACTCAAACCCTAATTCCCTATCTCGGCCGCGACTTGCATCCCCTCTCCCTCTCCTCTTTGAATTCGGCCAAGAACAAGCAAGGATTCCATGGATTTGATTGATTTCAAGGATTGCAACAAGTTAGAATCATCAAATACAAGTCCTTACACGTTAAAGGATAGAGTTTTACATGTATTTCATGGTTTTGGAAGTTGGCCGAAACCCTAGGATCGAATTGGGTGCTTGAATGTCGATTTTTGATTGTTTGTTGATGTTATGATGTTAGTTAGGTTATATTGATGATAGTTTACGTTGATTATGAAAGAAAGCTTTGATTTTGATGCGTTGTTCATAGGTTACTAATAATAGTAACTTTATTTGTATGAATATGATGATTTGATGATGAATTGATGTTGTTAAAGTGTTTATGATGGTATATGGATGTTAGATTGATGATATGAATGCTAGAAACCTAAGAATGAATGTTGTAGTTCATAGGTTACCAAAAGTAGAAACTTTTGATGTTGAATGTTAATGAATTATGATGAATTGGTGATGTAATGTGGTTGATGATGATACATGAGTATTGGATTATGATTTTGGTGCAAGAAATATATGAATTAGGTAGTCTAGTTCATACATTGCCAAAGTGGAAACTTTTGTGTATGAAGATTTGTGTTTGGATGGTTTGCAAGTGTTTGATGAATGTTTATGATTTTTATGAGCTAGATTGGGTATGTTATTGATGAATATGTGTCGAAATTCATGAAAGGATTTTGGGATGCACGTTCCCAAAAGGGAAACTTTAATTGTACGAAATCTTAAATATGATGATTTGGGCATGTTTGTGACTTTAGGATAAGGTTAGCATGTTCATGGATGATTTCTAATGTGGTAGAATGCATTGTTTGGGTTGTAATAGATCATGGTTGAACATTTTGGTTGGTATGAATTCTGTTGATTAGTGTGATGATGATTGTTATACACACGTCCGAATCAGAGACCCCTACTTAGTAGGATTGGCAGGTTTTAGGGTTTGAAGTCGTGAGTGGCTTCACATGGCATGTTGTGCAATATTTGATTCTGTGTATGATGCATTAGCTATGGTATAATTATGTTAAACATGATGATTACTTGAGATTCGCATGACTTGTATGATAATCTAGTTGTATGATGATCTAGGTAGTACTTGTGGTTAATGAAGTGGCATACGTGAACAACTTGTATGATAATCATGTGTGATGAATTGTTATATTTGATTGAATGGAATTTCACCAATAATGTTACCAACAGGTCAAACGGGTCAACTGGGTCAATGTGTCTTGTTTTTCCAAAACCTTGAGTTCTTTGGTTTATAGAGCACTTAGGGTTTCATTATGATTCTGTGTTCACGTACTTATGTACTTGTATGTTCTAGGTGACCTCTGAAGGTTCTCTTTCCACTCTCTCTTTCAAGTTAAGCTTTTAAGTCTTTATTGTGCACACCAGGTGAGTTCATGCCCCACTCTTTTACGTACTCTCTTTTGGGGGAGATAGCATACTGGTTTTACAAACGCTTACTTTATATGAGTTGTGTATAGTATTATATAGTGCTGAATACCATGAAAGTCCTCACACTTTCAGATTATTAATAATGATGATTAGCGGGAAATCTTGGGTATTTCTACTGGGTCTGACGATCCCCACCTGTGCGACTCGAGGTCAAACGGGTGCAATTTTGTCCTAACACGAACATCGTCACGACCTGGTAAGTCATGACGGGAGGCAACAAACGAAACAAAGTCAGCTTCAATCGCGAAATCACTATGATTATTACTTGTGAATATAGACTAGCTATCTATTTCAATGCACTTCTTATATTTTGCAACTGTTACTGTTTTATGATTAACGCAAACTCTTGAACTCACCAACCATTGTGTTGACTCTTTTAGTATGCTATTCTCAGGTTGAGGTTACCATTGCCGAGGAGCACGTGCACGGGTCAGCATCATTGAGTTGTCAGCATGATTGAAACTTGTTTTGGTTTGGTTAATAAACATTTAAGTATTTGTTGGTATTATTTTGGGCGCGTGTGTTTGCGCATTTTACATTATATTGTTTTACTTTGTTCTTTCTGGTTTATTAAACGCTTCCGCATATTTTAAAGTTAAACTCTGATTTTGAATGTTCGTTCATATAGAGTCGTTCTGAGTAACTAATGACTGAGATCCTGATATGTCACACGCCTTGCGGTAAAACCCCGCACGTGGATTTTGAGGGTGTGACAGATTGGTATCAGAGCCATTGGTTATAGGGAACTAGGTTGCATACACACACTAGGCTATAACCGCACAGTTGTTAGTTAGTTGTTGCTTACTTCCTTAATGTATACTCATTAGCATACGCAACACGTACTTCGCAGCATGGCATCGTCATCCAGAAATTTAGGCAAGAGACCAGCGCGATCTAAGTCACCTTCTACTTATCCCGTACCTGATAGGGGATTTAACTGGCCCCGACATCCTTATCCTCCTGGCAAGATAGACTGGGATCAGCCTTTCATACCTTCTGAGCTCGATCCTCCGCGGAACTGGGATTTCTACCCCACCTACGTACGTTGTATGGCTTATAGAGAGCGTGTACCACCTGTAGCTCCTACCCAACCTAGGACTAGGTCATCGAAAGCCTCTGCATTGCCTACTCTTCCTACCTTGGACATCCCTCTCGAGCAGGCGGTTACAGCTTTGGTAGCCACTCTAGACACGGAGCAACAGCGGATTAGAGGACTCACTGATGAGAACTCTGCCTTACGGTCTGAGATGCGTCAGTTGCGCTACCAGGTAGAGACGATTTAGGAGCAACTCTCGATGGCCATTGGTGGACATCATACCCTGGCAGGCAATGTTGTAGCACTTACTGGGTGCATGGACGCGCATGATCACCATATCATAGTGATCGATGATAGGTTTGCTGATTTAGAGGCACAACTGGTAGCACTTCAGGTTGCTGAAGCCCCTGCACCTTTGGTGGACCCTGATGAGGAAGATCCGGAAGAGGAATCGGAGGAAGCCCCCGAGATGGATGAGGACAGTGACGGATCTGACGTGTTGGACTGATTCTACTCTTATATGACTTAGACTATATAGAGTTTCTTTTCTTTGAAACCTATGTGGGAAGGGTTGTTTCCCACCCAACTGAAAAACTAAAATTTTGACATTGATGGAATATTTTGTGAACCATTTACAATTTATTTATCTTTGGTTATTAATTCTATTATAAATGTTGTGGTTGTGATGAAATCCTTATTTCTTATTATTTACTGTACTTCAATGAGATTAATGTGTTGGATGTTACTCATTATTGTATTTGTGAATGTAAAGTTAAATATGGACGGACGTGGAAGAGGACGTGGACGAGGTCGTGGACGTGGCGTTGGAGGTCGTGGTGCCAGTGCCATAAACATGACACCTGCAAAGTTGGCTGCCCTAATAAACGAGCATGTACAGGCAGCAGTGGCTGCTGCCCAAACCAGACAGCCAGCAGGTAAATGATAAAAGAGGTTTAACCAATTATCCTAGTTACTTGTCTGGGATACCTTACTAATGTATGTATGGTTTGTCGAAACAGGACCTCCACCTTGTACTTACAAGTCCTTCGTGGATGAAACGGGTCAACTGGGTCAATGTGTCTTGTTTTTCCAAAACCTTGAGTTCTTTGGTTTATAGAGCACTTAGGGTTTCATTATGATTCTGTGTACAAAACTTATGTACTTGCGTGTTCTAGGTGACCTCTGAAGGTTGTCTTTCCACTCTCTCTTTCAAGTTAAGCTCTTAAGTCTTTATTGTGCACACCAGGTGAGTTCATGCCCCACTCTTTTACGTACTCTCTTTTGGGGGAGATAGCATACTGGTTTTACAAACGCATACTTTATTTTAGTTGTGTATAGTATGATATAGTGCTGAATACCATGAAAGTCCTCACACTTTCGGATTGTTAATAATGATGATTAGCGGGAAATATTGGGTAGTACTACTGGGTCTGACGAGCCCCACCTGTGCGACTCGAGGTCAAACAGGTGCAATTTTGTCCTAACACGAACATCGTCACGCCCTGGTAAGTCGTGACGGGAGGCAACAAATAAAACACTGTCAGCTTCAATCGCTAAATCACTATGATTATTACTTGTGAATATAGACTAGCTATTTATTTCAATGCACTTCTTATATTTTGCAACTGTTATTGTTTTATGATTAACGCAAACTCTTGAACTCACCATCCATTGTGTTGACTCTTTTAGTATGCTATTCTCAGGTTGAGGTTACCATTGCCTAGGAGCACGTGCACGGGTTAGCATCATTGAGTTGTCAGCATGATTGAAACTTGTTTTGGTTTAGTTAATAAACATTTAAGTATTTGTTGGTATTACTTTGGGCGCGTGTGTTTGCGCATTTTACATTATATTGTTTTACTTTGGTCTTTCTAGTTTATTAAACGCTTCCACATATTTTAAAGTTAAACTCTGATTTTGAATGTTTGTTCATATAGAGTCGTTCTGAGTAACTAATGACTGAGATCCTGATATGTCACACACCTCGTGGTAAAACCCCGCACGTGGATTTTGAGGGTGTGACACTTAACAACTCAAATGGTAGCTATCACAAATGCTGATATGGAAAACGATACTATGATAAAGTCTCCACTGATCACTCCTGATGAATTTGATACTTGGTTCCAAAGAATGGAAGGCTTCATCAAGTCTCAAGACTCTAGGATGTGGGGATTTGTTGTCTATGGACCTCATGTACCATCCACCTCTTTAGCTGCTCGTGGTGGTGGTATGATACCAAAAGAAGTGGCTGACTATTCTGAAGAAGACTAGAAGAAGATTGACATAGATTAGAAGGCCATGACCGCTCTCCAAACTGCTCTTCCAAACTCTATCTACAGAGGCTTCAAGAAGTGCAAGACTGCCAAGAAACTCTAGGATGCACTGAAGCTGATGTATGAAGGGTCTAATGAAGCAAAAAAGAACAAGAAAGACCTCTTGAAGCAGCAGTTTGAGAATTTCACCTTCAAGACAGGTGAAACCATGACTCAATAATACTTCAGGTATGTTGAGATTGTGGATACTCTAATGGATGTTGGAGTAACTCTTGAGAACAGGGACATTGTGAGGAAGTTCATGTCCTCTCTTCCCAGACAATGGACACACTACTGTGTGGTCATTAAGAGGACTGAAAACCTCAAGACCCTTACTCTCACTGAGTTGTATGGTATCCTCAGTGGCTACCAGATGGAGATGAACATACAAAATCCATCTGCTAACTCCAACAATCAACAGAGTTCAGCCCATCATGTGGTTGAAAGGGATTGCAGAGAACCACAACATCATCTCATCTGCTACCCCGATAACTCATAAAAGGGTCATTTCATCACCTTTTCGGAGACACCAAGAGAGAGCTACACTCAAGGAAGCCCATTCCAAGAGACAAGTTCTTCACAAGCCTTTGTGTCTAATGATGAAAGCTCATGCAACTTTCTCTTTACCCTTGAAGACCTGGACTGTATTCATCCAGATGATCTAGAGTATATGGAAATAGTCCAGCAGATGGCTCTTCTCACTCATAGAGCCAAGAAGTTCTACAATATGACAGGGAGGAAGTTTCCTAGCAATATAACTAGTGGAAAGTTTGGGCTGGACAAAAGCAAAGTGAAGTGTTACAACTATAACCAAATGGGACACTTTGCTAGAGAGTGCAAGGCACCAAGAACAAATAGTGGCCAAGCACAGACCATACCAAACTACACTGATGGAGCTCCCTAGAATAAGAAGCCCAAACAGCAAGCTGCAGTTGCTATTGAAGAAGGTGTCTTTGACTGGAGCTTTCAGATTGAGGATGCATCTCCAAACAAAGCACTGATGGCAGACCATGAAGAAGCCAAGGTATAGGAACATCTTTGTACACCTGAATGTATTGCTAAAGTTAACAGATACAGGTCCTATAACTTAGAGATGAGATCTGATCTTGAGTCCTTAAACATCTTAAAAGCCGATTTTAAAAGAGCTAAAAATTACTATAAACTTAAAATAGAAGATTTAGAGAAAACCATTTCAACTCTTAAGCATGAACATACCAACTACAGGACTCAGATCAAAGATCTTATCACTAACTTAACTGAATGTCAGGCTGAGCTTGTGATCAGAAAAGCCAGGGCAGAAAAATGTGTTTTTGACGAAGAGACCTTCAAGAACATTATATCCTCATCCTTGGATGCAAAAGTTTGTTATCAGAATAAGCAGGGACTAGGATCTACTGAGATAGTTCCTCCACACACTCTATCGTCTGTAAGATCTCTAAGGTGTGGAACTTATGAAGATGAGCTTCCCCTTATAGACCCCACTGATAAAGAGGATGAAGAGGAGATAGTGAAGGATGACTCTGAGAAGAGTGAAGAAGAGCATCCTAAGAAGGGTCATTATTCTTTTGAGGAGAGGAAAGAGTCTGGGATGACCAAGTCCAAGAGGAAGAACTTGATTAGAAAGCCAAGAGAAGATCAAAGAAGGCTCAAGAGATCAAGGCCACTTTTAACTCTAACCAGAAACAAGTCTTCATCTCTGCAGGATTTGAAGTGGTAAAGGCTGAAGACTCAACTATGAACTCTACTGCCAGGAGTTCTAGTTCACGTCTAACTCATTCTAACAAATAGAAGAAGGCTGATCAGTTGTGCACCACTGCTACACAGCATGAACCATCCTCCAACAGCAAGCCTCACCCTCAGAAGCTTGCTAAATCATCTGTGAAGATGAAGATAGAAATGGAAAGTGATCAAGATCAGTCTCTTTCTCAAAAGAAGACTCTCAGAAGGAAGCAAATGGACTGCATCATGTGTGGTAGTGCTTTTCATCTTGCTAAGAATTGTATCTACAATCCTAAAAGTATTATTTACATGATCAAAAGGAAAACTTATGAGAAGAAGAAAAAAAACTAGCTTCGGAAGGAAAATCTTTTCCTTTTGGAAGCTCCAAGGTGAATAAAAAGACAAGTGAAAACTTGCCTTCGGAGTAAATTTTGGTCTCGGAAGAAAGGAATGCTTCCGAAGTACTAAAGCCTGTTGTAGTAAAAGCAAGATCTTTCGAAGGTCCAGTCTGCAAAACTTCTGAAGTTATCAAAACTTCTGAAGTGTTGAAGGTCAAGTCTACTCTTCCAAAGATGGTGTGGAAGATGAAGGAAGACCAAGTGGCTGAAAGTTCTTCATCTACAACAGCAAATGATCCTCAAAGCTTGAACATAGGATCACTTACTATTACATTGTCTTCAGATCACTTGAAAAGACCAAGACCAATAAGGCTTTGGGTAACTAAACATCTCTTTTTTTGTGCAGAAACAGCTAAAGACCAATAGAAATGTATGGATCATTGATAGTGGCTGTTCTAGGCACATGACATGTAATGACTCTTTGCTTCAAAATTTTGAGAAAACTGATGGAGGGCCAGTTGATTTTGGAGGAGATATTGGAAGTTACATTACTAGAAGGGGCAGGGTCACAAATGGTAAGCTCAGCATTGAGAAGGTAAATTTTGTAAAGGAGCTTGGGTACAATCTATTAAGTGTATCCTAATTTTGTGATCAGAGACATAACATGCTCTTTACTGAGAATGAGTGCATTATTCTCAAGCCATGGGTGGTCATTCCTCATGAGCATATCCTGCTCAGAGCCCCTAGGAAAGGGAACATGTACAAGATGGAGTTGCAGGAGACATCTCCCTCAAGAGAAGTTTATTGCTTTCTATCTAAGGCCAATAGTGATGAGTCTTTCCTCTGGCATAAAAGAATGTGCCATGTAAACTTTAAAAACATGAATAAACTACTTAAGAATGATTTGGTAACTGGAATGCCAAAAAAAAAGTTTACAAGTGATGACCATTGTGTTGCATGCCTGAAAGGGAAGCAGCACAAAGTGTCTCACAAGCCAAAAGAAAGAAACTCTATCACTACTCCCCTACACTTATTACATATGGATCTCTTTGGCCCCACCACTGTAATGAGTTTAGGATGGACCTCATACTGTTTGGTGATCACTGATAACTTCATAAGATTCACTTGGGTCTTTTTCCTTAGAACTAAGGATGAGACTCCTGAGATCTTGAAGAACTTAATTTTGAAAATTAAGAATCAATGTGATCATAAGGTCAAAACCATAAGATGTGATCAAGGAACAGAATTTAAGAACCAAATTCTTGATACATTTTATGATGAAAAGGGTATTTCAAGACAATATAGTGCTCACAGGACTCCTCAGCAAAATGGTATTGCTGAGAGGAGAAATAGGACACTTATTGAGGCTACAAGAACCATGTTGTCTGATTCTAAATTGCCTATCACCTTCTGGGCAGAGGCTGTCAACACAGCCTACTATGTGCATAATAGAGTTTTAATGGTTAAGACTCATGGTAAGACTCCTTATGAGCTGTGGCACAAAAGGAGACCATTCATTGGTTTCCTCAGATCATTTGGATATCCCTGAACCATCTTGAATACCAAAGATCAAGTAGCCAAATTTGCTGAGAAATTAGATGATGGATACTTTATTGGATACTCTTCTCAAGCTATGGTTTATAGAGTATACAATCTCAGAACTAGAGTAGTTGAGGAGTCAGCCAATGTGACCTTCAATGAGCACACTCCCAGTGTGAAAGGTTCTGGTCCTGATTGGCCGTTTGATCTTGATTTAGTTACCAACTGTTTTAACAAATCTTCTAAGAATGTTTCAGGATCTACAGGTAACTTATCAACAGGAGATCCTAACCCAAGATTTGAGATGAGAAAACCAAGAAAGCATTCTACTTCAGCTCTAGTGATAACTAACCCTGCAAGCGAAGATCCTATCAGCACAAGTATGACAAATTCAGCCGATACATCTGAGATGCCTACGAATTCCAACTCAGAGGCTCAGAACTCAGGTGAAGAAGCTTTAAATATAGGAGGAAATAGAGGTGGTGATAGTGACAAGAATTTCTTGATGTTGATAACCACTCCATAGAAGACAACATAAATGATGTCATACACTCATTGGATCAAGTCTCTCTTGATAAGTGTGCTGATGTGGTGGGTGACACTCCATTGCCATATCTGAATTTCTCAAATTTAGATCTTTTCAATCAACTTATTGTGATCCCTCAACTCAGGATCCACAAGTCACACCCCATCACAAACATCATTGGAAATATTGATACAGGGGTGAGAACAAGAGGACAAACCCATGAAAAAATTTTTGTCAATACTCTTGCTTCTTGTCCCAGATAGAGCCAAAGAAGGTTGATGAGGCTTTGAAAGATTGAAGTTGGGTTGAAGCAATGCAAGAGGAACTGCTCCAATTCAAAAGACAAAAGGTTTGGAACCTACGTCCTCTTCCTCAAGGGAAGACTACCATAGGAACTAAGTGGGTTTTTAGGAACAAGAAGGATGATAAAGGACTTTTCATCAAGAATAAGGCCATACTAGCTGTTTAAGGATACACACAAGAAGAGGGAATTGACTACACAGATGTCTTTGCTCCTATGGCAAGACTTGAAGCTGTAAGAATATTCATGGCATTTGTTGCATCCAAGGATTTCAAGGTCTACCAACTTGATGTCAAGTGTGCTTTTCTATATAGGGTGATTGATGAAGAGGTGTATGTCAAGCAACCACCTGGCTTTACAGACCCAGATCATCCTGATTATGTCTAAAAGCTTGATAAAGCTCTTCATGGGATGCACCAAGCTCCAAGAAAGTGGTATGAGACACTATCTTAGTATCTCTGTCAGCATGGCTACAACAGGGGTACTATAGATGGAACTTTCTTCATCAAAGAAATAGGGAATGACTTAATACTGGTTCAAGTATATGTAGATGACATTATCTTTGGGTTAACTAATCCAAAGCTCTGCAAAGACTTTGAGAGGCTGATGAAAAATATATTTGAAATGAGTGCCATGGGGGAACTCAATTTCTTTCTAGGTATTCAACTTAAGCAACTTGACAATGGCATCTTCATAAATTAGTCAAAGTATGTACAAGACATACTTACAAGATTCAACATGACTGATTGTAAGGTTGCAAAGACACCCATAGCCAAAAACCACTCCCTTGGACCTGATCTTGAGGGGGAGTGTGTGGATGAACATCTCACAGGGCTATGATTAGGTCTCTTATGTATCTCACAGCCAGCAGGCCTGATATCATGTTTGCCACATGCATTTGTGCAAGATATAAAGCCAACCCTAAGATGTCACACCTAGTTGCTGTCAAGAGGTTTCTTAGATATCTCAAAGGTGCTCCTAAACTTGTCCTTTGGTAACCAAAGAATTCTGACTTCAATCTGTATGCCTATACAGATAGTAACTATGGTGGCTACAACATGACTGCAAAGTCTACATCTGGGGGATGTCAATTCCTTGGTGGAAGGATAGTCTTTTGGAAATGCAAGAAACAATCCTGTGTGTCTGCATCAACTGCTGAAGCTGAATACATTGTTGCTGCAAGCTACTGTGCTCAAGTGCTTTGGATTTAGAACCAGATGCTGGAGTATGGATTCAACTTCAAAAAGACTCCCATCCACATAGACAATAACAGTGCTATCTCTATTACAGAGAATCCTATGCAACACTCTAGGACTAAACACATCAACATCAGGTATCATTTGATTAGAGATAATTTTGAGAAAGGATTAATCAAACTAGTCAAAGTTAACACAAATGAATAATATGTTGATCTATTCACTAAGGCTTTTGATGAACAGAGATTCAAATATCTTGTATCAGCTATTGGGATGATTAACTTTGAGTAGATTTTCTTAAAACTTAAATCAACTCTTTTTCTAAAACCTATGTGTCCTAAGTTGTCTATTTTATCACCTTCATAAGCCTAGTTATTTTGGAAGAAAATCTTTTAAAAGACATTCCTTAGATTTTTGAAAATTTTTCAAACATATTTTCTTTCAGAAGATTTCAAATTGTCTTTGGAAGAAAATTATGTCCTCAAATCAACTAACTACTTACAAGAAATTTACCTTCGGAAGAAATTCTGTAATATCTTCCGAAGCTTAAATATGCTTCTAAGTACTTACATGTATTTGAATGACAATTTTCTTCCGAAAACAATTAAGTCTTGGAAGATTTGTTCTCTTCGAAAGATAAATCTCCCAAGTCTTAATCTCTTCCGAAGCAAAATTTTCACAAACCTTAGGAATATCTTCCGAAGCCAAAATTGGCTTCGGAAGCTTTTTCTCAAAACTTTCGAAGACAAAATTACCTTTGGAAGATTTTCAACTTTCAAGAAAACTACCTTTTTGGGCACTTTTCAGATGTGGAACCGACTTCCGGATTTCAAAGTTTATTCTTTTGTATTAGCTTTGTCTCAAATCCATTTCATATATACTCTCTTAATGGTTCCCCCTCTTCTCACTATCTTCTTCATTCTCTAACCTAATTTCATCCACAAACCGTATTTGTTCTTATCTTTTTTCACTGCAAAGCTTCCTTAAATGGACAACCCTAACCATAGAAACCAACCCGATTTCTCCATGCATCTTCACAGGCAACACAATCAGTTTGCTCTGTTAGACTCTGAGAAAGATCTTGGTTTCTCAGACGTTTGCCGTTACCTTTCTTTGATAAACTACTTCACCTCCCACACCATAGATACTCCTCTCTATGAGGATCAGCTTTTGGAATTCTGGAGGACCTGCCAAGAGGTCACCATGGATGGGGAGAAGGCATTGTCTGCCACAATGCAGAGGAGGACAATCTTCATCACTCCAGCCTCCATAAACACCCACCTTCAGCTGGATGATGTAGAAGGTGATTTGTCCTTTCCCAAATCTATTGTTAACCACTCCTTTGAGCAGATGGGTTATAAAGGTTACTTCTTAGTCAGGACCTTCAGAAAGGGGAAGGTCCCTCTCAGTGGAAGTACCTCCTCCATGTCCTGATGACCAGCTTATCTAACAAGCATGGAGGTTGGGACCAGATTCCTGATGACCTTTCCTTTATAGTCCATGGAATGGTTCAAGAGGTCAAGTTCAGGTATTCACAATTTGTTTATACCAATTTACTTGCAAACTTAGACTCCTTAAAATATTACATGTTCCCTAGATATCTCCAGCACATTCTCAATTATGAACTGGGCTCACAGTTGAGGGGAACAGGTAAGGTTCTAAAATTGGGACAGATAAAGCCCAGCATCTTCAAAACTACAAGGAAGCCAACTGTTGGCTTCTCAGGGGTAGAAACAGCCCTTGTCCTAAAAATATTAGAGCTCATTACTCAAGTTGACAACCTAGCAGCACCAGCTAGTGTTGAACCCATACCTTCTATTTCCCAACCACAAATACAGCAAAAAATAACCATCACCTACCAAAGAAAATCCAAACGAACCCCTGCACATGCTACTCAGTTTGTGCAGGCCCCTATATCATCACCCATACAGGAGGAAGTGGACATTGGAGCTCCCACTTCTCCTGAGGAGCAAACCACTCCCATCTCACCAATGATCAGTGATGAGGTTCTTCATGCTCAGCCTGATAAGCTCACAACCCCAACAGCCATAAGCCTTCACTCAGAGTCTCAAAACTCTAGTGAACAATCTTCAGGGGATAGTTACCATCCCCAGCCTCTTGATCTGAATCAACCAACCCCTAACCTTCAATTCTATGATGATGAAGATATGGTATTCAGTGAGTATCATCAGTCTCTCTTCTCTACCCCTACTCAAGGAGAGATAAGTACTCCTATTTCTCTTATATCTAGCCCATATTATCCACCCACTATTGAGGTGGATCTCCCTGAACCTGTTCAGGAGGTCCGTATGGAAGAGGGTCTCACTTCAGCAAGTGATTACATTATTTAGACCTCAACCATAGCAACCCAGCCTTTTGTCACTTCACTTGAAGTTGTCATGATGCAGGGGAAATCAAGCAGCCAAGAACAAAGTGTTAGTGATAAGGAAGAAGGCTTTGGTCCCATTCTCTTATCCCCCCATTATTCTTCTGATGAAGATGAAGGGAGTCTGAAACTAAAGGTGCAACAACTAACAAACACAAGCACCTATTTAGTCTCAAAGATATGTCACCTGGAATCTCAGGTGACTGTCTTACAATGGAGGGTCAATGACCAGCAACTTGAGATCACCGATCTCAAAGGGAAAGTTAGCTGAGAGACCACTCAGAAGTACTCAACCATGTCCACAAGAACCTATGGATGTGACAGACCTAACCCCAAGCTCACCTATGTAAGAAGGTGATGCTACCAAAAAGGGGGAGAAAGTCCAAGCAATCACAGAACCTAGGAGTTCTTCTCAGAGTATGGACTTTGAGGACTCACCACCCTCACTTGCAATGGTCCATACTCGAAAACCTCCTCAAGTCTACATGGATGTAGACTCACTCATTCAAAGTCTATTTGAGGAAAAGCTATGTCTACCCCATCTCCTCACTCTGAGAATCCAATCATGGGATGGAGGTATGACACTAATAAAAGAGCTCTAGTCATCTCTAGATCTCAGGGGCAACACCAAATCTTCAACTTTTCAAACCTGATTTCTATGAGAGCATTCATCTGATTGATCTTCCACTTGTCAACCCAAGTCAAAACAGACAAGCTGTAAGATTAGCATATAAGATTCAAGTGAGGAGGAGGAGAGAGAGGAAGAGGAAGCTAAGGGGAGAGAGTTCAAGAGGATCTCTAGGCTTTATGGAAGCTACCATCAGGGCTGCCCCCAGGCCAAATACTCAGGATGATGAGTTAAGGGCAGCCAGGCTAAACTATCTGGGGATCAGGAACTACAACGTTGATGAACTCATATCTTTTCCCTTAGAGCAACTAAATGAGCTGGCAGACACAGAGCTGTTAAAGGAGAGGAAGGAGGCAGAAGATGCAGCATTGCTCCTCAAAATCAAAGAAGAAAGAAGACTGAAAAGGCTCTACAAACATGCTCCTACCCTCTCCCTAATTCAAGAAAGTCCTGAGACAGAGGCTCTGGCAACTGCACAACCTTAGGTAGACAAGAAAGCTGAAAGACTAAACATGATCAACTATCTGAGTGCCATAGGACTCTATCAGGCATCTGTACTTCTCCCTTACCATATGAATATGTTGAATTTGAATATCTCAATTAGCTAGAGCAACAAGTCATTAAAGAGCAAAAGGCTGCTAAGAGAAAGCTAAGGAAAGAAGCTGTAAAGTCAAGAGCCATCATCCAAAAGAGCCAAAAGAAGTTTGCTGACAGACAAAGGATGATGAGCTTCTTGCTGTATGGATTCTCCGGAAAGAGGCTTGGTCCAATGTCTCTATCCATTATGGATGAGCACATAAGGGTGATCAAGCAGAAGATTAAGAAGGGAGAGCTTGTTGACTTGCATTCTCCACCAAGTCCAGCTCAACCTGAAGTTGAGGTTAAGGTTGAACCCCCTGAGACAACACAACCTGGACCTAGAGCTGCATCACAGCCAACTTCATCTTTTGATCCACAGCAGGGTCCTCTTCCCTCTCCTTCTGAATCTGTAAGAGAAGAGAACCCAACTGAGAGAGACACAGCAGAACAACCTGGTGCTGAAGGCCAGTCCTCTCAGTTTAAGACCTCAAAGAGAAGGAAGGCGATGGCCATGAAGAGTATTCCCAAGAAGAAGTCAAAGGCATCCACCTCCAAACCACAAGATGAGTCAGAGCATCCTGAGATAGTGCATGAAGAGGCTGCTCAACCAACTCCAATTCAAATAGAGCCTCTTGCAACTAGAAGACCCATCTTGTCCTGGACCTTTGCTGCTAATCCAGACAGATGGTATGTCATCATAGATCAAGGAGGTCAAGATGTCTATTTCTGGCAAGACATGCTTGATCTTCCTCTGTATGATCTCTATGACATGAGAAGGTATTATGAGAGTCTGAGGGATTCTGACCAGATGATAAAGAAAGGAATGGTCTTGATCTTAATGAGGACTGTCAACTTCTGAATAACTTCTCTGTTTTGGTAGCATCAGCCTAGGGGGAGTTTGTAAGGTTATATCATAAGGCTGATGCAACCAAAGAAACCAAAACAATCAAGGATCTTCCTGTATGCATGCACTGATGTACAAGGTAGAAGTTACTTCAGAAGTTTTACACACCTCAACAGAAATTATTCTAAGTGTAAAATCTTCCGAAGCCAAAGACCAAATCTTCCGAAGCCAAAGATGAAGTCTTTCGAAGCTTCAAAGACAAAGCCTTCCTAAGCCAATGAAGAGAAGACTGATTTCTTCCAAAGACAGAGAGAACATGCTTTCTCTGATCTACTTTTCATAAAGTTGACCTACTTTCTGTTGCAACTCTGAAGACTCACCAACTTGCATGAGTTGGTGAAAAGGTTCATGCTTTTGTAAACTATAGATTATGGTCTTTGGTCTGTAACTTCCTATTGTGTACCTTTTATCCTTTTATAATATATTAGGATGTGAGCTATGACATGTCATAGTCACTAGTCAAAAGGCAATCTGCCTTTTGACTTTACACTGATCGTGTTGTCTAGATTAGTGTTTCCAGCTGGCTTTCAAAGTATGGCCGGCTGTAAGATGTAGTATAAAGTATTTCAGGTCCTTGTATTTATTTCAATGCTTTGTAACACTTGTAAAAGAACTTGAGAGCAATATACAGCATCCTTGAAAACCATACTTGCTTGTTCTTGTTCTTAGTTCTATCTCAACTGCTTTAGTTTTGTTCTTAGTATCACTCACTGAAACCTAGTTTCCTATTTGATCTGTTAAGTGTTCTAACACTCTCCTCATTGTGAGACTAATTGTATTAACCAACCCTTTTAAATGGTCCTGGGTAATGTATTCTATACTCACCTTTATCTTCTTTGAACTCGACCCATTATTCCTAACTTTGTCTTGTGTAATAAATAATGGACGATGTTACCACATGGTAATATCTTAGTCTTTCGTTCCTCAAGAAGTGTTACGTCATTCATTGGATTTACATATTTGACTATTTTATCTGGAAGACCTATAGACTCTTTTTTCAATGTTTCCTCAGCCATGGTGAATTTAATTTCTAATTCTTCTACAACTGATGGAAACAGTGTGGTATTAGACTCCAAAACCTCCACCTTTACCTCATCCTTTAATGACTCTTCAATCTAGATTGTAAGCCATAGTACCTCACACTTTATACTTAAAGATTCGTATCAATTATGGACAACATTGACTCTAATCGAATAATCTTTTCCTCCTCCTTAGATTGATAAGTATGTTGAAATTGTTTAACATTTTTAATAACAACATTTTCTTGCATCTGATTAGGAAATTGGTACTGATTGTGATCATAACCTTGGGAAATATTTGATTGGTTCAATTATCCATAATAATCCCCTTGGTTACCACCTTTTAAGATCCGCTAATGCTAGTTGTAAGTATTCATAGTTATAATTATTATTCACCTCACTCCTTGATAATTTGGTTGATGTGGCTTATAATATTAATAAGATGATGATGTATCTTCAAATTTTTCATAGACCACCATCATATATCTTTACGTTGAATTAATACACCTTTCCTCATCATGTTTCTTATAAGCTTTAACTTTTTAATGAAACACCAGACAATCATGCAAGAAATGATAAAGACTCCCGCAACATTCACATGAATCATCATTCCAATTCATAGAGAAATCAAATTCTTTGATATTCTATTAAGTCTGCAAAGAACGAGTCTACACAAACAAACTAGAATACCCAAGATAAAAAGGAACCGAAGACATAAAGCGAAAAATAGAAAAAAACATATCTTTGGATTTTTGGATTTTTTTAAGATAAAAAATTAAACAAATCTAAAGCTTAACATTTCGCGCTCCTATTCCCCGGAAATGGTGCTATTTTGATCGAGTTGTTGTGGTTGGATAAAAAACAAGTTAATTTAAAGGACTTAAATACATATAACTAATACGGATCAGTAAGAGTCATCTCCACAAGAAATTGGTGGAAAGTATCAAATTTGGTGACTTAGCCACCGCTCTATCGGCCTCATCATTTATGAACAATTTAATTAATATGTTTTATTTAGATTTTTAGACAACTAATGCTTTGGATATTTATTAATAATGTAATGCCACGTAGACAATTACTGTGGGTGATGTAATCGATTTAAGTTTAAATTTATTTAATTCCACTGCATTGTGATGATATTAGTCAATTACGGCCAGACCTGGCCAATGGGGTGTGACAGACTTCCTATTTCAAATTATTGCACCTTTAGATTGCTCTACCTTAATAACAAGATAGTAGGTCAAGTTACCAAAATCAATCATATCAAAAACTTATTTCATCTTCTATTTCAGTTCTTATATCATTGTTCCCTTAACCCAATCATAATCATATCATCAACATAAACACTTACAATAATAACATAATTCAATCTTATAGGTTTTCGGCTCGTGGATACACTTACTAAAACCTAGTTCCTTCAACGATGTGTCTAACTAAGTATTCCATACTCTAGGCATCTTTTTAAGCCCCTAAAGGGCCTTGTGTATTTTATAGACCATATATTCCTTTGTTTCTATCTTGAACCTCGTTGCACACACTGGATGAGTTCACCATTAAGGAAAGCAACCTTGACATCCAAATAATGCATATGCCAACTTCTTTAGCTATGAATGCCAATAATAACCTAATAGTCTCCATTCTCGCAACTGGTGCAAATGCATCTTCAAAGTATATTCCTTTCTATTGCACATACCCCTTCGTAATAAGTCATGTTCTATGTCGTGTGACATTCCTATTTGCATCCCTTTTCACCTTGAATACACACCTTAACCTAATCACTTTACAACCAAAAAGCAATTAAGCAAGATGTCCATGTGCTATTTCTTTCAATTAAAGCTAGCTTAGATTTCATGGCATTCCTTGATAATTCTTTCGACATTGCTTTTTCAACACTTGTTGGCTCATCATTCATGGGCATCGAATCATGGTGGAACCTATTGATTGAACAAAACCCCTAAGGGTGTAAGGTACTGAATGGTGTGACACCCGTCAGTTAATGATTGTGCACTTGACACCATAAATTGTTGATTCCTTTCATGCGAGCCTGACAACTTGTATAATTAAGAGTGTTGATTTAGGGTCATTGGTGTGTTTAAATCAATGTTCTTCCCTAAATTGAGGATAAGATTCACTGAGCTCTGTTTGGGTGTAGTTAGGTGACTTTGGCTCATTAACCAGCACACTAGCCCACCAAGGTGAGATAGGCTCCTTGTTCTTTCGTCTATTATTACTCAAGTCCTAGCTACCTAGAGAGTGATTTCTCTGTGTATATCACAAAAGGACAAGCATATAGATACACATCTCATTATATGCACAACCATCTTTTACTCACCGTTGTGCACCATGGACAGAATATAGTAAGAACAAGTTATTTTTCTCTACAATGACCTTGAACATTTTCATTTGCATGATTTAGAAGAGATTGAACTTTAGTCAGCTTTTAGAGTAATAAGTTCTACTAAGGATATTTATAGGGATACATGGGAAAACCAAACATGGTATGTATGAGTTTAGAATCAAAGATTATAGAATAGTGTAGTTTGGATCAGATATAGAACAACAATCTAAACAAGAGGATTAAGAGATAGAGTTAGTCGAGTTTAATCAATTATTCATTAACCGAAAGCTTGAACAGCTAATTAAAATAACAAGATTTTTCGACTGATTTTTGGGGTGTCAAAACTAAACAATAACTCAAGCTTTTAATAAGAAATAGATGGTAATTAATTCCCGATCTTCTAATTTCCTCGGTCAAGCAGTCTCCAACGTTCACATGATGCAATGTGGACTTCCTTGTTATCCAGTTAACATTTAATCAACAAATAGGATAGGACACTTCGCAATGGAGTTCAAAATATACAAGGGAAACCTGTTCCCATAATCACTTATCCAACTCATGAGTCTCACAACAACAAGCTCATACAACTTAACATTTTCAAAGATATATCCAGCTTCAATTGCTACAACTATGAATCAATAGACTGAAAAAAGTTTCTTCACCAAGAAAACAATTGCATGATTGGAGTATCTTACCAAAGGATTGTGGACATATTCATAAAGCGGATATGTATACATCAAGTGTTTCCCCTTAAGTATTGAAAACACTTTGTAGTTATGCTTGCATAGAAACATTTGTTCAGATCAGAGCTCAGAATTAGGTTCTGTTTAACCAAATTGATGAGATGCCAATTATATACATATCAATTATGAACTTTCATGAATAGTAGGGTTTTTGTTTTTGTTTTTGTCTTTTTAAGTTTTTATGACCCCTTTTAATATATACAGAATATAAGAGAAATCCACTGCCAAAAAGATCTCAAGTTCTAACCTTTGTTTCACAAAGTAAATAGCCCTAGTTTTTTAGTTTTATTTTATTTTTATTATTTTGATTTTTATTTCTATTTCTCCCATCTCTTATAACTTTCTTGATATAATCTATGTTCAAATATCGAATATACAGTTACGATTTGTTTATTCTTATCGAAGTTTGGACATAAATTTTACCCAGATATGAATTGAATGCATGACTTTCTTTAACTTTTTTGTCAACGTGTCGATGTGACTTTTCTGAAAATATAGTTATATTGTAGGCTATGGCGACTGCTAATTATCTCATTGTGGTACAATGACAAACCGAATTGATTATGAGTGAACATATCGATCGTTGCTCGTATTGGTATTATCGAAATTGGTATCAAAATTCCCTTTTAGGGTTTCCAATGAGCCTAATAGATAACCACCAAAGTAGGTAGTGTAGCGTAGGGAAAAAACGACCAAACTTGCGCCGCATTACACATAGGAAAACAAACAAACTCCCACCACGTAGTGCGGGGTACAAATTACCAAATTCGTGCCACATAATCGTGCGGAAAAACTAGTTGCTATTTAAAGAAAGTTGTTCTTCAAAAGAAAATTGTACAACTCATGAAAGAGGTTTCTAATCTTAAAGATGAAGCTACTAATTATGAAACTCTAATTGCTGATTTATTAATAAATATTAATACACCGAAGCAGAGTTAGATCGAAGCAAAATTTAATAGAAAAATATAAATTTCATCAAATGTTTGGTCTAGGTTATAACACAACTAAACATGTAGTTTTTATACACCTACTTCATAAGAAATGGAAGAATTTGTTGAATCAAACTTTGTGAGTAACAATTATAATTCCTCAAAACAACAAAGAGAGTAAAGTGAGAAGAGAACCTTCAGACACGCCCTATGGGAAAGGAAAAAGCAGAACAACCGGCAAGTTCATCAAATTTAATGGCCGGAAAATAGACTCATTATCTTTGAAATTAGATAATTATAAAGCGTCGTATACAAAAATTGAAGATCAAAAAATTTTGGTTGAGAGAAGAAAATAATAGAAGAGATAAAAGAGCAGGAATATTTCAAAATATTAACGATTAAAACTGATGACTTTGAAGGCCCTGCCAAACAAGCGATCAGTGCATTGAATAATCAAATCATAAAATGTGGTTTCTAGGTATGTGTGTTTTTTCATAATGTTTGATTAGGTTTTTTATTTTGTAATTTTAATTATGTAATGTTCTTAGTTATTAAAGAACTTTTTCAATTAATTTTGGTTTTTAATTATTATATAAGATTTATAAATATTAAAATTATTATTATTTAAAAATAATGAGATTAGAGAATGGTCCATATAGGGAAAGGCTATTCAAAGCGCTCGATGCTCGACGCTCGCTTGATTGTTCGGAATTTTCTTGAAATGTGCTTGGTCAAAATTCTGATCGGTTATATACGATCGGCTAAACGAGCCAAGCATGAGCAAAGGTTCGCTCGGTTCGGTGAGGTCGAACTATTTTTTTATTTTTTATATATATAATTTATACATAGCACTATAGTAGATTTGGTTCATTATTATATATATAAATATACAATTAAATTTAAACATATACAAATTTAATACTAAACAAAAAAAATGAAATCTCAAGTCGCTAATAGAAAATTTTTGACCCCGTTCTTACTTTTACTCGATTATCTCCTGTTCTCACGTATCCTTCTCTGCAATAGGCTTACCGCCTAATCGTCTACAACCTTAGCCTCATTGCCAACCATAACATATTGTCATTCATGAAAATATTATGTTATGAAATGTGGTTACTTAAAATTCATTAACATTTAAGACTTAACATTGTCACCATGTCTCATTGCAATATAACTCGAATAACACAGTAGATAGTTGAGTTGTCCAAATTGTTCACCGCTCGTTTGGCTTGCTCACGATCGCTCGACGCTGGATCAAAAAATTAACGCTCGAAAAATACTCGTTCAATTTTCCGATCGGTTGTAAACGAGCCTATCGGCTCAGTTCGGTTTGAAAGCGAGCCAAACACAAGCAAAAATCTGTTAGATTCGGCTCGGCTCGTGAACGGTGCTAATTAAGACAAAGGAAAAAGGTTTAGGCAGAAGTATAACTATTTTATTTTTCATTTTTTATATAAAGTTGTATCAATTTGGACTAAGAAAATCCACGAACAGTATAAGCAAGAAAGGAAAATCTATTTTACACACATGTTAGCTTGATTCTTTCAGTATCAATCATGACTCATTCTATAAAGAACGGGTTGATTGGGCCATTGGGGAAAAAGCAAGTTGTATATGTGTTTATTTTGGTCATCTTAATTAGAACGGATCAATTTAAGTCTACTTCAATTAATCAATGGATTAAACGAACAACTATTATAACATTAGTTAACTTAAAAGAATGGTCCTAAAGGGTTAGCAACACCCATGGACCATTGTTCGTCTCAACCACCTACTTGTGGTGCCCAATGCCGCTGCCGCTTCCTCGTCATCACCACTGCCCCAATACTCCACCACCAGCTTGTCACGCCCATAACTAGCACCGCAGTTGCCACTTCACGACCATCGCTGCCACGACCGCCGCAGCTCTCATCACTCCAATGCCACCAATGTCAGCCGTCACCTCCAACATCACCACCATCACTGTTGCCTTAATGGTCTTCACCATTGCGTCTTCTCCACCACCGGCGCCATACCTGGTGAGTTCCATTTAGACTTGAGAAAATGGCTAAAAAAAAGTTCTAGGTTAAGCAAGACCCACACTTGTGCGAGCCCGAGTTTTGGTCTAACATTCGTGTCCACATGTCGGAGGCATACACGAGTTTGGATGTTCTCAGACCAAAATTTGCACCACCATTCACGTACATATGTGTTGGAATAAAACTAGGCCAATTTTTAAGAATCTTGACAACTTATTAAATAACCCAAAGTAAACAGTTTACCAAGCATGTTGCTCTTTACTTAATCTCTAGTCAATTTACGTGTTAGCTTTTTGATTTCAAGTTTCTCAAACAGCTCGTCTTCCCTGCGAAGGATATATTAACCAATATTTATATAGCCTCTATAGATATACCTAGTGAAAAAGGTTAGAAGTTGCAAGATGACAAGAAAAGTTAAGTGTCATGAATGCTAATATATTAGTTACTTTTGACGGGTGCAAATTAGGAGGCTTAATTGAGCCTAAAATTCAACTATTAAGACAAATAAGTACACTTGACAAGAGAGATATAAATGCCAAGTCTTGTGCGGTTAAATTTTTATATTTTTATGTTACTCTATTTGATGTTAAAAAACAATCGATATAAATGACCAAAAGCAAATATACCAAACACCATTTCATAAGCATCACCACCAACCCCACCAGTTTACTAAGCAACAAGCCAAAAAAACTAAACCATGATTAATTCCATGTTGAGAGATCAGTAAAACATCACCTAGAGAGAAAACCAACATCAAGAATCACAGTTCCGCCTTATCTAAAGGATTGCTACCAGGTGAATTAGGTGGTGGTTCTTGTTGTTGTTCACTTGTTTCACCTTCAGGTGCAGTTTCACTGTTTTCAGGATGAAAATTGATTGGAAACTTTGTCACCCTCGGTTTGTCAGTTAAAATATTTCTTTGAACCTTATCGATGATCACCTTTTGTGGCGGTTCTTCTTTTAGCTTCTCATCATCATAGTCGTTGTTCACATAATAACCCACGCGCACAAACTCTTGACCCACATAAGAGCACGTCAGCAAAAGCACTGTAACTCCAATTATATCTTCTTCACGAATCTTTGATGGGTCTGGTGGGTCTGCCTACCAATGTTCAAGATTAATTAGTAACTACAGAGTTATTTACTAAGTTGCTTTGACAAGGTGTGTAGCAAAATGAAAATCTACCTGAAAGACAAAACGATAGTTTCCCACATTGACGGGGCCCACCAGTACACTTTCCAACAGTTGATCATAAGTTTCATCCTCAGCAGATCCGACATATATCAGCTTCCACTCCAGATCTGCAAATAATAGGTAATGATCTGAGGTATGGATTTGGGATAACCAGATATGAGAACAAAAGTTGAATTATTTGGTAAATAAATTAATATTAGATCAGAATTAAAATAAATAAAGTGTTTCTGATACAAACCCGGTAACGGTTTACACCAGGGAAAAACATAAATGGATTGACCCATTCAAGTCAATGGAGCTGCAGCAGTCGTTTGGGTATTCTTTTGACCCACTTGGTCAAGTAGCACTTACAGAACTGGGGAAACAGAAGATAGTGAGGCAGTTAATTAGCTTAGCATCTTTGTTTACATGGTATCTGTTTGAAGTTTAGTTTCTACAATTCTGAACTTTTGGTTTATCGCTTGTAATTGGAGAGCAGCCCCTCTCAAATCGGGCCGGCCAATTTCTTAAATTTTTCAGTAATTCAATCGAATTCCCTGTTCCTATTAGTTTCATGAATAACTCAGGCTGTGAAACAGTAGCAAACCACTGTAAATAGTTGATTTTTCAAAATTTTGAAGGGAGATGCAATTATGCATATAACTAAGATGCATAAAAGCTTATTAGCTTAATAATGAACGCATGATGAAATCATATAGAGAAGCATTTCATTCTGCTCATATTCAACACCAAACTCAAGGGAGGCTACATAGGAATATACAAAGAAAGTACTCATGGTTTAAAACAAAAATTCATAGGACCATAATATAACTCAATATCCAATTCTAAACTGATCACATTGGAACCATGTCACATTGGATTAGAGGAGAACTTCATGATTAAGCGTGGTTGGGAGGGAGAAAATTTAAGATGATTAATGTAACACACTAGTCAAAGCCCATATCAAATGTGCCCAATAGAGATGTTGAGTTCATAAGGAATGTCTGACCTCAAATATGACCAATGAGTTTTGATCACATTGCCCGTACATGAGTGCAAAACTCCACAATTAAGTGTGCTTGGACAACAAGGATAGATGACCTCATGCAAAGTTCCACTTGGGTAATCAAAAACAACTATGAACTCCTTCCTTGTGGGCAAAATGAATTATATTGTTTGGTATGAAGGGTTGGATGCTACAAACGACCTCCTAAAAAGTCTCCATCAGAGTAACTATAAACAAACCCGTAAGGTCTTGGTCAACAAAGCCGATGTTACACCACAAGTGTAACCATAGTAAGAAAGCACAATTGCAGATTGTGCCAAGACGGTTGCCATTTCAAGAAAAGCATGTCTTAAAGAATCTTAACAACATCATACCACAAAAGACAGACTACATGATCAATTACAGATGCCCAAAAGGGTAGTTTCCCCCCATTCTATTGCTTAACAACTACTATTGCTAAGCTATATATGGATTCAAACAAATTACCAAGAAATACAGCCCTAATTTTCTCATACGCTTCGATACAAACCGCTAATTAAAGGGTAAACCATTCCCATTATCTCTCCTCACACATTCAAACAAACTTCCATAAACCAATCCCAACTCCAGAAACCCTAAACCCCAAATCATACCCCTTGATTACACGATTAACCCTAACAAAAACACCAAACACAACAACAATGTTCAACAACGAGCACGCCGATGAATAAACACATAGGAGTTGCAAAGATTACCTTCTTTAAGAGGCGAAACACACTCGTACGATATCTCAAACTGGAACGGCGTGAGAAACGACGCCGGATTGTCCAACACCGTCACGTTCGTAATGTTCACCGCACTCATTGCATAAACCAAAAATCAAGGGAAATTATGCGGTAAAATCAACGAAATAGTGAAGAGGATAACGTCGGAAGAGAAACCCTAGCTAGCTGTTGAATCTTTTCATATGAATTTGAAAGAAACAGAAGATAAATTGGAGACGATGATGGAATGAAATGGGGGACTTGAGGAAATAAGATTGTCGGAGAAGAATGGAGTATTATTTTTGTGTTGTGGGGTTTATTATATGGTTGACCGGCTATTTGCATTGTCTACCGGTTGAGCCGGTGGGGTAACGACTTAAGGGGTCCACATTTGGGTGTTTTTTGAGTCACGCGATGGCGGGAAGGAAGGCACGTGAGAGTCACGTGTTTAAGAAAATAACATTGCAAAAAGAGTTATTTTGTCACTCTCTTGAAACCGCTTGTAATTTCTTCCTGTTACTCATAGATATCTCCATGTTACAAGATTTAAATCATCGACTTTTTATGTAGGAAAAAATATATAATGAGACGCTCACACTAAATGCGTTGTGTATCATTTTAGGAAGATTTAGCGTTAGGTATTTGCTAGTGAAAAGTAGGGTGTTCAGAAAACCGATATCCGAAATACGATCCGTATCCGAGTAAATTGATCTGAATCGTTATTCGGATATTTGGATCGGATCTCATCCTAATCCGAATTCCTTATTCGGATTTCGGATTTCACAATTTTTTTATTCAGATTATTCAGATATCCGATTAATCCGAATAATAATTTAATTATGTTTTTAGCCCAATATTTATTGCTCGACCACCTATTATGTTTTCAACTCAAAGCTCAAAAATCTTGACATATTCTAGTACTCTAATCCTAAACAATTATATAATATTCGATTGTTGTTCTAAATTATATATTCTAATCTTCGTGTTTTATACAATTACCTATTATCTTTTAGTTTTGAATTTGTGTTCAAGTCAAAGTTGTATTTTTTGGTTATTGTGATTTTAAACTTATAAAATGTTAAGAAAAAAAACTAGAAAAGAAGAAAAAAAATAGAAACAAAAAATAGGAAAAATTGTTATTTGGTTTTTTCGGATTATTCGGATATATCCGAATCCGATCCGAATTGAATTCGGATAGATTCTGATCGGATAGAAATATCCTTATCCGGATCGGATCGCATTTCGGATAAAGTCATGAAATTTTCAAATCCGAATAATCCGAAATCCGATCCGATAAACACCCCTAGTGAAAAGCCTAGAGCAACTAGGTGATAAATAAACTAATGAAAAATCATCATGTTTGTGACCTTGGATCTTGGTCTTGTAGAATTATGTGGTGTAGTAAAACTATTAAGCGGGTAAATTTAGTTTACTGGAAATTCTTTTACATGAAACTTATTCACACGTATAAAGCTGGTAACACCCCATGTGAAACAAAGAATTCTTACTGATAAAATAAATGTTATATATACACTTTATTGGGCAAAACATATACATAAAATAGCAACAGCCCATAAGAACAGGGGCCAAACAAGCCCAAGCATGCACCCACCGCTAGAGATGGGCAAACCGGGTTTGGGCCGTACCCGGGCCCGGGTACAAATCGGGTTTGGGCCCAACCGGGTTTTTTGTACCCAGGTATTGGTGAACCCGGGTCGGGTTCAGCTAGATACAAACCCTACCCGGTATACCCGGGTAGGGTCGGGTCGGGTTCGGTTCGGGTATGAAACCCGGGTTCAACCGGGTTTTTTCCTTTTTTTTTTCTTGTGTGTGTGTCGAACACCGGGTCGTATGTTTTTTTTTTCTTATATTTTCTTTCCTTTTTTTTTCTTTTTATTTTTCTTTTCCTAACCGGGTTCACTTGAATGACAAAAATTTAAACAACTTGAGCAGAAAAGGTTACACTTATAATATACAAATATTAAATACTTTTTATATAAAACATTTGAATGACAAAGAAATTTAAAAAGAACATGAAAGACATATAATATTAAAACAACTTAAAAATAACAATATCGTCTAATTTTATCTACTACGAGATGCTTGATCAAATGCTAATTCTTCATCGGATATGCCAGAAGATACTCCGTCTTCTACCTCTTCATCATGTACTTTAGCTTCGAGTGTAATCTCGTCTTCGAGGCTTGTTTGGTCTTGTATACGATCCGTTGCGTCTAAGTGATCCTTTAAACAAATGCACATCTCCACTGCTTCCGGAGTTAGTCTTGTTCTTCGTAATGATATTACCCTGCCACTAAGAGAAAAAGCAGATTCCGAAGCTACCGTAGAAGCTTGGACGCTTAGTAAATCACGGGCCATAGCAGAAAGAATCGGAAATTGAGATTCTTTTCCTTTCCACCAAGCCAAAATATCGAATGCACGATAATCTTCGGTAGTCATAGTGGAAATAAAATCCGTTCCACTATATCCACCGAGCTCACTTGTTGGGGTGTTACCCCTTTGACGTTTAGCCGTCACATCCCGAACAACATTCAACATAGTCAAAACAGGGTCTTTAACCGAGGTACTAGCACTTGAGGTTGATCCGCTTGGCATGGTTATGTTTACGTTAGTCCCATGTCTATTTAAATAAAAATTATAAATTGTTTTCAAACTATGATTAAAATTTTCTTTTGCCTCGTTTGAAAAATCAGGGTTTTCGTCATGCATATCCAAATTGTCATTTATCTCATCTATCAAACATTCAACCCCCGCAACATTTAGAAACGGATTTAAAGCGGCGGCACACGTAAAAACGGATGGTAAGTCCTTAAAATATTTTTTAAACTTTTCTTTCATTGGTTTTATCATTTGATTAAACATATTATTTTTTTTTGAAAATTTTTAAAATTCAAAGACATAAAATATAGTTCTTGAAGCACCGAATAACTAGTGGAATAATAAACTCCCGATAATTTTGTTGTTGAGTTTTTAAAAACCTCAAGAAACTCGGATAGACGTTGAAGATTCTCCCAACCCGCATCCGGAAATGGGTCGGCTTCACCATTATCCGAAAGACTATTATGAAAAGCTTTCAAAGTGCCCTTTTGTTTTAAAGCACATTCAAACATGTGACAAGTCGAATTCCACCGAGTAGGTACATCCCAATTAGGACCTAAAAATCTAGAGTGCGTATCCTTACAAATTGTTTATAATCTTGATATCTTCTTCTACTTTTTTTAAAACGTCATGTAACATAAATCGAAAAGATGTAATAAAGTTATTAACATATTGCCCGATAGTCCGTCTTGCACTACTAAATTAATAATATGTGCAACACAACGAGTATGGAAAAAATCACCGTTTGCAATCGGAAGATATTTTAATTTTAATTTTTCAACCGCGGTTGTGTTGTTAGAGGCGTTATCAAATGCAATTGAAAAAGTTTATTTTGTAATTTAAAAGTACTTATTACATTATCTAAAAAGTAAAACAAAAATTCTCCTGTGTGTGGATGTGAAAAAAGATCAAATGCAATCGTACGTTTCATCAATTGCCATGAATTGGGGTCCACCCAATGAGCGGTGACTCAAAGGTACGATTCGGGTAAACCGTGTGGAGCCGACCAAACGTCACTAGTTAAGTTTACACCGGTATTTAAATTTTCAAATAATACAATTAAATCATTTTTTGCTTGTTTCCATAATTTTAAACAATAACGTCTAAGTGTAGTACGACTTACGTGAGTGTAACGAGGTTGAAGCGTCTCTCGAATTAAGTTGGTCAACCGAGGATTGTCGAAGTGACTAAAAGGCAAAGCTTCTTGAATCACGAACTTTGCCATTCGATCTCGAACCGTATTAACGTCGTAATTAAAGATTCCACCGTCTCCACCCAATTGTGTTTGTTGCGAATCCGGATTACTTTTCAACGACTTACAAAACTTCTTGCTAATGTGTTTGTTTAAAGTCGTGTTAGAATCTTTAGCAAGCAAAGCTCTACAAAACTTGCAACGAGCCTTTACAGACCCGTCACTCAACTCAACCATATCCCAATTGCACCAAACATCCATGTTACGATTGTGTGCAAGAACACGAACGACGGTTGGAGCGTTGGACGAACCTTGACCAACGGAAGATTGTGAGTGAGCCATATCAAGATTGAAGAGAGTGAAAGTGTAAAACGAGAGAGTGAACGTGTAAAACGAAAGTAAACGAGAGTATTTTTTGCTTTTTTTGCATATGTTTTTGCGTTTGAGACTTGGGTATTAAACCATATCAACCCACACCTATTTATACTAACTTATAAGCCTAAAAGTAACAAAAAATGGCCAAAAATCGATCCCAACGGCTATATAGCCGTTAAAAAAACGGCTACTTTTTAAAAAAAAAAAAAAAAAGGGTCAAAACCGGGTCCAACCCGGGTTCAACCGGTTCCGGGTCGGGTCGGGTCGGGTTCGGGTCGGGTTCTAAGAAATTCTAGAAAATCATACCCGGTTCCAACCCTACGGGTTTTTTTCGGGTCCAAACCGGGTATACATATACCGGGTCGTACCCGTACCCGGTTCCGGGTCGGGTCCGAACCCGGTTTTTATGCCCACCTCTACCCACCGCTAGAGGTGCATGTTTCGGGTTTTGGGTCGTACCCGGGCCCGGGTACAAACCGGGTTTTTTGTACCCGGGTATTGGTGACTCCAGGTACGAACCCGGGTCGGGTTCACATTCACCCAAACCCTACCTGATATACCCGGTTAGGGTAGGGTCGGGTCCGGGTCGGGTACATAACCGGGTACAATCCGGTTTTTTTTTTTTTGTATTATTATTAATATAAATTATTATTATTATTATTATTATTATTATTATTATCACCACCATCATTATTATTATTGTTGTTGTTATTATTATTATTATTATTATTATTATTAATCTTGTTGTTATTATTATTATTCATCATTTATTATTTTTGAAAAAAACAATGGATTAATCGTCATAATAAATATTAAAACAACTTAAAAATACATAAATGAATCAATAAAAAATAACATCAAACTTTTATTTAAGTTATCGTCTAATGTTTATTCGTACATTTCATCATTTGCCATGAATTGGGATCTACCCAATGAGCGGTGACGCAAATGCACGATTCAGGTAAACCGTGTGGAGCCGACCAAACGTCACTAGTTAAGTTTACACCGGTATTTAAATTTTCAAATAATACAATTAAATCATTTTTTGTTTGTTTCCATAATTTTAAACAATAACGTCTAAGTGTAGTACGACTTACGTGGGTGTAACGAGGTTGAAGCGTCTCTCGAATTAAATTGGTCAACCGAGGATTGTCGAAGTGACTAAAAGGCAAAGCTTCTTGAATCACAAACTTCGTCATTCGATCTCGAACTATATTAACATCGTAATCAAAGATTTCACTGTCTCCACCCAATTGTGTTTGTTGCGAATCCGGATTACTTTTCAACGACTTACAAAACTTCTTGTTAATATGTTTGCTTAAAGTCATGTTAGAATCTTTAGCAAACAAAGCTCCACAAAACTTGCAACGAGCCTTTTACAGACCCGTCACTCAACTCAACCATATCCTAATTGCACCAAACATCCATGTTATGATTGTGTGCAAGAACACGAACGACGGTTGAAGCGTTGGACGAACATTGACCAACGGAAGATTGTGAGTGAGCCATATCAAGATTGAAGAGAGTGAAAGTGTAAAACGAGAGAGTGAAAGTGTAAAACGAGAGTAAACAAGAGTATTTTTTGCGTTTTTTGCATATGTTTTTGTGTTTGGGACTTGGGTACTCAACCATATCAATCCACACCTATTTATACTAACTTATAGGGCAAAAATGGCCAAAAAGACAGTCACAAATCGAAGTAACGGCTATATAGCCGTTAAAAACGGCTAGTTGTTTGAAAAAGAAAAAAAAAAAAAAAAAAGGGGTAAAAACGGGGTAGGACAAGGGTACAATCGGGTCGGGTCCGGGTCGGGTCGGGTTCGGAAAGAATCTAAAAACCTATACCCGGTTCCAACCCTCCGGTTTTTTTCAGGTCCAAACCATGTACACCCTATACCGGGTCGTACCCGTACCCGGGTTTTTTGCCCATCTCTACCCACTGCAATGCAGACATGTCGATAATTACGAAGCTTGTACACTCTTATAGAGGGGTGGAGAGTGAAATTAAATTTTTTTAAAGGGGACAAACTCAATATATATAAAAAATTTACATTACCGGAACTAAAATTTTATATTATCGGATCAAAAACTAACACTACTGATTAAAAAAAATAGAGGGTGAGTTCCTGCCCCTACTATCCTTCTCCCTTGCGTGTAGTAATGCTTAATGGAATTTTAAAACACTCCATTGATCACTTTTGTTGAGAACTTTCATTGAGACAAGGGGCTACCAATATTTTTGGAGGCCACAAGAGGAAGCTAAAGTTGAGGCTTTATTTCAAAAACTTTTCATGAAGAGTTATAGGTTATCAAGGTTTGTGAATTTGTCAATGTTTTCATTAAGCGTTGTAGGTTCATCAAGGTTTTATCAAGATTTATGGTGGTTATGAATTTTAATAGTGATCATTTTTATGTTTAATGAACAAAAGCTAATTGGTTTCACGGGCCTTACGAGTTGAAAACTTATAAAGAAACAATAGCTTATTTAATTTTTTTTCTGATCGTCTTCTAATGATAAAGACTCAGATACCTGAACAAATAGTCTGTGATTGTGAATTGTGAGTTTTGCAGTCTCAACTGAAAGATAGACCTAATAAAATTTGAGAAACAAAAAATTTTGTTCTTGAATCATGAATCCTGAGTTTGATGCTTTGATTCAATCTATCATACAAATAGAGTTTTTGCAATTTCATTCATTATCATCTTCTTCCGGTTGATTAAAATAGTGAAACAAAATTTGAGACTGAAACTTGAAACTTAAAAGATTAGTAGATTACCAGTTAGCGACTTTATTTTCAATGTCTATCTAGTTGTTGTCTGTTTCTATGTTCGATATAATGCTTTATTCGTCCTACTCCTTGTCGAGTGCGGACATGGGGTCATGCCCTAGATTAAAGATGGAAGACAAAGAAGTATAGGGTCAAAGAAACCTTTTTTATGAAGTGAAAATCAAGTGAACAAAATTAGAAGTGACATTTGAGTATGAAAATAGACAAAGACTAACATTCTAAAAGATTTTACAAGGAAAATAGCCTTGCACCGGGATGATCGATCCCACGGTCGACATTGAGTGAGGCAACATTGTTATTGTAAAATACTTGAAATCAAACTTGGATAATCTGAGAGTTATGAAGATCACTTTCAGATCGAAATTATTCGATAGTTTGCCAGAATAAATCAATCGGATATAACTCAGACGAGATCAAGAATTAGTATGTTGTGTTGTGTGATTTTCATGAACCAAAAGAAGAAGAATTCGAGAGAAAAGTGATCAAAATATGATGATCCAATACTATTTCAAGGAGACCGGGAAAAACTGCCATTTGGAAGTTTCATTTTGAACTTTAATAACGAGTAAAAATGTTCGTTTTCCACTCGAATTTCATATGTGAAATTCTGGAAAATCGATTCGAAATGCATTTTCCAACTCGACCCTAGCCAGGGGCTCTACCCCTTAGACCCCGCCAGGGGCTATCGCCCCTTGGACCCCGCTACCAGGGGCGCTGCCTCGGAGCCCCGCCAAAGGGGCGTTGCCCCCTTGAAACCCCCACTAGTTTTCAATATCGAAGATATAATAAACTCAAACAAGCATATACTCCGCACCTCCTAACTTGTTTGATGGATATTATGATCACATTAATCATTAGTCAATCCAATTACACTAAAATATCTAACAGTTATATTGTTTTGACTAACTTTTCTATTCATCAAGAGTGGTTCAATCTTTATACTCACCACTTTACTCTCAAATATTTTAAATAAAATATCATATATTTTTCTTTTATTCTCATATTTTACATCATCTTTCAAAAGTATGGAAGATCAAAAACATCAAAGAAGAGTGTTAAGTTGTGTTACAACATTATAGGGACAAATTCAAGAAAAGCTCAAAGCTCGTATCAGGAATACATAAAATTTATTTTTTATAAGCATTTGTATGTTTTCATATTCCAAATGATCTCAACAATATTTTACTGAGAAGTGTGTGTCGTGTGTGATCAAACCATTTGTTAATCGTTAGTAAAGGTAATCACTAATTAGCGAGACGAAAAAGTTGATCACTTCTTTGATAAAAGTGAAACGTATGTATAGCGTGATCACTACTTTTAGATTAGTGAGACGAGCAAAATAACCATTTCCTTGATAAAAATGAGGTGTGTGTACAAGGTGATCACTACCTTTGGATGTGTGAGACATTGGTGTAATGGTGATTCCTATTGTTTAGGGAGACGAGCTAGTGAAGAAAACTCTTTATCTCACTTAGAATTGACGTGATCACTAAGAACTATGTATGTAGAAGTGTTGATCTTTAAAGTTCTTCTCTTTCTTTTGATCTTGATTTTTTATCATCTTGATTTGATGTAAAGCTTTATAGAAAATAGAAGAGGTTAAATAAAAAAATGACATTTGAAGTTTTATGAAGCAAGAGGATAATTAACAAGTGTGGTAGAATTTGATATTCATAGTCAAAGATCACAAAAGTTCTTGCCACTTGATGGTCGATGGGCTGTTGACAGCCACAGCTGCAAAACTCAGCTTTAGATTTTATTTTTACTTTTGGATAGTACCTTTGATCCTTTCTAACTATATGTAATCAAAACAAGAATGGTAAGATCGTCTAGCTTGTAAAAAATTAAAAGCATGTAAGATGTTTTTCTTATTTGATTGAAACTTTAGCAATTTAAGAAAATGTTATAAATAAGAGATTGTGTTGGGATTTCTCCACAAATATAAGATTCCACTAACTCTTTCAAATTCAAGTTTGAGTTTGAAATATATCTGTATATTAATCTTGTTGATTTTTATAAAAGATATATGAGAAATGACTTTGATTTATAAACTATATTTTATAAGACTTATGTCAGTAATCACTTGATTCTTTATTTATATTTTCTTTCATATTGATCTTGGAAATGCTTGAGCATTGGAAATCTTTGTATGTAACATATGTTAAATAATTATCGACATTTGTCATCACATGTGAACCTTAATTGTCAAAACATGATTGATAAATTGACACCGACTTTGTATCAACATCCTTTTTAATGTCTAGAAATGTTAGTGAGTCGACAATTTTGCCGGAGATAAATCAATTGTGTGGGAAAGAGAGGGCCAGCTTGCAACTGTTCGAGCTACACTCGAGTATGATATGGACATTGCTTCACTTGGTAGGAGATGTTAGAAAGATTGTTAGATTTATCAAAGTTAGTTTATTAAATAAAATTTAAGGATTTGTATTTTTTTTTTTTTTGAGTTAACGTCTGCAAATTTATCAAAACTAGTGTTATCAAACCTGCACTTCGCGCCAGGGTTTTATCTAAAAGAAAACCCTTCAAACTGAATGTGTTTGCATGTGAGTTGTATACGTGAACTTGAATACTTGAAACCAACATTTCATTGTAACTGCAACAATTGTGTTAACCACCCAAAACAATAAACAACTTGTGTTCAATCACATCTTCATCGTCTAAAGTTCCCAAAGTAATAGTTATGAGCACCACAATAACAAACCCAATTAAAACACGTTGGTGAGTGAGGTTACTAATTCACACATTTCCCAAATCAGCATAGGTTGCACTCTTTAGCCAAATGCAACAGTCCTCAGATGAGATCATCCTCATTCTCACTGAACTAAGGTTAAGATTAAGATCAAGAAAAATTCAAAAGAAAACCTCAAAAGACAGAGACACCATCAGGGGAAAAAAAAAAAAAAAAAAAAAAAAAAAAAAACACAAATGCAACTGGAAGTTCTCAAATGAGTCCATGCTCAGGGGCGAAGCTTCTTTGGGTCTGGGGGGGGGGGGCTCTTTTTTTCGTCAATAGTGTAAATTTTTGGTCCGGTAGTGGAAATTTTTTAATAAATATAAAGTCCGCCCCCCTAAAATAGTTTACTTTCGCCCCCGCCCCCGCTAAGCTTTGGTTCAAGCTCCGCCACTGTCCATGCTCGTCATCACTGAACTAAACTTAGAATATATGTCAACAACATTCAAAAGAAAGCCCCTTATAATAGATAATAGGTTCTCAGATGTGAGCAACAACATAATCATAAAACCATTTGGGTGTAGATCTGAAACATTAAAAAGCAAGCCCCATAAATACAGCAAAACATAGCAAATGGGTTCTCAGATGAGGCTTGCTCATCATCATTGAACAAATAGCAGCGACAAGAGGGTCGTCATCGTCGACAGTCACATTCGCATCACCGCCAGCCGCGATGGCCGCTAGGAAATGAAACCAGCCGACTAAGGGCAGTGGGCAACGGTGGAAGCATGACACCACTACAAAAAAACCCATAGAAACGACTAAGTGGAGAACGGTAAAAAACCAGCCGAGATGGGCCGACCACCGCCTCTGAGCCGACTAAGGATGGCGGGCAACGGTGGAAGCGTGACACCACCATAGAAAACCCAGAGATCCGGCCGAGGGGACCACCACCCGCCACCAGCACCGCCTTTTTCTTTCAGTCAAAACTCAGTCTGTCGACCTTAAGCCCCATCGGAAGACCCTCATCAAAGCAAGACAACACACGACAGTAAGGAAACAGCGGGGTAGCCGATGCTGCCACCGCCTACACCAACACCCGCACCGACAACCGCTAGCGTTTAAAGAGCATGGAAGACCGGTAAAAACGGAAGGACCTCAACAGCCGAACGGCCACCGCCTCGGCACCCCACCACCATAGAATGAAGAAACAAAGAGTGTAACACATAAAAAGATACAACACGAAACCCAAAGCACACCGAAATACCCAAAATACCCCTGAAAACACTGTTCATCATCTTTGTTTTTTTCATATTATAGAACACGACTAACATGAAATAAGCTGGCAAAATAATTAAAACATACAAATATAACATTGTGCTTTTGAGCCACTCGTTTCAAATTAGGATACGGTTACAACTATTCACAAACCAAAAAACGAGTAATGCATGATATCATCAAATGCAAAAAACTTCTTGTGTGGGCATATTAATTCTTCATTTCCTATTTTTTTAGAATTATTTGAAGAACCAAACTCTATATATGTATCATGTCTTAATTATAAAGTTTAAGTTACCTTAGACAAGGAGTTTATAAATAAGTTCATTCTTTTGTGTAGCAACTCTTTATTAGACAATAATGAGTATTTTCAATTTACCATTCAAATGAAGTGGTCTCCACTAAATATGCCTGAGTTATATTTGCAAATAAAACAGCTACTAAAAACTAATCAGGGTTGGTGAACATATCATAGCAAACATTTCGGTATAAAGTTAAGAATATCTTGTTGGTGATTGTCTAGGTGTTAAAATTTCATGACTGAAGGATTACCGACAAGATGAGTTCATGTTGATTCTTGAACTTAACATAAACTACAAATTTTAATCATGATGATTATGGAACATGCTACTAATTTGTATGATTATGATTATCTAAAACAAAAGGAATATTTACCAGTTATCTTTATTCTTTAACATAAAATAAAAAAAAAGCTTCGACCCCACCCAAGTGTGCTAATATAATATAGGAGTGAGGTGTCCTCCAAAATTACAAAGAGACTCTTAATGACGTCTCATCCACCGTTACTGCTTTTGTTTTCCTAAAACATAGTAAATTATAAGTACTGATAATCATGTTTAGTAATATTTTGTGACTTTATTTGTTTAAAAATTTATTTATATGAACTTTGATATTTATGAAAACAGTAACACTTTTATTTTTTTAATTAAGAATTAAAGAACAAATATAACGCCACCCATAGGAGTGTGCCAAAAAATAGGAAATTGAATTTTAATAATCCAAATTATTACTTATTTGTCAATAATAATTCATATTATTAATTTAACCGTTAATCACCTCAACTTTTATTTTTATTACCAACAACAGTCCCAGTAGCTAGTATAATTATCATATGTTCCCACTCGATTTGTATTTATTTTAGGCTCGATTTAGTTTATGTGTTTTTTTATTTCGTTTATAATCATTATTGTGAACGAAATCGAGTTGAAATCAAGCGTAGTTTTTTAATAATTATGTTACTGAGATTGTTGTTGGTAATAAAAATAAAAGTTAGGATTGTTACAGGCCAAATTAATAGTATGGATTACATCGTCCAATGAGTAATAGTTTGGATTATTTAAATCTAATTTGCCAAAAAAATAAATATAGTTCAGTTGTCACCATGAGGATCTCAAAGTTTTGCATCACATCTATCTCAAACGAGATGATTTAATGGTGAAAGTTCTATTAGAAATATACAAAATTTTGAAAGAAATACATGATCATATTTCTTTCATATGTCTCCTAAGAAAGGATGTATCTAAAACTATGTGTAAAACTATGTGTAGTGGTTTAAATAAAAAGTGAATATTGCTATTACATAGCTAGTGGAGCTTTCACTAACTAAACCCTCAAAATTGTGTAATGGTTTAATTAAATTTGTAATATCATTTTAAATTTTTAATACAATTTGTTTTCATTAAAATACTCACATTATTTAGAAGTACTTAAAAAAATACAAAACAAAGTTACAATGTGAAAAACTTACAATATGAAATAGTTATTAAAATGGAAATAAAAAATAAGAAACTACTATAATTAATTATTGCGGTATTTTGCCCTTATTTTGGATTTTCTTTGCTTGTTATTTTCACGATCCTCCTACAGTGGATTTGAAAAGTTGGATGGAGACGAAGATTGAGAAATTTGAATGGGTATTAAGATGGAGATGAAATTTTTTGTGTGTGACTAAGTTTTTGTGTTATTTGTAGAAAAAAAAATAATTCTTCTTTCCGCTAACAACTATAAAATTTATTAAAAATCACCCCTAATGTTTAACACCATTATGGGCTAATGTAGATTACGTTTAACACTCGTTTAAAAATTAGGTTGTGTTAGAGTTAACCTGTTATTTAAACAAGTCTTACCCGGGTTAACCTATTCAACACATTCAGTTAAACACGTCGACCCGGAAACCTGTTTAATTAAATAGGTCCATCTGCTAACCCATTTTATGACAAATTTAACCTTATTGTTTCTACAATCCACCAACCCAATTAACATGTTTACAATTTAATTATTACACATCAACACGTTTGATACGTATAGATGATTGGGACTTGCTCGGGTTATAAGAGTTTAAATGTGTGTGTTAGGGTTTATGCTTTTAACACGTGAGAGTATCATGTTCTCTGAACAAGATGATTATGCTTTAGATCTTGATTGGTAGAAACAAAAAAGATCACTCTCAATATATACGAAAACAATCAAACAAAAATCAAATAGTATTAAGAACCAATGATGAACAATAATAACAATATAAAGAACCAGTAAGAACAATATAGAAACAGATAAAATTCTGTCAAGCCTTACATAATCTTTGACTGTTCTCTCAATTGATTCACCAAAATGCAAAAGTTACAATACTGAATGAATGAGAAATACATTTACACTAGTTGGGTTCGCCTAATTCAATCTCTAAACGGTTATGCATGATATTTTCACGTCCTGAAAATCTAGGCATTGGTAATCTCTAATACATTTATCACATAAAGGATATTACTTTAAATTAGGGAATTTACACATCACTGCAAGAATGTTTTTGGGTCTTTATCCGCATACAAATTAAGTGTCACGATGTATAGACTCACAACCGTAGGTATAAGTCAATACCCACACATCAGTTATGTGTAATATAGCACGCTATACTTACACATATATGTGTGATTAATTGAAACTAATTGATATGTCGGGCCATAAGTATATTTGTTTGGATGACACCTCACGTCGCATATGACATGTCATAAATATATGAGGGGGTAAAAGTAATCTTATGTATAGGTAAAAGTGATAGATGTATAAGTAATATTGGTTTTAATGTATAGTAATAAATATAGATATGCTGGTAATTAAGAATATATATTATGCATGGACATTTAATACGATATATGTCGGTAATAATATTTAAAAACATACAAACAAATAAAAATCGTAGGATTATAAACAAACTAAATAAACATAAATAATATTTTATTCGTGTTATTTCATTAAGGAAACTAATATCTTTATTAATTGTTTACGAATACTTAATGAATGAGATTCTTTGTTCACGTTCATTCATTGAAAAATGAACATGTTCATAAACTATTCACGATCACTTATCGAATATAAATGAACATAAACGAACACCTACAAATTTATAAACAAAAACGAACACAAGTGAATGCTTATGAAAATAGTACAAACAATTATATATATTCATTTTAGAATAAAAAATGCATTTTTCATCACAAACATTACGTTGTTACCTGTAGAAGTAAATAAGCACTTAACATAGTTATTCAAAATACTTGATATGATTATCATAAACATAATTAATACACATATTTAGAACTGTAGGGGCGTACCTAGCTATTAGGTGTGGGGTCATCCACACCCCGTGAATTTTTCCCCAATGATATGTATATGATCAAGTCCGGACCGGCTCTTAAGCAATTTTGACATCAAACCCCTTAAAATTATGACTCAAAAGAAATGTAAATACCAACCCTCAAGAAAATTTAAAACCGATCATAAAATAATTAACAAATACAAAACAAATAGTTTGGATGATGAAGTTCAATAAAAAAAATTTGTCATATAACTCAAGTCTTGGTTAATCAAGCTCGTAACTCATTTAATTATTAACTTAAGAGAACTTGAGCTTGACTCGTATAAAGCTTTATTTCTAAGACGCAAACTTGACAAGTGAGGAATTCATTCAAACTAGAGCCCGACTTAGCTTTCCTTGTTAATTATATTTATCATAGTTTTATATATATTAATTATTATTATTTATATAAATATATATTTAGTGGATTGAATTAAAATTTATATAAATAAAAAGCTTGTTTAGGCTCACGACCTGAATCGAGCTCTATATGTGAAACTCCGACTCCAGCTCGTTTAAGCTAGGATCAAGCCAAAATCTTGACGAGTCAATCCCGAGTAGCTCACGAATTGGCTTGACTCATTTACACCCATAATTAGTGTTAAATGTTAATATTAGTTTGAAAAGTAAAACAAGTTGATAGATTAATTATCAAATTATTTGTTTTAGTATGGTTTTTTTATATTTTTATCGTGTTATCTGACCCGACCCGAAGCGGACCATAGCAAAAAAGAGTTTTAATATTTACGCGAGACAACGACCAGTAAAACTTCCCATCCCCATAAAAAAAATTTCTAGGTCCACCTTGTTAAGAAGTTTGGTAAAATTTAACACAAACTAAATTAAAATGATTAGACGTGGAATGTTGGCGTATGCGTATTGTTCGATTTGCAGTAAATGTGTTGATCATTTGAGAAATCATGGTTTTATTTTCACCTAATAAATTACTGGCTCAAACTATTCACGATTTTATAAAAAAAAAATAAAAATCACTCTCTTATAAAAAAAAGTTTCGTTCACCCCATCTATTGATCCAATTAAATATCTATATATAAGTCTTTTCTTTATTTGTATATTTATATTACGATATTAAAATAAAACAACATCAAGCATTTATCTTATTACCTGTTAAATTTAGATTCAAACTATAGCCAAGTTAAGAGTAGTATAGATTTGGTGCTTAAAATAAATCATTTATCTTTTTATCTCCATATTCTTGAATTTGATTACCGACAATAACACCACCGTCGCAACAAGACTTGTTCTTTTTAATTTAAAACCTCAACGCGGATTCAAACCCAATTATTTGTCAACTCATTTCACATCCCAACCATATATATCGTTCTCTTTTCCTCTTTATATATGTGTACATATGTATCTCTCTTGTACGTATACATCGTCCTTTATCTCTCCATAACTCAACTTCACAGTACACTCTATACAATCATATAGTACCAGATGGGTAACTACGTTTCATGCACCCTCACTCACCGAATCGGAAAACACTCAACTTCTACAAAAGTAATCTTTCCCAACGGCGAAATGCGTAAATTCGACGAACCAATCAAAGCTGCAGAACTCATGTTAGAATCCCCAAATTCCTTTGTCGTCAACTCCAAGTCCTTACGCATCGGATCGCGCTTTTCGGCCCTCAATGCAGACGATGACCTTGAATTTGCGTCGGTTTACGTCTTGTTTCCGATGAGTCGGGTCAACGCCGTCGTCACCGCCGCTGACTTGGGGTCTCTTTATGTAACTGCTAAGAAGATCGGGAGAATTGCGCCGGAGATTGTAACGGCTGTGTCGCAGAGGTTGAAGGTGGAGGAATGTGAACAAGTGTTGTCGCCGGAGTTTAAGCGACGGATTTCGATGTGTAGATCGAAGAAGCCGTTGTTGGATACCATTGCTGAAGAACATGTTTGCTCCAGACGATGATGATGATGATGATGATGATTATTTTTATTATTATTATTATTATTGTCTACCCGGTTCGGTGTTAAAAGATTCTTTTTGGTTTTGGTGAATTTGATAAAAAGAATATATTGTTTTTTTATTTTCTGATTTTTGCGATTTAAACTCCTGGAAGGATGTTTTCAGGTTGTTATGTTTTTGTTGTACACAAATTAAAGTTTGTGTGTGTACAATTTTATATTTTTTTAACCTTGATATAATAATAAGACTTAACACGTTCAAGAAAATTTTATTGGGGCACTGCCAGCTCCCTTTAACATGACAAGTGCGTCGGTTAGGCGGTAGAGATTTTTAATTTAACATGTGAGAAATTTGACGAAAATTTACGACGCATTCCGACAAGAACTAGTGCTTTTTTTTCTTTTTGCTGCCTTCCTGTCAAAGATTTGGTGGAAATTTGGAAGAGTAGGGCTTCTCATCTCGTGTGAAATGGGTTCTATATGTGTCGTTTGAGAGAATCCAATGATCGATATAGGAATTATCAGATTTCATTTTAACAAGTATTGATCGCGGAATTACCAAAACTAGCTGTTTAATTTATTAATGAACTTGAAATCGATCAGACAGTATAATGAACAATCAAAATATAATAATAAACAAACCACGATCGCTCAATAATTGCAATCAATTGATTATAATGCTTCTTCTGCTATTGATTCTATTGTTATGATTGTTATATGATCTGATGTTGCTTGATCGTATGTTAATCATCCTCTTTTACATGTTCTTGATCTCTTGTTATATAGAGATCTTATTCTGTTCCTAAAACATTACTGATATTTCGCTATTTTGTTGCTATACTTAAGCTAACTTCCTCTAACTATGTGAATCCTTGCCTTTTTATACACATAGGAGTTCACAATTTACAATAAAAATTATATTTTACAAAATAGAATGTTGTTGATGTGACGTGGAATATTCGCTTGAATTAAATATCTTCCGTCGCCATTGACTCGATGTTATTGCTCTGACATGTTGACTGGTTGACTATGTTGCGTACTTGATGATATGAAATCATACACGTTTGTTAGTCTTCTGTAGGAATTTGTCTTCTGCAGCAACACTTAGTCTTCAGTGTTTGTTATTCAGTGATTGTGCTTCCGCAGGAGTTCTTGTTCTTGTTCTTCAGCAGCATGCTCTCCTTCAGTAGCTTCACTTGTTCTTTAGACTTGTTCAACTGATTTTGTTGTTCTTCCGTAGGAGATCTACGGAAGCACAGACTTTAGTTATGCTCCGGAGAACATCTACGGATGAACACTTATTCATTCGCAGTTTGTTCTAACACTTAGTCCATTTTTTCAAATTGACTAAGTCTGATGTTTACTGTAATCATTCACATATCAACACATATATTATGAGATACATTATAAATTAATGCAGTATAGTATATCATGCAATTCATAAACTCAAAATGTAATCAATGCATTATATTATATCATCAAAATTATAATTACAAAGAGTGATTACAAGAGTTTGATCTATCATCTAAACCTATACATGAGATCTATACCTAACAATACTCCCTCTTAGGTTTAGACTCTAGTAATCATGGGTTTAGATCTTTCAGTTAAAATCAGTTTCATGCTTTGACTATTCCCCCTAAATTTGTGATTAATCATAAACTTATGTATTTATCAAAAATTTTATAAGAAAAGAGCATGAACAACAGTTAATCTGTCCGGCTGATAATCATAAAGAAAAGAAGTGTTGGTTAAAGTTTGTTACAGGCAAATATATGATATACTAGGGATCATACTATAAACCAGGTAATATCCTACGTATTATTGTCGAGGTTATGGTCTACTTGATCTAGTGCAGATTGCAAATATTATGATCCGCAGAAATTCAACGAAGAGTGTAAATTCAATTGTTTATGTTGTTTATCATGTTTTGGTAATAATTAAAGAGAAACAAAGATGAACGCATCATTGAAGTTGCGAGAAAGTTAGTCCCCCTGAACGTAATCAAGTTATCACTTTATCACACTTAAACCATGTTTTGTAGAGTATAAGCTCTATCTTAAGATTTTTTTTGAAATCTTATTAATGCTGAGATGGTTTGGTTGCTCCTTGAATTTAATATACAGTTGATCACTTTGGATTATTTTAGAGCAGTTCCTTTTTGAAACATTTGATGATCAGCATCAGGTCACCAGGTGTTACTCACGTAAAACAGAGGTGCCCTTTGACCCAGGTCTTTGCCCACACAAAACAGAGGGTCATGATGCGCAAAGATAGAGGTTATACGGTGTTGCAACATAGTAAGTGTGCGTGGGTGATGAACATGATTACATCCTGAGAAGACTTACTTGTGTGCTCCTGACAATGACTTGTCCACACTAAGTCATCTTAGCGTTATGTTGTGCATGACATATGTTAGTTTCCACTCAAGCTGAACCTATTTATACATCCAACACATCTGATCAGTAGTTAGTTGGTGAGTTGAAAGCAGGGATATATGTCAAGTTATAGTGTATTATCATATCCTTAGTATATCAACTGCCTTATGTAGTATATGATTACAAGTAATGGACAAACATTTCTGTTGTTGTTGTGATCTAATCTAAGTTGAGCATGCCTAAGGACTCAATTAAGAAACTAAATCTAACCAAATCAAAGGCTTTAGTGAACAAATCAGCAAGTTGATTTGTTGTGTCCACTTTGATCAACTTGATTAGACCCTTTTCTGAACAGTCTCTTAGAAAATGGTATCTGATTTCAATGAGTATAGTTTTACTATGTTGTACTGGATTAGCAGTGATGAACATAGCAGCTGAGTTATCTATGTAAATTGAAGTTTGAAGAAAATTGTAACCATAGTCAAGTAATTGGTTTTGCAATCATAGAACCTGAGAGCAACCAGCTAAAGCAGCTATGTACTCAGCCTCAGCTGTGGATACTGAAACATTAGTCTGCTTTTTAAATTGCCAAGAAACAAGTCTTGGTCCAATGAACTGACAACCTCCAGTTGTTGATTTTCTATTATTGTTGCATCCTCCAAAGTCACTGTCTGAGTAAGAGTACAGTTTGAAGTCTCCTTTTTTGGGATACCACAGTCCAAGTGCTAGTTTCCCTTTGAGATATCTGAAAATTCTTTTCACTGCATTCAAGTGTGACTCCTTTGGGTCGGCTTGATACCTAGCACAAACACACACAGCAAACATTATGTCAGGTCTACTGGCAGTTAAGTACATTAATGATCCTATCATAGATCTATATAATCTTTGGTCAATAGACTTCCCTGTTGGATCTGGTACTATTTTCTCTATTGTTGATGCTGGTGTTTTGCATGATGAAGACTCAGCAAGGTTGAATTTCTTCATGATTTGAAGCACATATTTCTCTTTATTGATGAAGATGCCATCTTGTTTCTGATGTACTTATGGACCCAGGAAGATAGTTAATTCTCTAATGGAACTTATTTGAAATTCAGATTGCATCAAACCTTCAAAATCTTCACACAATCTCTTATTGGTTGATCCAAATATGATGTCATCAACATATATTTGGACAACTAAGAGATCTTGATGTTCATGTTTGAGGAAGAGTGTCTGGTCAATTGTACCTCTTTTATAGCCATGCTTTAGTAGGAATGAAGACAATGTCTCATACCATTTCCTTGGTACTTGATGAAGACCATACAATGCTTTGTCAAGCTTGTACACTATGTGAGGGTAGTCAGGGTCTTCAAAGCTCGGTGGTTGAGATACATAGACCCCTTCATCAATTTTGCCATATAAGAATGCACACTTTACATCCATTTGGTAAACTGTGAATCTCTTATAGGATGCATAGGCTAGAAATACTCTTATTGCCTCAATCCTTGCAACTGGTGCAAAGACTTCATCATAGTCTATTCCTTCTTCTTGTGTATATCCTTGTGCTATTAGCCTTGCTTTTTTTCTGACAATTATTCCTCTGTCATCTAGTTTGTTTTTGAACAACCATCTAGTGCCAATTAGATATTGGCCTTCAGGTAGATCAACTAGATTCCATACTTTCTGCTTCCTAAATTGCTGAAGTTCTTTTTGCATTGCTTCAATCCAGCTATTGTCTTTTAGGGCTTTAGTTATGTTAGGAGGAACTACTTGTGATAGAAAGCAGGAGAACAGACAAATGTTGTCAGCTCCCCCTTGTCTTCTTGTAGTTCTGCTATTGAGTTCACCAATCATGTTATCAATTGGATGATCCTTATGAATCCTAACTGTTGGAACATTTTGAACTTGGATAGATGAATCTAGGTTTATGATGTTAGTTGGTGGAGATGGATTCAGCTGTGATGGTGAGTCAACAAAGTAATCTAACTCCTCAGTATGGTGATCTTGTACGGCTGAATGATGTTCTGCATGGACTTGTGTTTCCGCAGATATGGATATACCTTTCGTAGCAGTTAAAGGATCAGCTGCAGAGTCTGTAATTGGTGTATCTGTATGTGGCAGTGGTGTTAGGATGTTTTCTGAAGTGTGAGGAACTTTAGGGAGTTTCAGTGCATCATCTGCAGAAGTGGGAACATCTACAGAAGTGGAAGGAACCTCTGTGGAGGGAGGTACTTCTTTTGAAGTAGATGGCATTTCTGCTGATGTAGAAGTTCCAAGGACATCAGACATGTCTTTGCTTGTTTAAGCTGAAGCACCAGGATCATTGTGTCTTTGAATATCTGTATGAACTTGTCTTGGTGGATCAGCTGTCAATGGTACACCCATGTTTGGAGGAACATAAGGATAACATGTATTCGTAGCACCTGTCACATTAAGATAGCCAGTGTTAAATGAGTTAGTTAATGCATCTATATCATACAACCAAGATGATCCTTTCACAGACTGTGTAAACAAGGATTCATCAAATGACACGTTAGGAGTTTCTTCCACAATGTTATCATGTGGGACATATACTTTGTATGACTTAGATGTTGAGGAATACCCAACAAAGAAACCATCATATGCCTTTTCAACAAACTTTGCTAATTGTTTTTTAGTGTTTAAGACAGACACATGACACCCAAAAGCTCTAAGATATCCTATGAAATGTTTTCTTTTAAACAAAAGTTCATAGGGTGTTTTGTTGTGTTCTTTGACTATTAAAGTCCTGTTTTGAATAGTGCATGTTGTATTCACTGCTTCAGCCCAAACTGTTATTGATAGCTTTGAATCAGCCAACATTGTTCTTGCTGCTTCAATTAGAGTTCTGTTTCTTCTTTCAGCAACTCCATTCTGTTGTGGAGTTCTTGGAGCACTAAATTGCATAGCTATGCCTTTTTCCCTGCAAAATAAGTCTAAGACATAATTAACAAATTCAGTTCCATTATCACTTCTTAAAATTTTGACTTTTAGATCAAGTTGATTTTCTATCTTGGTGATAAACTCCATTAATATTTCTGATGTTTCACTTTTGTATTTTAAGAAAAATACCCAAGTGAATCTAGTGAAATCATCAACAATTACCAAGCAGTATTGCCTTTTTCTAATGCTTAATACATTGGTTGGACCAAACAGATTCATGTGCAATAACTTTAGTGGTGTTGTGTTAGAGTTGACTGTTTTGGATTTATGTGATATTTTGTGTTATTTTCCTTTAGAACATGATAAACAGTGACTAGAACAGAAAAATTCTTTTTTTAGAACACCAATGACTAAGTCATTTTTCACCAGTTTATTCATGTTTTTCATGTTGGTGTGAGCCATCCTTCTATGCCACAGTTGAGATTCATCTTCTGATGATTTAGAAATCAGGCATGTTTCTTTACTTGTTATTGCTGTGTTGTTCATGTCCAACACATAGGTGTTGTCTTTTCTTGGTGCTTTGAGAAGGATCCAGTCTTCTGGAATTTTGTAACCTGACTTGAAAATGTAACAATTAGAGTTATCAAATAAAGTAGTATAGTTTTGATCACAAATTTGAGATACACTTAGCAAATTAAATTGTAAATTTTCACAAAAATTGACTTTCTCAAATTTGAGAACTCCATTGGTTACCATTCCTTCACCAGTGATTTTACCTCCCTTCTTATCCCCACCAAATGCTGCATATGAAGCATTTTTATGTTTGAAGTCATAGAGGAGAGAATAGTTTCCTGTCATGTGTCTGAAACAACCACTGTCAACATACCACTTGTTATCAGCCCTCCTTGGATGTTCCTGCAAAACAAAATGAACTTAATTAGACCGAGGAGCCCAAGCCTTGATGGTATTGGGCATGCCATTGTTATCTAATGTAGTAACTTTCTCATGAATGAGCCTTGATGTTTCTAAATTAATTTTAATATCAGTTGATTCATTATTTTTTGTTTTGGGTGAGGATGATTTTGGTGATGATGTTGAGGTGTTTTTATCTTGATTCATACTGACTTGGTCAGTCATCCATTCCTTCAGTGACTTCTTCTTTGAACCTGATGTTGAGGATTGTCCAGAAAATTTTTCTGCATCCTTTGATTTAGACTGAGGTACATGATTGCCTGTGTCAAAGTGGTCAAAGCAGTCATCATCTTCTTCAGGTGCTACCTTTTTGTGGGTGTCTTGTTTTGAAATTATTGTTTGTCCTTCTTTTTCTTTGTTTGCACCTCAGCAGCTGTTTTCCTTATCTTGGAAGCTTTCTACTTTTGTTGCGGCTTCTTTTGTTTTGAGACTTTTGATTCATCATCCTCAGAAGATTGTGAGTTTGATTCAGTGGTCTCTACTAGCTTCTTCTTGAGGATCTTTGTTTTGTTCTTTTTGTTGAAGAAGCATTCCTGAGTGGAGTGATTGTGTTTGTTGCATATTGCACAATATTTGTTGAAGTAACAATCAGATGTCATGTGATTGTTCATATTACATATTGAGCAATAGCTGCTGAAGTAGCACTCTTTTATGCTGTAATTGTGCATATCACACCATTTACAGTACTTCTCTTCAGCTTCACTATCAGAAGCAGCCTTTACCTTTGCCTTTTTCTTAATCAGTGTCTTCTTTTGCTTCTTCAACTCCTTTTCAAATTTAGTAGCTGATGATTCTTTACCTCTGCCTGACATGATGTCAAAAGGTTCTTGTTTAGCATCCATTTTTGTAGTTTTTGAACTTTGTTACTGGATGATGCTTCAGCAAATTCTTTCTTATTCCGTATTTCTTCTAGGGATGATTGTTTAGGAATAGTTTTCTTGGATTTTACAGATTGCTCAGACTGCTTCCAAAGGTGATCTGCTGAAGTGAATTTGTTGTCTTTCGAAGCTCTTTTTGCTTATTTTCTTTTGTTTTGATTGTTGAGAGCATGAATGCCTTCACTCAGTTGACCAATCCTTGTGTAAATGGTCTTCAGCAGATTTCTTTGTTTTGGTGGATAAGGGAGCTTGATTTCTTCCGACACTTTGGGAATTAACTGTTCATTTAAAATAGTTTTACCCTTACCCAAACTAGTATTATGAGGCTCATCATCATCCTCATCCAGATCATCACAGTTATCGTAATCAAATTCTGGTTGACTTTGTTTTGAAAGTTCTGATTTTGATGAATCAGTTTCATATGATTCAGTGTCATTAGTTACATCATCATTATTTTTATCTACTGACTCAGATTTGGTACTAGACACAAAGTGATTAGATAAGCTGTTAGTCATGGACTCAGGTAGAGAAGTGTAATTATCATTTATTGGTGGTGCAACAGCATGAAATCCCAAACCTGATCTGTTCTTTGACTCAATATGAGAGTTTAATAGTTTCTAATACTGCTGTGATAATAATTGGAATTTTTGAAGTTTCACTTCAGTAGATTCATGATCTGACATAGACTTAGTTAAAGAAGTAGTCAAATGCTCAACTTGTGCTTTCAAATTGTAATTTTCAAATAAAAGTTTATCTAAATCCTTTTGTAAAGAATTGATTTTGACTTGATAAAATTTATGTTCTCTTACATGTGATTCATTTAAAAGTATAGTTTCTTTTACTTTATCAGCCAATTATTGAGCATGTGTTCTATATCTTTCAACTTCATCAACACAAGTGGAAGAACATAACCTTTCTCTTACCTCTGTGACCATTGGTGGAACTTTGTTTTCCATGTTAGCCATCAAAGTTTGATTTTCCGCTAGTACTTCCTTTTCATGCATGCTCCAATCATAAGTACCATCCTGCAAAATAATTAAACCAGATTCTTTAGCATTATTAGTACCTGTAGTGTTGCTTGTTGATGGTGGGGATGAATTGGTTAGTTGAGCTTGTGTGAAACTTCTTTGACTAGGCTGTCTTGAGTCATTTGATTGTTGTTGATTGCTGTTGCACTCCCTTGAGAAGTGTTCATATAAATTACACTTAAAGCATCTTACTTTGGACTTGTCAACACCAATTTTAGTTGATCTTAATCTTACAGACAGTCCTTTGTTCCTCTATCTTGGCTCTGTAGGCGATCATTGCCATTTGCCATTGTAGATCCATCTCTTCTACCTCATCAGGATGAAGTTCTTCTAGATCTTGTTGACAGAAGAGAGTAGGAGTCAAAGTGCTTCCCAGATAAGCCTGAAAGCTTGAACTAAAGGCTGCAAAAGCAGCTTTCTGTTCTTCTGATTCCAAAACCATAGTAATTGGTTCTGTTTGATTGCTGTTCTTTTTATTCTTGGAGTCATCAGCTTTTCCTTTGAACTTTTTGTGCAGATTGTTTTGAGTAATTGATTTGGAAGACTTGGCAGCATAAAAACTTGTTTCTTCTTTATGATCACTCTCATCACAAGAGTTATCTTCATCTTCATTGGAGATGAATGCACTTCCAGCACTCTTTAACTCTTTGAATTGATAAGGTGTTATAGCTGCTTTCACACTCTTGTTTCTGGTCTTTTCATCTAGCTCCAAAGCTTCGACCTTCGCCACCAGTGTGTCTAGTCCTATTGCCTTCAAATCAATAGTGTTCTTGAACATAGACACAGTCTGTGTCCAACTTTCTGGTAAGGCATGAAGCAACTTTTTGTTCAGCTCTTCATTGCTGTACTTAAGTTCAAAGATGCTTATCTCTGTAACAAGTTGCATAAATCTATGCAATTGTTGAGGAACTGACTCACCCGCAATATGATGAAAGGTTTCATATTGTGAGCGAAGAGTATCTTCTTTATGCTCCTAATCTCATCACTTCCTTCACACAGGGTGTGCATTATTTTCTATAAGGAGTGAGCTGCTTTGTATGATTCACACCTGATCAAGAGATCTTCAGGCAAAGCCATAGTAAGCATACTATAGGCTTTGATTTCAATCTTGACTTTCTTAGAATCATCAGGTGATAGATTTTTCAGACTTATGGGTTGATTATTATCCTTATAATCCGCTCCTAACACAGGTGGAATATAAGGTCCTTCAGTAATCGAAACCCATAAATCAGAATCTGTATAATTAACATCATTCCTAAACCTGATTTTCTAAGTTTTGAAATCAGATTTGTTTTCCAGTTTAGAAGGTTGATAAGCACCAACAACTGAATTACTCATGTTAATTAATTTTGAAAAAGCAACAACTCTGTTTAGCAAAATCGATTAAACAAATCAAACCGATAGATCAACTGATCTGGATCAATGAGCACCAGGCTCTGATACCACCTGAGAGAATCCAAGGATCGATATAGGAATTATCAGATTTCATTTTAACAAGTATTGATTGCGGAATTACCAATACTTGCTGTTTAATTGATTAATGAACTTGAAATCGATCAGACAGTATAATGAACAATCAAAATATAATAATAAACAACCCACGATCGCTCAATAATTACAATCAATCGATTGTAATGCTTCTTCTGCTATTGATTCTATTGTTATGATTGTTATATGATCTGATGTTGCTTGATCGTATGTTAATCATTCTCTTTTACATGTTCTTGATCTCTTGTTATATAGAGATCTTATTCTGTTCCTAAAACATTGCTGATATTTCGCTATTTTGTTGTTATACTTAAGCTAACTTCCTCTAACTATGCGAATCCTTGCCTTATTTATACGCATAGGAGTTCACAATTTTCAATGGAAATTATATTTTACAAAATAGAATGTTGTTGATGTGACGTGGAATATTCGCTTGAATTAAATATCTTCCGTCACCATTGACTCGATGTTATTGCTCTGACATGTTGACTATGTTGCGTACTTGATGATATGAAATCATACACGTTTGTTAGTCTTACGTAGGAATTTGTCTTCCACAGCAACACTTAGTCTTCAGTGCTTGTTCTTCAGTGATTGTGCTTCCGCAGGAGTTCTTGTTCTTGTTCTTCAGCAGCATGCTCTCCTTCAGTAGCTTCACTTGTTCTTTAGACTTGTTCGGCTGATGTTGTTGTTCTTCCGTAGGAGATCTACGGAAGCACAGACTTTAGTTATGCTCCGGAGAACATCTACGGAGGAACACTTATTCATCCGCAGTTTGTTCTAACACTTAGTCCATTTTTTCCAATTGACTAAGTCTGATGTTTACTGCAATCATTCACGTATCAACACATATATTATGAGATACATTATAAATTAATGCTGTATAGTATATCATGCAATTCATAAACTCAAAATGTAATCAATGCATTATATTATATTATCAAAATTATAATTACAAAGAGTGATTACAAGAGTTTGATCTATCATCTAAACCTATACATGAGATCTATACCTAACATCGTTTTTACGACACAAAAATGTGTGTCACACATTTCGGTAAGAAACATGGTTGTTTTCTTGTAGTGTGCACCATCTGCTTGCCATCCCCGCGATCAAGGTTGTTGTTCTTTCCAAATCACCAATAAAGTTTGACAATGTATCAGAGGCTTGCCACGTCAACTCGTTGAAGAAGCGATCACCTAGAATTAAAACTGGTTTCAAGACCACCTTCAAATTAAATCACGCTTCTAATCCTAAACTACCTAAAACAATATTAAAATTTCAAATTCTAAGAGCCTTTACACTAGATTTCCCATCCCTATCTATATATTTACAATAAAAACATTACTTTTTTACTATCTCTTTTAATTAAATAATATATTTTTATATTTTTATTATTACATTTTCTCTCACCTATTCTCACAACCACTCTTAAAAATATTAAAAAATTTATGAGGGTTGTATCGTGTTTTTCTAAATATGAAAAATCACAGTATAATCTCTATAAATTTTCTCTTTCTTTCACTCACAACCATCCATCATAATACATGACACACTCACATTAATATGAAGCACATACTGTGAACGCTTTCACAATCCATCACTCATCTCCATTTTTATAATTACATTAAAAATCATTATTTTTTATCTTTCATTTTCAATTAAATAATATTTTCCCACTAAAAATCATTACTTTTTATGTATCATTTTCAATTAAATAATATTTTTTTATACATTTATCATTATTTTTTCTCTCTAATCCACTCACAACCACTTTTAATAATATTTAAAAATTTATGAGGTTTGTATCGTGATTCCCCAAATATAGGAAAACACCGAACAATCCCCATAAATTTTCAACCTCTTTCACTAACAATCACTCACAACCATCCCCTATAATATAGGACACCACTCACTGACTCACATATATACGAGGAACGAGCTGTGAATGCTTTATTGGACTTAACACTACTTGTCAAACCTAATTTACGGTACTTATTACTTAATTATGTCCTATCCATCTATTATTTATGCTTTCTTGTGATCTTGTCTATGATATGAAATCACTAATATCCAAAACAATTAAATGATAATACACGATTTCTTAATAAACATATATAGTCTAGTAGTGACAAATTTATCGAAGCAAAGAAATACATACAGAACACAATAACTAAACAAAAGCAATATCAAATTCGAAACTAGGCGATGGTCTCAAGTTCCAAAGCTGGGTTAGTGGAAGCAAACTCAAGGAGTTGTTGATCACTTTGAAATAGTCTCATGTGTTCTTCTTCAAGAGTCACCACTGCTTCAATCCCATCACCATCTGGTGTGTTGAAAAACAGGAACATGTTCTTCACCAACAAGTCTGGAATCGTAACCCATCGAGGATTTCCCCAACCAAAATCTGTTTGGTAATACGACGCGTTGTGTATATCACTGCACATGTAAACATCAATATCACCGAACAACTCTTTTGTGTTTTTTAGTGATTTGCTGACACTCGTCAACCAGTCATGCAAACTCCGTTTATCTCCACTATCGCGGAGTTCTTTGATTTCTTTCTTCAACTGAAGCACTAACTTTCCTAGACTCATGATCTGGCTCTCATGATCATTTGATATTGTGAAGTACCAGCTAAAATTTCCAACAGAATCATCCGGCAATGGTGTAGCCAATCGCCGTCGCATGTTTACCAGCTGAATCAAATTTGAGGTGGTGAAACAACCAGTTTTCACCGTTGACGCAGTAATTGCACATTTGTAAAGAAGTGCGGTTATAAGTTCACTTTTTGTAGCGTTTTCCACTAACCCTGACATAGATTGTTTCAACAGCGCTATCTTTTGTGCATCAAACACAAATCTTTTGGTGACACAAGATTTAGCCCTGTTGACCACAATCTCAGGGATTTTATATCCAAGATCCAAATAAGGGATGGATGTAGCAAGGATCATTGGCGGTGGTCTAACTTCACCGCGCGTAATGGCAGCCCAATCATTTAGAAATGTAGCCATCGTACATCCATCTGCAACCTTATGCGATATGGCAATAGTTACCGCCATACCACCACCTTCGAAAGATGTTACTTGAGCTGCAAAAAAGGTATGACCTACGCATGACTCCTTCCACAGGAAACCTTCAGGATAAAGTAATCTCTGAGTCTCATACCTGGGATCTGCAAGGAATTCAGATAACCTGCACCCGCGAATCTTTGCTTCCACAAAAACAACACCTTGATCCCCACAATCAACGGTTATACCATCTTTTTGTAGTCTGCCCGCGAACGGGTAGTACTTTGCTAAGGTTTCAGACAGAGATTTCTTCAAAATATCACCACAGTTTATATGTTGGGACTCATATAAAAGCAAGATTGGGGTGTATGAATGCAGGGTTAACTGATCAAGCAATGAGAGTTTATAAGTCTTGAGATGATTAGGTGTTGGAGATGAAGGCTTGATGATTTCATTAGAAATAACCTCCATTGAAGAAGCTATGTATCTTCTGCAAGCAGTATACATCTCTTTGGAGATCATCTTCATCCTCAATGACCTTTTGGCCATTAATGAAGATGCCATGTATCTGCAAGTAGTATACATTTGTAGCTTGTAGTTCCAACTCTATACCTCAACTCTACTTTATAATGATAGATTTGAATGATTAAGATTCCATTAGGACTTTAATCGTTATTCTGGTTGGTCTTATTGTTTGTTTGCAAATTGTTGTTTAGTGAAATTAGGTACTATTATATATAACAGGATACAAAACTAAGCCGATCATGATTAATTAACTAAATACAAGTTGGTCGTAGTATTAACCAAGAGTCTATTACATCTATAAAAAAGTTATAGAAATTTGAATAACTACTAGCGAAAAGGAAAAAAAAAACGTTGATGATACACAGGAGAGTGATACGTCTCCTATAATTTCTTTTATTAGGCATAGATTATAAATAGGTTGTTAGACCGACATGTTCAATTTTCATGTAGAGTTCATGTTATGTATCTAGTCATTGTCAAATACTCACACCCTTAAAACCACCAATATGTGCCTTTATGAAACGTATCAAGGTATATTTATTTGTTTAACTCAAGATTTTTTCTTATAGAATTTTAAAAATACGATTAATATAAGCCAATCATTTACTATTTTAAGATTTTTTTTAATTTAATAACGAAAATATGAATTAAATAAAAGTAGCTTCATGACACGAGTTAAAAAACCCAAGTAAAACAAGTAATTTTAGAATAAAATTAAAAACATAACCCTCACGTAGATAATGTGTTTTCTAACCGTGACAAGAGTCAAGAGTCAAGATGCTTTGCACATACCTAATACAAACCAATAAAGACACTTAAATAGAGGAATCAATGATCCACCCTCAAATTAAATATTATTTTAGTTTTTTAATAAAATATTTAACTATAATTTAGAATAAATCCAAATTACAACTAACAAATAATAAATACTTAAAACTATAAATTAGAATAAATCAAGTTTACAACTTAATGTTTTTGTTCAGCAGCCTTTTCTGTTCACTTGAAAACTGAGTCAAGTGTACAACAAATGTTTAGATGATACCAATTGTATATGAAGTAAACATGAACCACCTAATAGAATCTTTTGTTTCAACTTTCAAAGAATTTAATAGAGAAATCTTTTTTTCTATAAAACCGTATAACTGAATATGATGATTACATTACTCGAGATTTTGATCCATCCAAGAAGCCTCACTTCAAGAACGCAGAAGATCAGTATTTGATTCAAAGATGCAACAATTTCTTATAGTACAATGAAAAAGCTAAATGAACATAACTATATCAGTCATCATATGAAGAATGAGGAGAAGCTGTACAGCCAGGGTCAAACTGATCTTCAGATCCACAACAATGCCAGTATTGGAACACTTTACCAGATTCAGGTGTATTCATGGTGCCTCCACTATAAACACTCTCGAATTTTCTCTTTGTTTCTCCTGATATTAACAAAAACAGCAAGTGAAACAGACTCAACACTTTAAAACCTTGTAATGCTATATTTCTAATTATTAAGTTATATTTAGTGATGACAGTTCTTGACAATACAAGAAAATAATTAGATTTTGGGTTGTTATATCCAATCTGTTTTATAACCAACTCGTGTACTTTAACCCGTATGATTAATTGGGTTGTATTCAGGTTGACATTTATAAACAATTTTATTAAACAGGCCGACCCGTCAACACGTTTAAGACACCCACCAACCAATTTATGATTTTTTAACACTTTTGTAACATGATTACAACCCGCTAACACGGTTACAACACACCAACCCACCAACCTAAACAAGTGGTGTTCAGGTTAAACGATTTTAAGCATGTAAAGCTAGAGATCATACATTTGACACAATAATATATGTTGTTCAGATTCAACAATTCAATCCTCCAACACAAACCATTCCCACCACTAGTTATAATGCAGCTTTCATATAATTCATATCAAGATTATCAACTTCAAATTGCAACCCTTACAAGATTACGAATTTTGTCATCAGCTGATTAATGAATGTTGATCGGCAATTAATTACATCTCATCTAAATCACAGTATTCGAGATACCCATCACTTGCAGGAAAAAACAGATTCATACGCAAATCATAAAACATATCAAGCACACAAAGATGTAACCAAATCACACAACTTCTATTTTCACATTTTGATTATAATTTATAATAAACACACATAATGATTACCGCCAAAATGCGCAGTGTGAAAACGACAAGCTTGGGGATGATTGAGCGAAGGATCGAACTGTGTTTTGCATTGCTTACAAGTTCTTAAATTCACCGGCTTACTTTCTTCTACCGAGCATTGAATCGAGTACTTTCTGGTTATACGATGGATGGACAGACGCGATATCTGCGTCGAGAATCCAATTAAGGGATAAGTTTTTGGAGGATTCTGATAAATGAAAGAAGAATTATGTGACCGTATTGAGAAATTTGATGAACAGATTTGCATCGCCATTGATGAGTTAGGGTTTCCTAGGCGAAATCCCTAGAATTTGGGGGAAAATACAGATGGAGAAAACAGGGTAAGCCAACTGATTGGGTTCTTATTGTTTGTCAAAATGACCCCTTTGAAATTTTAAAATTTTAATATTTGCCCATTTAATTTGTTATTTTTAGTGTGTGACCCAAAACATTAATTTTTCATAAGACAATATATTCAAAGGTTTATAAAAGATTACGGATCAAAGGTTATTCGTAGTAAACCAATTTGTATTAAATCAAGTATAAAAAATATATCGTATTTGACCTTAGTAGATTCTGATAAAAATTTATGTCTAAACATATTAATGGTTATGGCCGTAAATGAACCGAACCGAACAAATCATTGTTTATGTCCGCTCATTAAGAATTAAATGTGTTCATCAAGACTATTGTTAATGTTTTTTTACTAAGAATAAAAACGAACAGAGATTGTGTTCGTGAACATCCTGTAAAAGTGTTCATTTATATTCATCAGTCCATAGAAGCGCCGTTAGCACCTTAAAACTGTCTTTATCCTAAGAATCATTGGAAATATTCAGAGACTCGGCTAATGCTTCTAGGGCCACATTGAGAGACAGACCAAGCACCTCTCTTACCCACTTACTATCTAATAAACCAAACTGGTTTATCATCTGATGAGATCGAAAAGAGAGGAGGCAGCCCAAATCTTCTAGTAGGAGTATAAGAAAGGTTCTAAAAGAATTAAAAAAGCTTTGAGAAAGAAATAACCCAACCTGAGAAACTATTAACAACGGAAGAACTAGCGATAGCGGGAAAAACCTTTTCTAACCTTAGCTTCACCCCCTATCGCAATTCAATAATAGGGCTAAATTGTGCTTGATTAATACCGGCTATTTCATTCATCCGTGTCTAATTGTTTATGTTTATTTATGTTTGTTCAGTACAATCATATATTTAGTAACTTTGAATTATAGTTAATCTAAAATAAAAAGTTACATTTATTCATAATCACTAGTTAAATTCCCTCACGCGCGTTGCGCGTGTGATAAACAGACCGTCAACCGTACCTCAAAGAATTCATCATAGCCTTATATACATCACAGACTAAACAGTTGGCTCAGAATCAAATTTTAGTTACGGCTGAAAACCCCTAGTGGTTGCTACATTCATCATGGTGATGGCGTGGAGGAAGCCTTTTACATTACCGATGGGGTCATGATACTGGCAGAAGAGTTTTTAGTATCGGAGTGCTACTTGAGGGGATGTATGTTTCTTAACTTTCAACCTTGTTTATGATCCACCGAACAACTCTAGTTTTGTTGTCCTTATTAGCCTGAACGTATGGTACTGCTTGCTTATCTGTCATTGTTTGCAGTAATTTGTTTGGTTCTAGCTTTGTAAGCATTTTAGTGTATGTGGTTTCGGGTAGATGTTTGGCAGCCAGACCAAATATTGTTGAAGGAATGCTAACAACGATTTAATATCTGTAATAGCAGTTGGTGAGCGTTGAATTTGGCTCTTATAGATCAATTTTAAGTATGTGCTTACATGTGGTTTGGAGACTCATATTTGGCATTAAGGGTGCAGAATAACTCCTTGTCAGCTTTCATAATCGATCGTCCAAACTTGAGGCAAGCTGTGTAGTGCCACTCCTTGTTGGCAGCTACATGAGTCATTGTTGAGTGGACGGTAAAAGTGTGCCCATGTGTTTACGTTCGTTTTAGTCTCTTTCTACGCTCGTTTGTTTTATGTACCAAAGACGGTTCAATATTTATCATTAGTTAGTGATTGTCTTTCTGAAGTAGGCTAGAGATATTAGTGGTGTTCTGCAAGCCTTTTATTATATTTGTTGGTTCCTTCGATTATAGAATTTTGTAGCTCCTTCTCTGAGTTGTTGAACCAAAAACAAATAAAAGAACAATTAAATCAGCAAAAGCATGGCGGCAAAGTTGGTTGAGTCCGTGGCAACAAATTCCCTGTTTGTTATATATAACAAACTAAAATCCTTTTATATATATGACATGTGCAGCAAACTAAAATCTTTTTTATATAAGTCATACTTGTGTAACATATAACAATACGTAACAAATTAAAGTTTATAGTTGTCCATAATATTTCTTAATACTCAATGAGGAATTGTGTTTCTACACTTCTAGGATTGAGATAGATATTAGTCATGTTCGTCAACTAAAGCTATGACTTACCTGTTATTAGAGACTTTGCTGTGAGTGTGTGTTTGATAATGTATAAAAGCTGCATTTGATTTTTTTACCCATGAACTCTTTTACTCTCATTGTTGTCGGGAGAGTATTATTGATTTTGTGGACGCCTTGATCGTGGCTCGATTGAATTTGTCTGGAGATGCCACAATTTCCTTTTAGAGCGTGACATTGATATCTTTGTTGTTATAATATTAGCAAGACTTGAGTCTCTTAGTACATGGAAAATAAATATTCCGTTCAATATAAGTAATTAGGTTTATGGGTATTTGTCTGTCTGGAAGAATAAAGTATTTGAACCCGTCTATTAGTTTTGGGGTTTCAAAGGAATTTAGCACTAAAGGAGTGTCTTTTTCTTCTAATTTAACAGTGTAGGAATCAAGTCATTTGTTTAGGTCTAGTTAAACCTACATGGTGGATAGAGTATTAAACATTATTTTGTTAATTCAAGGCTCATAAACACATTAATTTCACCTGAACTTTAAGAATAAAAGCAAATTATACTCTTAAAAAGAAAGCAAAATACCCCGAAAGTACAGAGCATAATTGACAAAAATATGCTATAAAAATTTCAGAAAATCTCACCTTAATCATCTTCAAATAGAGGATGTTTCGGAGAAGAAAGATCCTTACAAATATAGAGAATGACCTGTAATTTTGTGTGACCAATTAATATTCTCGGTTTAGTTTAGCACATTTGTAGTTTGTGCATATAATATACAGCGAAATGGTAAAGGCAGACAAAATGGGCGTTAGGTCAAAACAGGTTGGGTCGACCCAAAGATAATTTTCTATTTACATTTTACTTTTAAACTATATTATAGTAATATAAGTTCTGCAACAAACATATTTGAAGCTATCCCTAAAACATGCACATTCATTCTTATTGGATGATCATGAGACTTGCCAAAAATCAAAATTCTTGATCAATGGAAGAACAATAAAAGTAAGAAAGAACTTTTTAAAAACTCAAGCCAACCCCAAAATCCGGTGACAAAAATCAAAAAATTGCAACCTGTTTCACACATCTCTTATTTACTATTTTAGCCAAGCTTTAAACTTTGACCCACCTCAAGCGTCATAGTGCAAACATAACCTAAACTAACATCCATAAAACATGTAAACTCCTGAATAATAAAAAAAATATGGGTCTTTTATTCACATCACAATTAACCATATCAGTCATATGGCTAACCACAGCAACAAAACAACATGCAGCAGTGTTCTAAGCTGTTTTCAACACCGTGTTCACTGACTACCTGTTAACAACATCAATAATATCGGTGTCATTTAATATCGATATTTGAAAGGAGGAAAGTATTAGTAATGATAATTTTTCTAATAGAAATATAATTACATATAAAGTGTAAAAATGCTTTAATCATAGTATAGTTTAGTGATAAAGTCAAGCATCAATTCAAGAAACAATAACAATAACTTGGCCATAATTCATACAACTCACAGTTAAAAACTGAAAGGCACAATAATTACCACACCAACCTAAAGCAAGTTCAAGAAACAAAGGAGCCACAATTGCAAAATACATGTAAAAAAATTATATAGATACATACAGTGTTGTGTATAGTTGGCCACTTTAAACAAAGAGCTACTAATCATTTTGACATGTCAAACGGATAAATCCAAATATGTAAAAAGGAGACGGGTCATAAGAAACCCAAAGTGTGTTAGTGAAAAAACCGTCCTAAATGACCAAATTCAAAAAACTAGATTGTTATTTGGATGCTAGAATAATCATATAAAAATTTGAACAGAAAGTATTTATGTGAGCCAAATGCGACCTGCCCGGACCCCCACATCTACTATGGGTCTCTTTGAAGTAGTAAAAAACAGTCGGTTCATATGTAGAAAAACATTGACTTAATAAGATGGAGCGATTAGTGACTCTCTTGTCAAATCCACAGATCCTGACTTATTTTCTGGCCATTATAATACGGCCCTGTGTTTCTTACACCACTGAAGTGACATGACACGATAAACGGTCGTTTACTGCCCCCATAAACGGTCATTTACATCTCTGTAAACGGTCGTTTACAGCCCGACAAACGGATGTTTACCTTTTGCAGATTTTGGAATCTCGAGTGTAGCTTTTCAGATTTGGAATATCGAGGATTTGAATTGAAAACGGTCTTTTTTTTGTCCTTTAAATGGTTGTATTTTGTCATTCTTTCCATATATACCATATCCACCCACCATCATATTATTACCCACCCACCATCACATCTACTTACTACCCACCACTATCCCCTTATTATACCCGATTTTACCATCACATTCACCACATTTTACTAACAAATTAATCTTCATATCAAACAATCAACCATCCATTCACCTCATTTCATCAACATTTCATTCCATTCTTCTTCTTTTTAAAATTTTTAAAGTTTTTAGTATTAATAAATATTAGATTGTTATTATTATAATAAATTTTAGTTAAATATATTTTATTTTGTTACTGATTGTAATTATTTCAGGTAATGGATTCAAGCTCACGTCAAGATACGGCGTCGGTTCGTGTTTCGAATCATCCTTGGCTTCAGTTTCGTCGAGGATCAGATGAATATAAAAGGCTTCAAAAGCTTTTAAATAAAGAATTCGAGCCTTCACGTTCGATATCTTGGAGCTTGTTACGGGACTTCGGGGAGTTTACCCGTGCTCGTAACATGATGAACGAGCCATGGAGAATATTTTTTGCCATTAGTAGCCTGCAATATAAAGAGCTTTGTTTGGAGTTTTTCTCCACGTTTAATTTCGACTCGAACAACCATAACTATAGTTATACTAATCTAATTGGATTATATTTATTAATGTCATTGAACTTATATTTTTTTTAACAGTGATAACGATGCTATCAGTTTTGTGCTCGGGGGGGTGCCATGTAATATTCTGTGGCCCAGTTTGGTGTTTTGATAGGTTTATATACAGTTCAAGATACCCATCAATCTGATTTTTTGAATGGTCTTATGTAATTTTCCGAAGATTATAATGATGAAATGTTTTGGCAGGAAATTGGTGTGGCTCAATATGTGCAACGAAGGCTACAAGAATGACCAGTGGTGGGGTGACTAAGAAGGATTTGTTATTGGTCGTACTATAGATATTTTCATCGCGTTGTTGGTCATACTATAGCTGGACGTAGGATGACTAGTGGTGGAGTGACTAAGAAGGATTTGTTTTTTTTTATTTTGTTTGATTAAAAGGAGGCCTTGTAACCTGACATATATGCTTGCTGATTATTTTACTAGTTGCACGGGGATAAAGAAAAGCGGACATATTTGTGGTGGTACATATGTTACTCGACTCGCTGAGTCTTTACACATTCTCACCCCTGAGAATGTGGTAAGGTTAAACGGGCCGGTTCTTATGTCCGGATTTGTTGATCATGAACATGTTATACGGATGGACATGATTGTAGATTATCCACAAGTTAGGTGGAGGTTTAAACATAATAACCAAATATGGGTACCTCCATATCAAGACCCTCTTTAAGACCCGTATCAATAGAAATGTATTTTTTTTTTGTATTTATGATAATGTAATTTTGTTTTTATTTGGATAATAATGTAATTTTTTTAGTTATACAAAATTGTGATTTAGTTTTTCTTTGTATATGAAATAAAAATATATTAAAAAATTAAAAAAAAATAAACGATGACAATAGCTGTAGACAAGAAAGAATGGCAGATTGACAGATTTCACGATTCAGTTCAGAAAAAAAGATAACAATAATTGCAGATAATAAAAAATGGCAAATATTCACAATTCACAATTCATAATTCGCTGGCTGATTTGATATAAAGTAACTGCCAATATGTCTATAAATTCACAATTCATAATCCATGATTCACAATTCATAAATATTCACAATTCCTTCGTAATTCAACTCTATAATGTCTCAATTTCATAACGATTGGGCGTACCAAATAAGAGAGTAGTTGATGGATTGGGTGCAAAACACTGCACGCATACTTGGATACGTTATTGTCACACAATGAACGAAGAAGATTGTATACGGCTTCATCAACAAGGCATTTTTTATGTGCGATCGTGGTGGTGTATACAAGTCAACATCAGATTCAACCATGCATTCAGGCACAAAGAAGACAGGATGTCCATTTCAACTTATAGCAAAATATTATCAAGAAGATGAAGGTTGCAAAAAACATGTTGTGTGTGACGAATATAACCATGAACCTTCTAAATTTTTGGAGAGTCATACTTATGCAAAAAGATTGTATAAAGAGGAGTACGCATTGGTGGAAGATTTTACAAGAAAAAATATGCAGCCACGTGATATTCTTACAGCTTTAAAATAAAATAATGATAAAAATGTATCCACAATTGAAACCGTGTATGATGTACCGACAAGGATACGGAAGTTGAATAAAGTTGGAAGCACCCCAATGCAAGCACTCTCCAATCTTTGCAGATGGGTGGATACATCTATAATTTTACTACAGATGACGACTCAAATCAATTAAATGATTTATTTTTTTCAATCCCACTTCATTAAAAATATGGCGTGCGTTCCCGCATGTGATTATTTTAGATTGCACGTACAAGACGAATAGGTATCGCCTCCCTTTTCTATAAATTGTTGGCTTAACTTCAACAAACAAGACATTTTGTATTGTTTTCGCGTTCATACGAAATGAGAAAAAAGAGAACTTCAAGTGGGCTTTAAATTGTCTGAGAAAGACACTGGATGGCTATATGTTACCACATGTCATAGTCACAGATAAAGACAAGCTTCGAGGAAAGTCGGATTAAAATAAAACATCAATACAAAAATCATTTATTTGTTTTATTGATATTTAATATTTCTCATGAAGCTCTAGATATATTAGTTGGGGAGCTGAGGCGAGTTCAATGAAATTCAAAACCAATCACAAAGTTGTGGCTGCCATATTCGTAGTAGTTGCGGTTTACCATGTGTGTGACAACCCTAAAACTAAGGTTAGGGTGAACTAACGTTTTAAGAACTATTATAAATTGATGGTATATACTTATATATTTTATTAGAGATTGCTAAGGTGATTTTATTTGATCAACTCTACAAGAATTTTGTATGTCTAATTGAACATGCATGCATAAACATTTACGTGTGCATTTATACAACTCTTATGAACTTTGTGATTATTGAACCATATGTGTGTAAGCTACCAAATCATAAGATTATGTGACTAGTTACTTGATTGATATATGCTCTCATCTAATGTGTAATGAACTAAGATTAAAAATTAATCAAACATTACCAAATAAGTTAACTTTTAGAAAGTTGATATCAAGAACCAAATCCAAACTTATCATAAACACTTAAACACCAAACTAACTTACAAACTCAACTCAAGAACTAGGATCATTAGGGTGTTAACAAACATTGATTAGTAGCTAATTAACTAACTAACATTAACTTAATGACTAAGAATGTCATTAGCACCAAAACTTGACACCTAGTAATCCTTACACTCATCCTATCTCTAAGCATGACACCTAAACCCCTAAGTAAACACCTCACCCACCTAAAAACTTAGAGGTAATAATGATGATCCCCCCTTTTGGACCCTCGGCCGAAGAACACCATAACAACCACCACCACCATCGACCAAAAACCACCACAACCGCCACCACTCCCTCGGCTTTCTCTCTCGGTTCCCATATCACACCAACCACCACTTACAATCTCTTGCTCTCTCCCTCTCTCGCCTTCAACATCAACCGAGCACCATCATCATAAGCACCATATCATCATCATAACATCAACCATCTTCAACCCAACACACTTGTGACCAACACTCCAAGCTCAAGAACAACCACACCAAGTGGATCATCAAGAATCTAAGACCAATTCTCTAAATCTTTGTTCTACTCCAAACAAGGTTTGATTCTCAAAATCTATGACTAAGAAGTTTAAGAAGTTATATATGTGTTTAACATACATATATAACCAACCCTTCATGTATGAACCATCAAAGCTAAATTACAAATCTCATGACACTTGATTTTCAATCAAAAATCAATAAGAAAGAAGTTTATAACAGAAAGTTTTATAAAAATCAAGGATTTAAACAAAAACAAGGGATTTAAAGGGTTAAAATATGTGTTATTTTATGATTTACTAAATAAGTTAAATTAAATATTTAAATGACTCTCATTGTGGAATAAAATTTAGAAAGTTGTTAGAAATTACTGAAAATAAAAACCTAGAAATTATGGAATAATTATATGAGATAAATGAAATAATATGATTAAATTAAGGAAATAGAAGAAAAATACCAAACAGGAGATTTAGACTTAATAAAAATCTGGTGAATTTATATTATAACCCTAATATTATATTTGAATTACAGAACAATTTTTGTGAATTAATTCACTAGTATAATAAAGTTTCATATTTTAGAATAATTAATAAGAAAAAAATAGAAAATGATAACAAAACAGTAGATAAAATCATGAAAATTTTACATAAAATATGATATACTATATATATATATATATATATATATATATATATATATATATATATATATATATATATATATATATATATATGGGACAATTTGTATAAATTTCATAAATTTTAGACACATATAACTATTTTCTGCCATTTATTGTGAAACTTGTAAAAATTTCAGGAAATTACCTGTAAAAAATATTAATTGAAATTTTTATGGAATAATCTAGGTATTAAGATACCACTGGTTGGAAAAATTTGGTAATTTTTGGACAATGATAGCTACTGTTTAGAAATTTTAATCTAATTAATGATATAAGTGCTGAAAATTTTAAAGAAATTAGTTCTTATTCCAACAAGTAATTATTTTATAGAAATTTTTTGACATATTGCTGAAAATAAGGTGAGTACCATGACCCTTTTTGGTTTATAAATTTTTGGGGAAAAAAGATACTGTTGTTATTGAAATTGATGCTAATTTAAATGAAAAGTTTGATAAGTTACTGGCATTTTGACACAACCATTAATTCGGATGAGGAACCGTCAAATAATATAGGCAGCGCTACTTAGGAATATGTCATCCTGCATCTGCCAGTTGAGGGTTGTGATGTTATATTATTTGATTCTGTGATTTGTATTGTGATAGTTATGAATCACTTGGCACATAAGTAGGTTTGGTTGTGTTATGTTATTGAATTAACCTATGTTCTCACCAACTTTATGTTGACTGTTTGAAAATTCTTTTTCAGGTAATCAGAATATTTTATAATTTTGTTTATACGTTCAACTTTTTCAATGAATGGCATGGCTACATAGGACAGCTGTGCATTTGGGTGATAATAGATCTAATGGATTTCAGCCTTTTTATGGACGTTCACGTCCATTACTAGCTGGAAGATAATATGAAACGACTATGATGTACCTTTTGATTTAGGATTACTAACTAATGTAAAAGTCTAATTGTTAGACAAATTTTGTATTTTGTAATCCTATTGATATAATTAATGAAAGATATGTTTAGTTAATTGTAACGATTGTATGTTATTATAATCAATGTGTTCAGAATCGAAAAGTCACACTCAAGCATCTCACGCTTCCGCTGGGATGTGACAATGTGCTTGTGAAATCTCACAGTATTTAAATGTAGGCGAACCTATTCCACTACATTCGATAGATATATTTTGGAGGAGGCTTGACTTTTCACCGGTATCGTTGAACCAAGTTGAAGACGATATTCAATGTGATGACGAACTTAAGAGGTTCAAAGAAGCTTACCAGAAACAAAAAAACCCCACGGTGAAAAGGAATTGGTTAGAAAGGATAAAAGGCATAAGGGATCCTATCAGCATAACTCTTAACAAGCCTATAGTGCAAGAAAATACTCGTGGAAGGCCAACACTCAAATATCAAAAACAAAACAAACCAGACCCTTCACTTGCTGAACCTACCCTAGGTCATAGCTACACGACGAATGATTTTGTCAGTTATGATTTTATGGGGTTGAGCCCCCCGAGACATAGTTCATACGTAGATAACACAACTCAATCGTCTCTATATCACCATCCTTTACTAACACAGATCCCAAACATTTTCCATCCATATATAACACATATAGAGAACGTAAAGAGTGATGGTAACTGTGGGTTTTGTGCAGTTTCCTTTTCCTTAGGATTCGGTGAAGAATATTGGCTGAACATGAGGTATGAGCTTTTAAAAGAGTTACATAACAACTCTAATTTATACAAAAATGTTTTCTCTGGCTCATATGATGAGATAGAACGTACTTTATCATGGCTACAACCAGGTCTGGCTCCTAATCAACACTGGATGATAATGCCTTACATAGGAATATTGATCGCCAATAGATTTAATGTGATTCTTCAACGCTTATCTCCCACGAAAACTGCGACTTATTTTTCGCTATGGACAGGTCCACATGAACTCATGTACCAACAATTCATTACTATTGCACATGTGTATGGATGCCACTACGTCTTTGTGCGCTTAGAGTGTGAATATCCATTGCCTTTCATAACGCTGATATGGAATTTTTACAAAAGTAATAATGCGGCTGTCTGGGAAAGAATGTATGAGAAGAGACTTCAAGGATAATCAATATATACTTCAAAATAAAACTGTTACTCATTTCAATATAAATTAGATTAGTATCATTTGTAATTTTTAGTATTCATATTATAAAGTTCTAAAATTATTCATTCATTTATTTATTTTGATTTCTAATATAAATCAAATATTTTAAATTATATAGTTATATATATATGTAAACTATTTTAAATTATATTAAAAAAAATATGAATATTTCTAAGTATTCATATTATAAAGTTCAAAAATTAGAGAAAGTTTTAACTTATATATTATAATACATGTAAATACAAAAATTTTTAAAGTTATATATAATTTTTATCTTAAATTTATATAAAATTAAATAATGTAAACTATATATATATATCAAAAGTTAACAATATATAAAATTAAACACTAAATACATGTACATGCAAAAAGTTTTAAAGTTATATATAATTTATATATATATGTAAAAAGTTAATAATATGTATAATATAACTATATATAGAAAAAGTTAATAATATATAAAATAAAACAATAAACGGTCGTTTATCACGCCACTAACGGTCGTTTACTATTGTTAATCACATCACTGGCAAATGATTGTTTACAGACCTGTAAACGGTCGTTACCCCTTGACAAATGGTCGTTTACAATTTGACAAACGGTCGTTTACTTTGTCTGGTGTAAAATGACCAGCCGAAGGTGTATGAAACAAGACCCCCTTATAATAATACTAAATTCTGCAATGCAATCACATATGTTCAGACCAAAACTGATACTTTTATGCAAACCTAAAAATGTATTAACACAATTACTATTAATAACTTCGCACCAATAGCACATTAGAAAACCCATGTATCACACGTTTTTAATAATGAAAACAATATAAAACATAATTCTATACATGTGAAAAAAATGTAATTAGACCCAGATAAGCTAGAAAAAAAAAAGTTATACCTTATAACGCCTCCTATGATTAATAAGATTAAAGGAATTACAGAATGATTCTAACAGAGAGATTATCTTTCTAAATATTGATCTCTCATTTGTATTCTCGTGCCAACACTCTTCAATAACTTGACAATTATAAAGATTAGAAACGACATAATTTGTTAATATAAAACCTAGAAAATATATGTAGATAAATGAAAACTTAAAACAAAGCACATACTCTTTGGCCCATGGGCATAATTCTTTGTCGTTGCATTAAAAGGAGGGCATTCTTTTGAAATGCATGCTTTTTGAACACCATCTTCGTTCTTACTGAAATATGGTTCTTGTCCTTCAATCATTTAACAAAACCAAGGTAGATAGCATGGGCCTTACATACATGTTTAATTAATAGCAAAAAGTAAAATCCTCAAGAGCACCACATCTCCCTATTGGTCTTTTATATGAAATAACATACCCAAATTGGAAAAACTAAGTTGTGAGTTTGAAGATATGAGGGCCATTTTGAAATATATAAATAGCATTGTAAGAGTTAAATGTAGTGTTATCAATCATGATGGGACATGTTTTTCTTGTTTGACTTTCTAAGTCGCTTTAAGCAACTTACTAATTTCATTATCTGTAACTTTTTAACCTCCTAGAACAGCCTGTAAAATCTTTTTATTTTTTTAGCCGCACAGGAAAAGAACGTAGTTAACAATTACAATGAATAAACAGAGTTCACTACTTTGAATTGTGTAGAATAATTTATAAAGGCTCTACATCCTTGTGAATTTAATTCTAAATTTTTACTTCTGTCTAGAAACCATATTGTGTTGAAAACTATCCGATATTTGAAGAAACAAAATAAAGTGTTGAAAATTTCTACTTTAGCTTTTGTGCTTGCTGACCCATCAATTATGGAGGGAAACTCTTAAAACTTAGAATAACAGTGACATGATTCTACATTAACGAATCAGCCATGAAGGTTTGTACATTCGTGGTCAAAATTCAACAAAAACTGAACACAGAAGAAGAGATACAAATACACTTGAGCATAAACACTTCTATGTTGCAACAGACGATTATCAACATTAAAATGGGTCAAGAATTTAGGCGGGATAAGAAAATAAAGATGGGTAAGAGTCTGTCACGTGTCAATTTGATGGTTTAAGAGAATTGTCATATGATTTCAAAAATCTTGTTTTGTTAAAATCTATATACTAAATATTGGCTGTAATTTTTTCTCTCTTTTTTTTTTTTCAGATTTAAGAATATGTTATTTTGAATGTATAAATCAAAGATGGGTTTGCTATTGTGGTTACCCTTCTTTACTTCTATGGATACGCCCGGGTTCGAGTTCCGTTTTTAAATTTTTGTCTGTGGGTTTTTTTGGACTTCTTTTTTTTTTTTTCACTTTTCTTATATTCTTGAGTTAATTACATGAAAGGTCCCTGTGGTTAGGCCTGTTTTTACTTTCGGTCCCCAGGTTTTAAAAACTACAAGGTCGGTCCACAGGTTTGACAAAATGTAACACAAAAGGTCCCCGTCGTGGATGGCAGTTATCTTTCTCTGTTAACTTTTTAAAAATGATTATTATACCCCTATTTAAAAAAATCAAATAAAACAAAACCTTCACCCTTATTCAACCACTAGTGGTCTTTTAGACCACCACCACCACCACCACCATACACCACACCCACCAGCCACCATGCACAACACCCAAAACCTCGTTCAACAAACATCCATCGCCGCCAACAATCGTTGATATCCACATCATCCCTCTCTTGAACCCACTATGCAGGACCGTGTGAAGGGTGGTCAATACAATCAGTCTCACAATGAGGAGAGGTTTAGAACACTTAACAGTTCAAATGGGGAACTGGGTTTGATTATGATGATACTAAGAACACAAGTAATTAATAAAACAGAACTAAGAACAAGAACAAACAAGTATGGTTTTTCAAGGATGCTGTATATTGCTCTCAAGTTCTATTACAAGTGTTTACAAAGCATATCTAAATTACAAGGACCTGAGACTCTTTATACTACATCCTACAACCGTCAATACTTAGAAAGACAGTTGGAAACACTAATCTAGACAACAAGATCAATGTAAAGTGAAAAGACATATTGCCTTTTGACTAGTGACTATGACATGCCATAGCTCACATCCCTTTCTAATATAAAAAAGGTTTACAGGTACAAAAGTAGGAAGTTACAGACAAAGACCTTAATCTACAGTTTACAAAAGCATGGACTTTTCACCAACTCATACAAGTTGGTGAGTCTTTAGAGTTGCAGCAGAAAGTGTGTCAGCTTTTTGTAAAGTAGATCAAAGAAAGCATGTCTTCTCTGTCTTCGGAAGAAATCAGTCTTCACAGCAAAGTGGCTTTGGAAGACTTTGTTTCTGAAGCTTCGGAAGACTTCATCTTTGGCTTCGAAAGATTTTACACTTGGAGTATTTTCTGATGTAGTGTGTAAAACTTCCGAAGCACTTCCACATTTGTACGTACAGTGCATGCATATAGGAAGACCCTTGGTTGTTTTTGGCTTCTTTGGTTGCATCAGCCTTATAATCTTCTGATATTATCTTACAAACTCCCCTTAAGCTGATGCTACCAAAACGGAGAAGTTCTTTAGATGTTCATAGTCCTCATCAGGATCAAGACCAAGTCTCTCTTCATCATTTGTTCAGGATCCCTCAGACTCTCATAGTATCTTCTCATATCATAGAGATCATTTAGAGGAAGATCAAGCATGTCTTGCCAGAAGTAGACATCTTGACCTCCTTGATCTCTGATGACGTACCATCTGTCTGGATTAGCAGCAAAACTCCAGGATAAGATGGGTCTTCCAATGGCAAGAGGCTCTACTTGAATAGGAGTTGGTTGAGCAACCTCTTTATGCACTTCCTTAGGATGCTCTGACTCATCCTGAGGTGTGGAGGTGGATGCCTTAGTTTTCTTCTTCTTTGAAACACTTTTTCTGGCCATCCTTTTCCTCCTCTTTGAAGTTTTCAACTGAGAGGACTGGTCTTCAGCACCAGATTGTTCTGTTGTGTCCCTCTCAATTGGGATCTTTTCTCTCACAGGTTCAGATGGAGAGAGAGGAGAACCCTGTTGCGGATCAGAAGATGAAGTTAGCTGAGATGCAGCTCTAGGATCAGGTTGTGTTGTCTCAGAGGGTTCAACCTTTACCTCAACTTCAGGTTGAGCTGGACTTGGAAGAGAATGCAAGTCTACAAGCTCTCCGTTTTAGATCTTCTGCTTGATCACTCTTATATGTTCATCCGTGGTGGATAGAGACATAGGACCAAGCCTCCTTCAGGATAATCCATACAGTTTCAAGAAGCTCATCATTCTTTATCTATCTTCAGACTTCTTTTGGCTTTTGTGGATGATGGCCCTTGACCTTGAGCTTCTTCCCTTAACTTTCTTTTAGCAGCTTTTCTTTTTTTGTAACTTGTTTCTCCAACTGCTTTAGATATTCAAATTCAATGTACTTAAAGCATAAGGGAAGAAGTGCAGCTGCCTGATAGAGTCCTGTGGCACTCAGGTAGTTGATCATATTCATTCTTTCAGCTTCTGTATCTACCTGAGGTTGTGCAGCTGCCACAGTCTCTGTCTCAGGACTTTCCTGACTGGGGAGAGGAGAGGAGCATGTTTGTAGAGCCTTTTCAGTCTCTTTTCTTTCTTAATATTGAGGAGCAATACTGCATCCTCTGCCTCCCTCCTCTCCTTTGACAACTTAGTGTCAGTCAGCTCATTCAACTCTTTTAAGGGGAGAGATATGAGTTCATCAACATTATAGTTCCTGCCCCCCAGGTAGTTTAGCCTGGCTACCCTCAACTCATCATCTTGAGTGTTTGGCCTGGGGGCAGCCCGGGTAGCAGCTTATATGAAGCCTAAGGACCCTTCTAAACTCTCTCCCCTTAGCTTCCTCTTCCTTTCTCTCTTCTCCTCCTCTAAATTCTCAAAGGTCATTTCCCTCTTCCTTTTGTCATGCACAGGCCTTGGTGACTCAGGGTGGAGAGAGGTTTGGTCTTCATTGCTTGGTTCAGCAGTCAATCTCTGGCTAGAGAGAGGATGTGAAGCACCTTCACCAGCTGGTGTCTCACTGACGGTACTAGGTGCTGAAGGAGATCATGTCTCAAGGTTCACAGGCTCAACTTCTGGGCCTTCAGTCAAAGCTTTCCCTTTAAAGCTAATCTTAGGGTCCACTTCAATATCCAGTTGACCAAAAATCTCACCTGCTAGCCTCTGTCTATATAATTTTGATCTTATCTTGAACTCTTCAAGCACCCTTCCTTGAATCCAATCTGCTAATCTCTCAGTTTGACTGTTTTGGCTTGGGTTGACAAGTGGGAGATCAACCAGATGGATGCACTCATAGAAACTCAGGTTTGTAAAATTAAAGATCTTTGTTAACCCTGAGCTCTAAAGATGACAAGAGCCCTTCTTTCTATGTCATACCTCCATCCCACGATTGGATTCTCAGAGTGAAGAGATGGGGTAGACATGGCTCTGGGTATACCCTCATCAAATAGGCTGTATATGAGTGAGTCTACATCAATGTGGACTTGAGGAGGTTGCTGAGTATGGACTATTGCAAGTTAGGGTGGTGAATCCTCTAAGTCCATACTTTGAGAAGAACTCCCAGGTTCTGTGGCTGTTCTGACTTTCTCCCCCTTTTTGGTAGCATCACTTTCTTGTATAAGTGAGCTGGGGGTTGAGTCTATCACATTCACAGGTTCTTGTGGACCTGGTTGAGTTGTTCTTTGTGGTCTCTCAGCTAGCTTGCCCTTGAGATCGGTGATCTCAAGTTGCGGGTCATTAACCCTCTTTTGTAAGATAGTCGCCTGAGATTCCAGATGACTAATCTTGGAGACTAAATAGGTACAAGTTTTAGTCAATGTATGCACCTTTAGTTTCAGACTCCCCTTATCTTCATCAAAAAATCATAAGGGGATGAGAGAATAGGACTAATGTCTTCTTACTCATCACCAACATAGTGTTCTTGGCGGCTGGATTTCCCCTGCATCATGACAACTTCAAGAGAAGTGTCAAGAGGCTGGGTTGCCATGGTCAAGGTCTGACTGATGTAATCACTTTCTAAAATGAGAGCCTCTTCCATATGGATCTCCTGAACAGGTTCAGGAAGATCCACCTCAGTGAGGGATGGATAATGTGGGCTAGACATGGGTGAGACAGGAGTACTCATCTGTCATTGAGTAGGGGTGGAGAAGAGAGACTCATGGTACTCACTGAAGCCCATGTCTTCATCATCATAGAAGTCAAGGCTGGGAATTGGTTGGTTGAGATCCCGCGGCTGGGGATGGTAACAGTCCCCGGAAGGTTGTTCACTAGAATGTTGAGACTCTGAGTGAAGGCTTAAGGCTGGTTGGGTTTTGAGCTCATCAGGCTGAGTATGAGGAACCTCAACACTGATCATTTGAGAGATGGGAGTGGTTTGCTCCTCAGGGGAAGTGGGAGCTCGAGTGTCCACTTCCTCCTGCATGGTTGGTGATATGGGGGCCTGCACAAGCTGAATAGTATATGAAGGGGTTCGTTTGATTTTTCTCTGGTAGGTGATGGTTATTGTGGGCTGTATTTGTGGTTGGGAGGTGAAAGGTGTGGGTTCAACACTAACTGGTGCTGCTAGGTTGCCACCTTGAGCAATGACCTCAAACATTTTTAGGACTAGGGCTATTTCTACCCCGGAGAAGCCAACAGTTGGCTTCTTTATTATTTTAAAGATGTCGGGCTTCATATATCCCAGTTTTAGAATATTACCTGTTCCCCCCAACTGTGTGCCCAGTTCACAGTTGAGAATGTGTTATACATATCTGGGGAACATGTAATACTCTAGGGAGTACAAGTTAGCAAGAAAATTGGTATATACAAATTGAGAATACCTGTACTTGACCCCCTGAACCATTCCATGGACTATGAAGGAGAGGTCTTCTGGATTCTGATCCTATCCTCCATGCTTGTTTGACAAGATGTGTATGACATGGAGGAGGTACTTCTATTAGGTTGAGACCTTCCTCTTCCTGAAGGTTTTGACTGAGAAGTCACCCTCATAGCCCATCTACGCAAAGGAGTGGTTGACTGCAGCTCTGGGGAAGGACAAGTCACCTTCTACATCATCCAGCTGAAGATGTGTGTTTATGGTGGTCAGAGTGATGAAGATTGTCCTCCCCTGCACTGTGGCAGACAGTGCCTTCTCCCCGTCTGTGGTGACCTCTTCGCAGGTCCGCCAGAACTCCAATAAGTGATCCTCATAGAGAGGAGGATCAATGGTGAGGGAGGTGATGTAGTTGGACAAAGAAAGGTAACGACAAACCTCTGAGAAACCTGGATCTTTCTCAGAGTCTAACAGAGCAACTTGATTATGTTGCATGTGAAGATGCATGGAGAAATCGGGTTGGTTTCGGCGGTCAAGGTTGGCCATTTGAAGTAGCTTTGATGAAGGAAGATAAGAATGAAGGCAGTTTGTGAGTGAAATTAGGTTAGAGAATTATAGATGAAAAGGAGAGTGAGAAGAGGGGGAACCATTGTGAGAATATATATGAAATAGATTTGAGACAAAGTTAAAGCAAAAGGATAAACTTTGAAATCCGGATGTTGGTCCCACCTCTAAAAAAGTGCCAAAAAAGGTAGTTTTCTTGGAAGTTGAAAATCTTCCGAGGTAATTTAGCTTTGGAAGTTTTAAGAAAAAGCTTTCGAAGCCAATTTGGCTTCGAAAGATATTCTTAAGAGTTGTGAAAATTTGGTTTCGGAAGAAAAATACTTAGAGAATTTTTCTTCCGACACATATTTGGTTTCGGAATAAATCTTTCGAGACGTAATTGCTTTCAGAAGATATTTGTCCTTCAAATACATGCAAGTACTTAGAAGCATATTTAAGCTTCAGAAGATATTCTTAGAATTTCTTCCAAAGGTAATTTTCTCTTAAGTAGTTATTTGATTTGAAGACATAAATTTTTTCCGAAGGCAACTCGAATTCTTCCGAAGGAAAACACGTTTTTTAAAAAATTTCAAAAATCTAAGGAATATCATTAAAAAATTTTCTTCCAAAATAAACTGGGCTTATGAAAGTGATAAAATAGATAACTTAGGACACACAGGTTTCAGAAATAAAGTTGATTTAAGTTTTAAGAAAATCTACTCAAAGTTAATCATCCCAATAGCTGATACAAGATATTTAAATCTCTGTTCATCAAAGGCTTTAGTGAACAGATCAGCATATTGTTCATTTGTGTTAACTTTGACTAGTTTGATTAATCCCTTCTCAAAGTTATCTCTAATCATATGATACCTGATGTTGATGTGTTTGGTCCTAGAGTGCTGCACATGATTCTCTATAATAGAGACAACACTGTTGTTGTCTATGTGGATGGGAGTCTCTTTTAAGTTGAATCCATAGTCTCGCATCTGATTCTGAAACCAAAGCACTTGAGCACAACAGCTTGCAGCAGTAATGTATTCAGCTTCAACAGTTGATGCTGAGACACAGGATTGTTTCTTGCATTGCCATGAGACAATCCTTCCACCAAGGAATTAACATCCTCCTGATGTAGACTTCACAGTCATGTTGTAGCCAACATACTCACTATCTGTATAAGCATATAGATTGAAGTCAGAATTCTTTGGATACCAAAGGCCAAGCTTGGGAGTACCTTTGAGATATCTAAGAATCCTCTTGACAGTAACCAGGTGTGACATCTTGGGGTTTGCTTGATATCTTGCACAGATACATGTGGCAAACATGATATCAGGCCTGCTGGTTGTGAGGTACATAAGAGACCTAATCATAGCCCTATAAAGATGTTCATCCACACACTCCCCCTCAAGATCAAGTCCAAAGGAGTGGTTTCTGGCTATGGGTGTCTTAGCAACCTTACAATCAGTCATGTTGAATCTTGTAAGTATGTCATGAACATACTTTGACTGACTTATGCAGATGCCATTGTCAACTTGCTTCACTTGAATTCCCAGAAAGAAATTGAGTTCTCCCATGGCACTCATTTCAAATCTATTCTTCATCAGCCTCTCAAAGTCTTTGCAGAGCTTTGGATTAGTTGACCTAAAGATAATTTCATCCACATATACTTGAACCAGCATTATGTGATTCCCTATTCCTTTGATGAAGAGAGTTCCATCTATAGTACCCCTTTTGTAACCGTGTTGACAGAGATACTGAGATAGTGTCTCATACCACTTTCTTGGAGCTTGGTGCAGCCCATAAAGAGATTTATCAAGCTTGTAGATATAATCAGGATGATCTGGGTCTGCAAAGCCAGGTGGTTGTTTGACATACACCTCTTCATCAATCACCCCATACAGAAAAGCACACTTGACATCAAGTTGGTAGACCTTGAAATCCTTGGATGCAACAAAATCCAGGAATATTCTTACAGCTTCAAGTCTTGCCACAGGAGCAAAAACATCTGTGTAATCAATTCCCTCGTCTTGTGTGTACCCTTGAACAACTAGTCTTGCCTTATTCTTGATGAGAAGTCCTCTATCATCTTTCTTGTTCCAAAAAACCAACTTGGTTCCTATGGTAGTCTTCCCATGAGGAAGAGGACATAGGTTCCAAACCTTCTGTCTTTTGAATTGAAGAAGCTCCGATTGTATTGCTTCAACCCAGCTTCCATCTTTCAAAGCCTCATCAACTTTCTTTGGCTCTACTTGAGACAAGAAGCAAGAGTGTAGACAAATATTTTTGTCATGGGTTTGTCCTCTTGTTCTCACCCCTGTATCAACATTTCTAATGATGTTTGTCATAGGGTGTGACTTGTGGATCCTTAGTTGAGGGATCATAGCAAGTTGATTGGAGAGATCCAAATTAGAGAAATTTAGATCTGGCAATGGAGTATCACCCACCACATCAACAGACTTATCAAGTGAGGCTTGATCCAATGACTGTGTGACATTGTTGATGTTGTCTTCTATGGAGTTGTTATTAACATCAAGAAATTCTTGATCACTATCACCACTTCCATTTCCTCCTACATTTAAAGCTCCTTCACCTGAGTTTTAAGCCTCTGAGCTGGAATTTGAAGGCATCTCAGATGTATCAACTGAATTTGTCATGTTTGTGCTGATAGGATCTTCATTTGTAGGGTTAGTTACCACTGGAGCTGAAGTAGTATTCCTGCTTGGTCTTTTCAGCTCAAATCTTGGGTCAGGATCTTCTGTTGATATGTTACCTGTAGATCCTAAAACATCCTCACAAGACTTATTAAAACAGTTGGTAACTAAATCAAGATCAAATATCCAATCCGGACCAGAACCTTTCACACTGGGAGTGTGTTCATTGAATGTCACATTGGCTGATTCCTCAACTACTCTAGTTCTGAGATTGTATACTCTATAAGCCTTAGCTTGAGAAGAGTATCCAATAAAATGTCCATTATCTGATTTCTCAGCAAACTTGGCTACCTGATCTTTGGTATTCAAGATGGTGCAAGGACATCCAAATGACCTGAGGAAACCAATGAATGGTCTCCTTTTGTGCCACAACTCATAAGGAGTTTTACCATGAGTCTTAACTACTAAAACTCTATTCTGCACATAGCAGGCTATGTTAACAGCCTTTGCCCAGAAGGTGATGGGCAGTTTAGAGTCAGACAACATGGTTCTTGCAGCCTCAATAAATGTCCTGTTTCTCCTCTCAGCAACACCGTTTTGTCGAGGAGTCCTAGGAGCACTATACTGTCTTGTAATACCCTTTTCATCACAAAATGCATCAAGGATTTGGTTCTTAATTTCTATTCCTTGATCACATCTTATGGTCTTGACCTGGTGATCAGATTGATTCTCAATCTTCAGAATGAAATTCTTCAAAATCTCAGGAGTCTCATCCTAAGTTCTAAGGAAAAAGACCCAAGTGAATCTTGTAAAATCATCTGTGATCACTAAACAGTATGAGGTCCTTCCTAGACTCATTACACTAGTGGGGCCAAAGAGATCCATATGTAATAAGTATAGGGGAGTAGTGATAGAGTTCTTTTCCTTTGGCTTGTGAGACACTTTGTGTTGCTTCCCTTTCAGGCATGCAACACAATGATCATCACTTGTAAACTCTTTCTTTGGTATTCTAGTTACCAAATCATTCTTAATTAACTTATTCATGTTTTTAAAGTTTACATGGCACATTCTTTTATGCCAGAGGAAAGACTCATCACTATTTGCTTTGGATAGAAAGTAAGAAACTTCTCTTGAGGGAGATGTTTCCTGCAAGTCCATCTTGTATATGTTTCCTTTCCTGGGGGCTCTGAGCAGGATATGCTCTTGAGGAATGATCACCCCAGGCTTAAGAACAATGCACTTATGCTCAGTAAAAAGCATGTTGTGTCTCTGATCACAAAATTAGGATACACTCAGTAGATTGTATCCAAGCTCCTTAACAAAATTTAGCTTCTCAATGGTGAGCTTACCATTTGTGACCATGCCCCTTCCTGTGATATACCCATCAGCATCTCCTCCAATTGCAGCACCGTGTGAAGGGTGGTTAATACAATCAGTCTCACAATGAGGAGAGGTTTAGAACACTTAACAGTTCAAATGGGGAACTGGGTTTGAGTATGATGATACTAAGAACACAAGTAATTAATGAGACAGAACTAAGAACAAACAAGTATGGTTTTTCAAAGATGCTGTATATTGCTCTCAAGTTCTATTACAAGTGTTTACAAAGCATATCTAAATTACAAGGACCTGAGACTCTTTATACTACATCCTATAACCATCAATACTTAGAAAGACAGTTGGAAACACTAATCTAGACAAAAAGATCAATGTAAAGTGAAAAGGCAGATTGCCTTTTGACTAGTGACTATGACATGCCATAGCTCACATCCCTTTCTAATATAAAAAATGTTTACAGGTACAAAAGTAGGAAGTTACAGACAAAGACTTTAATCTACAGTTTACAAAAGCATGGACTTTTCACCAACTCATACAAGTTGGTGAGTCTTTAGAGTTGCAGCGGAATATGTGTCAGCTTTCTGTAAAGTAGATCGGAGAAAGCATGTCTTCTTTGTCTTTAGAAGAAATCAGTCTTCACAGCAAAGTGGCTTCGGAAGACTTTGTCTCTGAAGCTTGGGAAGTTTTCATCTTTGGCTTTAGAAGATTTGGACTTTGGCTTCGAAAGAGTTTACACTTGGTGTATTTTCTGATGTAGTGTGTAAAACTTCCGAAGCACTTCCACCTTTATACGTCCAGTGCCTGCATGTAAGAAGACCCTTGGTTGTTTTTAGCTTCTTTGGTTGCATCAGCCTTATAATCTTCTAATATTATCTTACAAACTCCCCCTAGGCTGATGCTACCAAAGCAAAGAAGTTCTTCAGATGTTGATAGTCCTTATCAGGATCAAGACCAAGCCTCTCTTCATCATCTGGTCTTGACCTCTTTGATCTCTGATGACTTACCATCTATCTGGATTAGCAGCAAAACTCCAGGACAAGATGGGTCTTCCAATGGAAAGAGCCTCTACTTGAATAGGAGTTGGTTGAGCAGTCTCTTCATGCACTTCCTCAGGATGCTCTGACTCATCCTGAGGTATGGAGGTGGATGCCTTAGTTTTCTTCTTCTTTGAAACATTTTTCCTGGCCATCCTTTTCCTCCTCTTTGAAGTTTTCAACTGAGAGGACTGGTCTTCAACACCAGATTGTTCTATTGTGTCCCTCTCAGTTGGGATCTCTTCTCTCACAGGTTCTGATAGAGAGAGAGGATAACCCTGCTGTGGATTAGAAGATGAAGTTGGCTGAGATGCAGCTCTAGGTTTAGGTTGTGTTGTCTCAGGGGGTTCAACCTTTACCTCAACTTCAGATTGAGCTGGACTTGGAGGATAATGCAAGTCTACAAGCTCTCCCTTTTTGATATTCTGCTTGATCACTCTTATATGCTCATCCATGGTGGATAGAGACATAGGACCAAGCCTCCTTCTAGAGAATCCGTATAGCTTCAAGAAGCTCATCATTCTTTGTCTATCTTCAGACTTCTTTTGGCTTTTTGTGGATGATGGCCCTTGACCTTGCAGCTTTTTCCCTTAACTTTCTTTTAGCAGCTTTTCTTTGTTTTGTAGCTTGTTCCTCCAGCTGCTTTAGATATTCAAACTCAATGTACTCAAAGCATAAGGGAAGAAGTGCAGCTGCCTGATAGAGTCCTGTGGCACTCAGGTAGTTGATCATATTCATTCTTTCAGCTTCCCTATCTACTTGAGGTTATGCAGCTGCCACAGTCTCTGTCTCAGGACTTTCTTGAACTGGGGAGAGAACAGGAGCTTGTTTGTAGAGCCTTTTCAGTCTCCTTTCTTCCTTAATCTTGAGGAGCAATGCTGCATCCTCTGCCTCCCTCCTTTCCTTTGACAACTTAGTGTCAGCTAGCTCATTCAACTCTTCTAAGGGGAGAGATATGAGTTCATCAATATTATAGTTTCTGGTCCCCAGGTAGTTTACCCTGACTGCCCTCAACTTATCATATTGAGTGTTTGGCCTGGGGGCAGCCTGGATAGCAGCTTGCATGAAGCCTGAGGACCTTCCTGAACTCTCTACCCTTAGCCTCCTCTTCCTTTCTCTCTTCTCCTCCAAAAGCAACTGGTCCTCCATCAATTTTCTCAAAGTTGTAAAGCAAAGAACCATTGCCAGTCATGTGCCTGGAACAACCACTATCAATGATCCACATATTTCCTTTGGTCTTTAGCTGTTCCTGCATAAAAAGAAGTGGTTAGTTACACTTGGAAACCCAAGCCTCATTGGTCTTGGACTTTTCATAGTGATCTGAAGACAGTGTAACAATAACAGATCCTATATTCAAGCTTTGAGGATCATTAGTTGCTATTGATGAAGAACTTTCAGTCACCAGGTCTTTCTTCATCTTCCACACCATCTTTGGAAGATTGGACTTGACCTTCAACACCTCAGAAGTTTCAACAACTTCTGAAGTCTTGGAGACTGGACCTTCGAAAGATCTTTCTTTGACTGCAACATGCTTTAGTACTTCGGAAGCATTCCTTTATTTTGAGACCAAAATTTCTTCCAAAGGCAAGTTTTCACTTGTTTTCTTCTTCACTTTGGGGCTTCCGAAGGAAACAGATTTTCCTTCCAAAGCTTGTATTTCCTTCTTCTCAGAAGTTTTCTTTTTGATCATGTGGACAGTACTTTTAGGACTGTAAATGCAATCCTTAGCCAAATGAGAAGTACTACCACACATGATACAATCAATTTGCTTCCTTTTGAGAGTTCTTTTCTAAGAGGAAGACTGAACTTGATCACTTTCCTTCTCCATCTTCACCTTCACAGATGATGCAGCAAGCTTCTTAGGGAGAGGCTTGCTCTTGGAGCTAGATGGTTCAGGCTGTGTAGCAGTGGTATACAGCTGATCAGTTTTCTTCTCCTTGCTGAGATGATTTGAACCTGAACTAGAACTCCTGGTACTAGAGTTCATGGTTGGGTTTTCAGCCTTCACCACTTCAAACCCTGTAGAGATAAATACTTGTTTCTGCTTAAAGTTAAAAGTGATCTTGATTTCTTGAGCCTTCTTTGCCTTTATTTTGACTCTCCTGATCAAGTTCTTTCTTTGAGACTTGGTCATCCCAGCTTCTTCATCTCTCTTTTCAGGAGAATAGTGTCCCTTCTTAGGATGGTCCTCTTCACTCTTCTCAGACACATCCTTCATTATCTCCTTCTTATCCTCTTCAGCAATAGGGTCAATAAGGGGAAGCTCATCTTCACAAGTTCCACACCTTGGAGATCTTACAGATAAAAGAATGTGTGGAGGAGCTATCTCAGTAGATCCCAGTCCCTGCTTATTTTGATAACAAACTTGTGCATGTAGGGATGAGGATATCATGTTCTTCTAGGTCTTTTCTTCAAGAAAAAGTTTTTCTGCCCGGGCTTTGCTGATCACAAGCTCAGCCTGGCATTCAGTTAACTTAGTGATGAGATCTTTGATCCGAGTCCTGTAGTTGGTGTGTTCATGCTTTAGAGTTGAAATGGTTTTCTCTAGATCTTCTATTTTCAGTTTATAATCATTTTCAGCTCTTTTAAAAGCAGCTTTTAAGATATTTAAGGAATCAAGATCTGATCTTATCTCTAAGTTAGAGGACCTATACTTATTGACTTTAGAAATACATTCAAGAGTACAGAGGTGTTCCAATACCTTGGCTTCATCATGGTCTGCCATAAGTGCTTGATTTAGAGCAGCATCCTCCACCTGAAAGCTCCAGTCAAAGCCTCCTTCTTCAGAAACTATAGCATGTTGCCTGGGCTTCTCATTCTAGTGTGCTCCTTCAGTGTAGTTTGGCCTGGCTTGTGCTTGGCCATCATTTGACTTAGGTGCCTTGCACTCTCTGGCAAAGTGTCCTATTTGGTTACAATTATAACACTTCACCTTGTCTTTGTCCAGCCCAAACTTTCCACTGGACATATTGCAGGAAAACTTCCTTCCAGTCCTCTTGTAGAACTTCTTGGCCCTGTGAGTGAGAAGATCCATCTGTTGGACTATTTCCATATACTCCAGACCATCTGGATGGATACAGTCCAGGTTTTCAAGAGTGAAAAGGAAATTGCTTGTACTTTCATCTGAAGACACAAAAGCTTGAGAAGAACTTGTCTCTTGGAATGGGCTTCTAGGGATGTAGCTTTCCCTTGGTGTCTCCGGGAAGGTGATGAAAGGCCCGTTCTGTGAGGTTTCAGGGTAGCAGATAAGGTGGTGTTGTTGTTCTCTGCTATCCCTTTCAACCACATGAAGGGCTGAACTCTGTTGGCTGTTGGGGCTACCAGATGAATTTTGCATATTCATTTCCATCTGGTAGCCACTGAGTATTCCATACAACTCAGTAAGAGTAAGGGTTTTGAGGTTTTTAGTCCTCTTAATGACCACATAATAGTGTGTCCATTCTCTGGGAAGAGAGGCCACGAACTTCCTAACAATATCCCTGTTCTCCAAAGTTACTCCAACATCAACAAGAGTATCCACAATCTCAACATACTTGAAGTACTGTTGAGTCATGGTTTCACCTGCTTTGAAGGTGAAGTTCTCAAACTGCTGCTTTAAGAGGTCCTTCTTATTCTCTTTAGCTTCATTGGACCCCTCATACATCAGCTTCAGTGCATCCCACAGTTGCTTTGCAGTCTTGTACTTCTTGAAGCCTCTGTAGATAGAGTTTGGAAGAGCAGTTTGGAGGGCGGTCATGGCCTTCTGATCAATATCAATTCTCTTCCAGTCTTCATCAGAATAGTTGGCCACTTCCTTTTGTATCATACCACCACCAGCAACAGCTGAAGAGGTGAATGGTATATGAGGTCTAGAGACTACTGACACCCACATCCTAGAGTCTTGGGACTTGATGAAGCCTTCCATTCTTTGACACCAAGTGTCAAAGTCTTTAGGAGTGATTAGTGGGGACTTAGTCATGGTACCAGTTTCCATGTCAGCCTTGGTGATAGCTGCCATTTGATATGTTAACTATTTTGTGAGAGTGAAAGGATTAAAGATGGTGAGATCTTACAATCAAGAGCCTAAAAAGCTCTGATACCAATTGCAGAACCGTGTGAAGGGTGGTCAATACAATTAGTCTCACAATGAGGAGAGGTTTAGAACACTTAACAGTTCAAATAGGGAATTAGGTATGAGTATGATGATACTAAGAACACAAGTAATTAGTGAGACAAAACTAAGAACAAGAACAAACAAGTATGGTTTTTCAAGGATGCTGTATATTGCTCTCAAGTTCTATTACAAGTGTTTACAAAGCATATCTAAATTACAAGGACCTGAGAATCTTTATACTACATTCTACAACCGTCAATACTTAGAAAGACAGTTAGAAACACTAATCTAGACAACAAGATCAATGTAAAGTCAAGAGGCAGATTGCCTTTTGACTAGTGACTATGACATTCCATAGCTCACATCCCTTTCTAATATAAAAAAAGGTTTACAGGTACAAAAGTAGGAAGTTACAGACAAAAACCTTAATCTACAGTTTACAAAAGCATGGACTTTCACCAACTCATACAAGTTGGTGAGTTTTCAGAGTTGCAGCGGAAAGTGTGTCAGCTTTCTGTAAAGTAGATCCGAGAAAGCATGTCTTCTCTGTCTTTGGAAGAAATCAATCTTCACAGCAAATTGGCTTCGGAAGACTTTGTCTCTAAAGCTTGGGAAGACTTCATCTTTGGCTTTGGAAGATTTGGACTTTGGCTTCGGAAGATTTTACACTTGGAGTATTTTCTGATGTAGTGTGTAAAACTTCCGAAGCACTTCCACCTTTGTACGTCTAGTGCATGCATGCAGGAAGACCCTTGGTTGTTTTTGGCTTCTTTGGTTGCATCAGCCTTATAATCTTCTGATATTATCTTACACACTACTATCACTCCACCCATGGCAGTCATCACCTTCCATTCACCGCTCATCCACCACCACTGCCATCGTCGAACCACCGTCGATCCGCCCCCAACTGCGAGAGTTCTTCATCCTCAACTCGCCACCCATACCTCCAGCTATAAACTCTTCTTCATCACCACTCACCATTGTAGCCGGTTCTTCCAAGAATTCCAGGAATCTCCGACACCTAGATCGTAATCATCGATCAACCCCAAATTCACCCTGATTACAAATCTGCAAATTAACCCCCTATTATGTGGTGTGGCATTCATGGTAGTGGAGTCGATGGTGGAGGTTGAAATCGACTATGAAAGTTGAGATCGGTGGTTCAGATATGCAAATCGACTGGCCCGGCGTGGTTGATCGGGAACGAAGAAGATGGGATGGTGGTAGTGGAAGGTGAGGTTTGAAAAGATGGATTGGGTTGGAAGAGCGTGAGGTGAGGCGGTTGATGGTGGCGCGTATGGTCTGTAGTGGTGGGTATGGTGGTGGCAGATCCATGGTGGGTTGGTTGGATGTGGTGGTGGTGGTTTGGTAGAATAATGGTGGTTAGGGTTTTGAGGTTGAAGATGAAGTTATGGGTCCTATTTTTTATAAATATTGATTTTTAATTATGAGGGGTATTTTGGTAATTTTACAAGCATTTAACGGAAAAAGATAACGGCCATCCACAACAGGGACCTTTTGTGTTACGTTTTGTCAAACCTGTGGACCGACTTTGTAGTTTTTCAAACCTGGGGGCGGAAAGTGAAAACAGACCTAACCACAAAAACCTTTTATGTAATTAACTCTATATTCTTTTAAACTTAAATTATATTACCTTATTTCATTTCTATTATCTCGTTAAAATTACTTTTCTTAATAATTTTCCCTCACGGTTCGCGTACGCGCCGCAACGTGTTATAAACCATGTAAATTTCATTGTGCAACTTTACTGCAATGCGCGAGTCTTTCATTAAATTACTCTTATTAAATTAATATATGCATGTTACGTGTAATGCATGATATTGGTATAATATATTTATTTTATGTACTTAAACAGATTAAACACGATGTAACGCGTTGTCACGCCGCAGCGCGCAGGTGAAAATACCGTCACGGAGCGCGGGTAAAAAATGTGGTTGAGTTGTTTAAAAACAAAGGTGAAAGCGTTTATAAAAAATACCATGGGGTTTTCTATATATTCCTCAAACCTGCGGATCATCTTTGCAATTACAACAACAAACGTCGAGTATCAATTCGAATGGCGGATCCATCAAACTTAACCCCAAAACAAATCTTCTAGGGCTCCAATTAACGATCCTCCGACTCCGATTAAACAGTGTAATTCACCAACTAAGGTTCAATCAGTTCAATGGCGAATAGCAACAGAAGAGATGAACCATTAACAGCTCCACCCGTCGATCAATGGTTTGACCTAACCCTAGGTTCCTCTTTCCAAGACAACCCCTCTTCCAAATTCTGCACTCTTCGCTGTAAGTATGTGTTTATGATATGATTTCTTTGTCTGATCGTATACTAATTTGTGTGAAATATGATAAAAAAAACAATCTTGTGGGCATAATCACAATAGGGTTTGCCAGAAATTATTGTTTTATTGAAATTCAGTTGATAATATATAATTTTAGGATGTTTTGGCGTATAAAAATGTGTGATCATTGTAAATTTGATGTTAGTTCATCGATGACAGAACTTATTGTTTTATGAAGATTAATTGTTTCATACATCTGGAAAATGCAGATGAATTTAAGCCTGCATCAATTGATAAGAACCAACCTGGGAAATTGCATAAGAATAAGGACAATAAGGTGACAGTTGAATTTCAAAACAACCAACCAGGGAAACCGAAAGTTAGTTTTGATGGTAGTATTGAGGATTACAAAGATAATGATGCAGTTTTGTTCTTTGATGGGACGAGCTTTAGGTTAGAGCGGTTACATAGGTCGGTTAAGAGGTTAAGGCATGTTCGGCAGCCTGGTGAAAGTGCTGCTGTTGCCGCCAGTAGTTTAGCCGTGCCGCCGCCTGAGTCTGGGTCACCACCACTTGGGAAGGGTCCTAAGATACAGTCTTCTAATAAGAGCTTACTTCCTCCTTCTGTAAGTTGTTCTTTTGTTCTTTCTCTAATTTAGGATCTTACAGTTTCAGTTTCTTAATTCATTGAAATGTATTTGTACACATCTATAGGTTGAAGTTGAACGAATTGAAATTGGCAACTTTAAAGGTTACGGTATGTCCCCGATTCATAGTTCTTTTACACCTTGTTACTTATGAGAAATTAAGTGTGTTCTCAAACATTTTTAACTTTTCTCAGAGGGGAAAGCTAGAGAAGAAAAGGCTATTGATAATCCATCAGTCCCTTCAAATTCATTCTATGCATCACCAGATCCCAAGACTGACGATGACCTGGACGAACAGCTGGACATACTCAACGATGATGATGAGATCGACATTGGGGGAACTGATAATATGGATCCTGTATTGCCAGAAAGACAACCATTTACTGGAATTGATATTAACATCCCACATCAAAATGAAAGTGATGATGAGATAGCAGAGGTTGATGTGAGTGATGATGATGGGGTTGGGGCCTCAAATGCTGCAGAAGCCCTGAGAGCACAACTGAATGCTGAAGAAAGAAAAGAACAATCTTCAAGCTCAGGTGATAGTAGTGGCAGTGACAGCGGCAGTAGCAGCGGCAGCAGCAGCAGCAGTGATAGTGAAAGCAGTGAAGGTGACTCTGTTAACTCTATATAAGAAATTCTTTGAGTTTTTATTTCATGTAACTTTTTATATTACAATCTATGTATCAAGAACCCAAAAACACCCTGAAATAAAAAACAAACAAAACATTTGAGATGAACAACTGGAATTGTTATTGAAATCAAATTCGCGAGCGGGTCATTGATGCAGATTGTGAACTTTGGTTATTGGAAACATAGTCAATGAGTTCTTCATTGAATAATCTCATATGCTCTTCTTCAAGACTCACCACTGCTTCAACTCCATATCCATCTGGTGTATCATACAAAATGAATGTGTTCTTTACCAAGATGTCTGCAATGGTGCCCCATATAGGATTTCCCCACCCTAGATTCATCTGGTAAAAAGATCCGCCACGAACATGACTGCACCTATAAACTTCAAGATCATCGAACAACTTTTTTACGCTGTTTGCGGATTCCCTTACACCCTGCAACCAATCATCCAACCCACTATTCCCTAGTTCTTTGATTCCTTTCTTCAGTTCAATCACCAACTTTGCCAAACTGGTTTCACTCTGATGACGGTTTGATGTTGTGTAGTACCAAGTGAAGTTCCCGATAGAGTTATCTGGTAGTGGAGGTTGCATTCGTGGCCTCATGTTTGCTAGCTGAATTAAAGTCGAGCTTTTGAAAATACCTGTTTGTGTAGTTGATGCACTAATCGCGCATTTGTAAAGAAGTGCAGTTACAAGTGTGATTTTAGAAGGGTTTTCTACCAACCCGCTAACTGATTGTTTCAATCGGGCTACATTTTGTGCATCAAATACATATCTTTTTGTGACAACAGCTTCACTCATCTCGAGCTTGATCTCGGGCACTATGTATGCAAGATCAAAATAAGGGATAGATGTAGCAAGAATCATTGGTGATGGTCTCACTTCACTACGAGCCATTGCCGCCCAATCGCTAAGAAAAATCCCAAGTGAAGGTGCGTCTGCAACCTTGTGGGACACTGATATAGTTAATGCCATCCCTCCACACTCGAAGTACGTTACTTGAGCCGCAAGAAAGCTATAACCTACACATGACCCCTTCCACAAGTAACCATCTGGAAAAAGTAAGCTTTGTGTTTCATATTCAGGGTTTTGAAGGAAATCCAGAAGTCTACAACCAACGATCCTTGCTTGCACAAAAACAACTCCCTCATCATTGCAATCAACTGTGATTCCATCTTCTTTGAGCCGACCTGCAAATGGGTAGTATTTTGTTAGCGTTTCAGATAAAGATTTCTTCAAAACATCCCAAGAAGTGACGGTTTTGGACTCATATAGAAGAATTATTGGATTGTATGTATGCAAGGTGAGCTGGTCGAGTAGCGAGAGTTTATAAGTTTTGAGGCGATCGGGTGTCGGGAATGAAGGTTTGATGATTTCCTTAGAAATGATCTCCATTCGTGATGGTTATTTTGCAACATGAAGATCACTGATTATATAAGCCCAATTCGATAAAAAAATAGTATGAAGATGCTGCATTTTTTTTGTTTTTAATGTCATTTGTTTTTGTTTTGGAGTTACATTTGTTCTGTTAGTTTCCTAAATTTGGATTTTCGGGTGACTTTCATTCTATATAACTTCAAATATATATAATAATACTCTGGTTAAAACTTATAAATTGTTTTCAGTAATTTTTTGCCGCCCTAACGACCATTATTGAATGTTTGTACATAAAAGTACAAAACTATGAGGAAAATGGTCCGAGTCAGACAGAAGAATCTGAGTAGATATCTAATTGTATATGAAAGGATTGTAGCATAGGGGTATTAAGATGTTCTTTTTAGGTTGTTGAGCACTTGAATGGTTGTAATAGATGTTGGCGTATATTTATGATTATATTTAGAATAATAATAATTGTATTGCGACTTAAAAGTTAAAACATGTATCTAAAGGAATGTTCACACGGAATACACAAATCCGAAAACATGTTACAAGCCTCTGTTAGTGGTAAAAACGTCATTTCATTATATTATTGAAATGTTAATGTTAAAGTTCTGAAAAAAAAATGTGTTTGAAAACTTGGTTGTTGAGTGAAAAGGTGTAGGAGAGATGTTGAACAGTTGCAATATAGCCTTATTTTTGAATAAACATAGGTCCTCGATATTCTTTTGTAATCCTCAAATGAGTTTATAACACTTCGATTATATTTTAAAAGTATGTTTCTAGTTTTATATGAATATGTTTATTGCCAAGTGATCATATGCTAAACTTAAAACGCTTGCAACTTTGAATGCTCATGTGTCTGTTTGATGATGATTTACATATATATGTAAATGTAAATTATGGTATATTTACACATTTGTAAAAATATACATATATGTAAATAAATGATTAGTTTGAAGAGGTACATATATGCAAATAACAATGTACACATTTATATACATTTACATATATGTAAATAGACGAGTTTGAATATTTACATATATCAAAATAGATAATCAGTTTGAAAATGGATGATTAGTACGAAGATTTATATTATGTAGAAGATCTACATCGATGTTAGTCCTTTGATTTGATTGTTTTTAACATCGAATATTACTCCTAAATACAAGTAACATATTTAAATATACATATATGTAAATATGTACGTACGTGTAATTTGCCTATTTATAAATGCGTAATTTCAAAAAACACATATTTGTAATTTTAATAGGGTTTATATGTTAATATGTATGTACGTGTAATTGGCCTATTTAAAAATGTGTAAGTTCAAAGTATCACATATGATAGTTACTTATAAGTGTAAATGTAACCATGCATGTTTACGTAAAACAATTATAACCTTTGGATGTTAATTTATGTATTTTTTTTGGTAATCAAAGCTTTAAAATTCATTTTGTTTTTTATCTTTGAAGAACAAAGAATTATTTTTTAATTGTTTGTACTATGTATTAACGTTTATCTATAATTATTTGTAGAGATAAGAGATGAGAGAAGAAAGATAAAAGATGAGAAATATTATATACTAGCCAACCAATTGAAGAGAGAAATAAATTACATTATTGACATTTTTAATTACAAATTAAATGTGAAATCTGTGTTGCCAAAAAAACATAGGGATTTAATTTAAGGTCATTGGTACTAACTAACTTCATTGTAGATTATTGGCACCATAGACATCTACATTACACAAGTTCATTTTATACTAAAATCTAGCATTTTTTTTTCATAATATCACACATGAAACCATCGTTTAAAACTCCAAACATATAGCGGAAGTCTTAGCAAAATACAAAACCAACAATGATATCTTAGTCACACCAAACAAAATGTCAAAACAAAACATAAAAGCAAAATGTTAAATCGATATCTTATGCCAAGTCTTCACTAAGTACCAAAGTCGATCCAATGCCAACAATCACACATGACCTTTACGTTTTACTCGTTGAGGCCTCACATCTCCCTAAAGTACATGCTCAAAACAAGTCAACTTATGCTAATGAGTTATAAGCTATACACTTGTAAATCACACATTTAGAATACACACTCATATCATTGCAAGTTTCCTATACAACCATATTTACATATATCATCACAAGAATAAGCACACTTGAAATGAACAAGCGATTGATGGAATTCGTTATTATAATTGACTAAGTGGATTCAAAGTCTAAGTGAATACTTTCTCTTTTATTATTGTTCTTAATATTTAGTTACTTACATTTTATCCTTTTTTTTATCATCTGTAACATCACAATTAAACAACTCAATCAATCGGTTAAATAATGACAAAGATTTATTATCAATGAGCTATAATGTCATTTGACAGATCTTGATTCTTAACAACACCCTACTTTAGCGGAAGATCTAGAAATAGTTGATTGTTTTTAACTTTTCCAAGAAATGAATCACTTAACCATAAAGACACAATAACCAATGACATATTTTCTTGAAACCAAACACTTCACCCAATCGAAATCCGTAAAGGCAGTTAAGTCAAAACAACCAGATTTAACAAACAAAATCTCTTTTCTACGTGTATTTTTAAGGTACCTAACGACTTTTAACACTAGATTTAAATATGAAACTATAGGACTATGCATGTATCGAATCAAAAAACTGCATCGAAAAAGTAATATTGGGTCTGGTATGAGACAAGTAAATCAATTTACTAATTAATTGCTGAAAGCTAGTTACATACTCAAACAAGTGTCATCTTTTTTACATAATGTTGTAATTATATGACGTTGTTCTAATGGCGTACTGACCAATTTAATTACAACCCATTAACCCAAACTCAGCAAGCAATTATAGATAATATATTCTCTGAGACAAACGCATACTAGACATTATTTAAATAAATTCTATTATTAGAAAATACTTTAAAACTTTTTTACTTTATTCAAACAATTCTTTTATGTTCTCAATATCACTAGAACTACATCCTCTTGTTACTAGCTATGTCATCTACATACATAAGTAAAAAATAATTTCAGATTTAACATTTTAACAAATCATGAATAATCACTTAACTTTGAATCAAACCGATTTGTAATAAAACTTCACAAGTTTTTCATTTCATATTCTAAGGGTTTGTTTCAGCCTATACAAAAACTTATTTAGTTTGCACTCTTTTAATGTTTTGAAAAATAATCTTCAGAAAGACTCATATACACATCTTTTTAAAAAATGCATATAAGAATGCATTATTAAAATCTAGTTGGAATAAGGAGTGATGTTTTTCTATAGCTAAAACAATATCACAATGGACAATGGTCATTTTAGTAACAAACGAAAACATTTAATCAAAATCAATTCCTTTTTGCTGGTTATATCCTTTAGCAACTAGCCTACCTTTATATCCTTCTATTTCTTACGTAGACTTATACTTAATTTTATATACCTACTTACATCCTATAGGCTTCCTCTATATTGGTAAGTCAACTAGATCCCATGTCCTATTCCTATTGAAAGCGCCCACATCTTCATTCGATGCATTTATCCAATTTGTATCTTGAAATGTCTTTTTCTAACACACTTAGGCTCTACACTCTTATTAGATGTAATTGCAAAGCTAAATTTTTCACATGATAACTTAGAGTAGTTTACCACTTTTTCATGACCATATTTGACCTTACCCTTAATTATAAAATCATCTAGCTTTTTTTTGGCAAAGTAGTATATTGTGTAGATATCCTTACTACCGTGGGGATTGATGAATGTGTTCCCTTGGGAGAAACATATAATCACATGACCATAAAGTGGTACCCCTCTACTAGGACCTTCACCATAGTCGAATGGCTGCTGTTCAACAGCCTCACGCTCAACTTCGCAGTTGCTACTAGGAGGATGTATACCATGTTGACCATCATTTTGAAAATAATACATTTATTAAAAGAACTGGGTTTTTAATAAAATTTATACGATATGTTTGTAAAAAAACTAACCAAAATGGTGTATTTAGAATTTTAAAGTTATTATAATAAAATGTTATAAAAGAAAAACAAATTACACTCAAAGTCATTTATTTAGATAGAATAATAATAAATAAAAAAACTCCATGCATTTCCAAACATCTGCTATTTACACGAGTAGATCTCAGCGACCTTATTTACAATTGCAATTAGACTAGCTCGAAAACTCATGAACCAAAATGATATGAAAACCACATCAGAAACCATTAAAGTTTGCAAATTAAAACCGGTTTAATAAAAAAATATTACCCGATTTGAATATGTATTTTGATGTTATAACCATCAAATGTATTTAGTGTGCTATCTTAGTCTTTTTGGTTAATTTGCAATAATGATACCAATTATCCCATTGAATGAGGTTTAAAAGAGGTCGATTACATAGAATCTCAAGGTCTTGCCTTGCTTTTATATTATCTTTGGTTTTTTGTTGGTGCCCATAATTGTATGAAACAGATTGTCAAATATATTCTTCTCGATACGCATCACGTCAAGGTTATGTCGAATAAGCAAGTTACGCAAATATGGAAGTTCCCTAAAGATGCTTCTTTTTACCCAATTATGTGTCGCCTCAAAACAAAGTAGTTTTCATAATCTTTACGACCAAAGGGGATACCAATATAGACGATGGGGAAATGTTGGATAGTCTGCCATTTTTTCTCTTTGGTTGGCTCCGGAATACGTCTTCAGCGTGACACCTTTATGTAACATTATCTTTACGAAACAATGTCCAGATGGAAGATGTTGTCTATGACAATTAAACCAATACGGTTTCCCTCCAAATGATAATTGGAATGATCCTAAATCATTCAACCAATATGGGTAAGCTATCTTACCATAACTGGGAAAATCACTTATCGTTCATAGTTGCACGACTCGAATTTGGAAAATTTACCTTCAATAGGCATCATAAATTTCAATTCTATGATTAAGCAAACTTTTTAGCTCATTTACTAAAGGTTGTAGAAAAACACTAGATTCTGTCTTGGATTCTTCAGACTACCAATAATCAACAGAAGTTGTATGTATCGATCCTTCAAGTCTAACCATTGGGGTAGGTTATAAACCGTAATAAACACCTACCAACATGCATATGGGTTCCCGTTACAACTATTTGGATTGAATCCGTCGGTACACAACCCGAGACGAACATTATGTGTTTATATTGAAAAATTAGGATATATCGAGTCAAAATGGTACCATGCCTCACCATCACAAAGATGTTCATCTTTTTAGGTTCTCTAACTTAGTCATCTTTCGCGCTTTCCTTATATCTATTTTCTTTAAATACTATATAACTATCCATATCAGCATATTCTCTAATGAATAGCATGCAATGTGTAAGAACCTCTGAAGTTAAAAGGCTGATGCAACCAAAGGATACCAAAACAACCAAGTCTTCCAACATGCACTTCGAAACAAATGTGAACTAGCTTCAGAAGCTTTTACACACTCAGAAATATGCTAAGTGTAAAATCTTCCGAAGCCAAAGTTCAGAAGAAACTGATGCGGAAGCTTTACACTTAACTTGGAAAATATTCTAAGTGTAAAGTCTTCCGAAGCCGACGACTCAACTCTTCCGAAATTAAAGATGAAGTCTTTCGAAGCTTCAAAGACAAAGTCTTCCAAAGCTGCCTACAAGGCAAGACTGATTTCTTCTGAAGAGAGAAAAAAGATTCCTTTTCCATCAACTTTATCATAAAGCAACCTACTTTCCGCTGCATGCTCTGGTAGTTCACCTGCTATCACTAGTTGGTGAAACTTCCATACTTTATGATAAAGTAGATAAGGTCTTCTCCTGCAAGTTTCTCCTTTTGTTCCTTTTGGCTTTTTGTAATAGGAAAAGTCAGTGAGCTATGACATGTCATAGTCACTAGTCAAAAGGCAATCTGTTTTTTGACTTTAGATTGATCTTGTTATCTAGATTAGTCACTTCCAACTGTCTTTTTGCATATTGACGGTTGTAGGATGTAGTATAAATAGACTCTGGTTCTTGCACTTAAAACATACTTGTACAACACTTGTTATAGAACTAGAGAGCAATATACAACTTCCTTGAAAACTTAATCTTGTGTTCTTGTTCTTGTTCTTAAACATTTTTACTTGTGTTTGCCTTGTATCTTCAGTAAAAGTTTACAGTTCCCTATTTGAATTGTTAAGTGATCTTAAGATCCTCCTAAGTGTGTTAACTAAGTGCAAGCTTAAGTACCCTTTAACGGTCCTGTAATTGGTATCAGAGCATTCCAGGCTCTTGATTGTAAGATCTTACCATCTTTAAATCCTCTTAGTTACACACATCACTTAACTCTTCAAATGGCAGCTATCTCCAAGGCTGATATGGAAACTGGAACTATGACAAAGTCCCCACTGATCACTCCTGAGAATTTTGACACTTGGTGTCAAAGAATGGAAGGCTTTATCAAGTCTCCAGATTCCACGATGTGGGAGTCTGTTGTCAATGGACCTCATGTACCATGCACCTCTTCAGCTACTGCTGGTGGTGGCATGATACCAAAGGAGAGGGCTGACTTTTTTGATGAAGACTGGAAAAAGAATTGACATTGATCAGAAAGCCATGACAGCCCTCCAAACTTATCTTCCAAACTCCATCTACAGAGGTTTCAAGAAGTGCAAGACCGCTAAACAGCTATGGGATGCACTGAAAGTGATGTATGAGGGTTCAAATGAAGCCAAGGAGAACAAGAAGGATCTCCTAAAGCAGCAGTTTGAAAACTTCACCTTCAAGATAGGTGAAACCATGACTCAATAATACTTCAGGTATGTTGAGATTATGGATACTCTGGCTGATGTTAGGGTAACTATTGAGAACAGGGATATTGTAAGGAAGTTCATGTCCTCTCTTCCCAGACAATGGACACACTACTGTGTGGTCATTAAGAGGACTGAAAACCTCAAGACCCTTACTCCCACTGAGTTGTATGGGATACTCAGTGGATACCAGATGGAGATGAACATGCAAAATTCATCTGGTAACTCCAACACTCACCAGAGTTCAGCCCTTCATGTGGCTGAAAAGGATAGCAAAGAACCACAACATCATCTCATCTGCTACCCTGAAACCTCATAAAAGGGTCCTTTAATCACCTTCCCAGAGACACCCAGAGAGAGCTACATCCAAGAAAGTCCCTTCCAAGAGACAAGTTCTTCTCAAGCTTTTGTCTCTACTAATGAAAGTTCAGGCAACTTTCTTTTCACTCTTGAAGACCTGGAATGCATCCATCCAGATGATCTGGAGTACATGGAGATAGTCCAGCAGATGGCTTTTCTCACTCATAGAGCCCAGAAGTTCTAAAGGAGGACTGGGAGAAGGTTTCCTAGCAATGCAGCCAGTGGCAAGTTTGGGCTGGACAAGAGCAAAGTCAAGTGGTATAATTGTAACCAAATGGGACACTTTGCTAGAGAATGCAAGGCACCCAAGTCAAATGGTGGACAAGCTTCATCCAGGCCAAACTACACTGAAGGAGGGCACTAGAATGAGAAGCCAAGACAGCAAGCTGCAGTTGCTGTTGAAGAAGGAGGCTTTGACTGGAGCTTTCACGCAGAAGATGCATCTCCAAATCAAGCATTCATGGCTGACCATGATGAAGCCAAGGTACTTGAACATCTTTGCTCTCCTGAATGTATTGCTAAAGTAAATAGATACAGATCCTACAACTTGGAAATAAGATCTGACATTGAGTCTTTAAATATTTTAAAAGCTGATTTTAAAAGAGCTGAAAATAACTATAAACTTAAGATAGAAGATCTAGAGAAAACAGTTTCAACTCTTAAACATGAGCAAACAAACTACAGGACTCAAATTAAGGATCTCATTACCAAGTTGACTGAATGCCTGGCTGAGCTTGTGATCAGCAAAGCCAGGGCAGAAAAATGTGTTCTTGAAGAAAAGACCTTCAAGAACATAATATCCTCATCTCTGCATGCAAAAGTGTTATCAGAATAAGCAGGGACTGGGATCTAGTGAGATAGCTCCTCCATACACTCTACTATCAGTTAGATCTCCAAGGTGTGGAACTGGTCAAGATGAGCTGCCATCCATAGACCCCAGTGATGAAGAGGATGAAGAGGAGATGGTGAGGGATGACTCTGAAGTGAGTGAAAAGAGTCAATCCAAAAAGGGTATCCATGCTCCTGAGGAGGAGAAGGATTTAGTTTGAGTAAGTCCAAGAGAAAGAACTTGATCAGAAGAGCAAAAAGAAGATCAAGGAAAGCTCAAGACATCAAGGCCACCTTTGACCCTAAGCAGAAACAAGATCTGGTTTGAGGTGGTGAAAGCTGAAGATTCTACCAAGAACTCCTGTTCCAAGAGTTCTGCTTCAGCTTCAACTCACTCCAGCTACAACAAGAAGATTGATCAGCTGTACGTCACTGCTACACAGCCTGAACCATCCATTTCAAAGAGCAAGCTTCACCCTAAGAAGCCTGCTGCATCATCTGAAAAGGTGAAAAAGGAAAATAAAATGTTCAAGCTCAGTCTTCTTTAGGAAAGAAGGCTCTCAGAAGGAAAATTTGGATTGTGTTATATGTGGTAGTACTTCACATCTGGCTAAGGATTATCAATACAATTCCAAGAGTACTATCCACATGATCAAGAAGAAAACTTCTGAGAAGAAGAAGAAACAAATAGCTTCAAAAGGAAAATCTGTTTCCTTCGGAAGCTCCAAAATGAAGAAGAAGGCAAGTAAGAAATTGCCTTCGGAAGAAAATTTGGTCTCGGAAGAAAGGAATGCTTTCGAAGTACTGAAGCTTGCTGCAGTGAAAGCAAGATCTTCTGAAGGATCTTTCTCAAAAGCTTCCGAAGTATTGAAGGTCAAGCCCAATCTTCCAAAGATGGTGTGGAAGATAAAGGAAGACCTTGAGACTGAAAGCTCCTCTTCAGCAACAGTAAATGATCGTCAAAGCCTGAACATAGGATCACTTACTGTTTCATTGCCTTCATCAGAATTTTATAAGCCCAAGACCAATGAGGCTTGTTTCCAAATGTAACTAAATTATCTCTTTTTTGTGCAGGTACAACTAAAGACTAACAAAAATGTCTGGATCATTGACAGTGGCTGCTCCAGGCACATAACTGGCAATGAGTCCTTACTTCAAAGCTTCGAAAGATTTGATGGTGGACCAAATGCTTTTGGAGGAGAGGCAGGAGGTTATATTACTGGAAGGGGCAAGGTTACAAATGGTAAGCTTAGTATTGAGAAGGTAAACTTTGTCAAAGAGCTTGGATACTATCTTTTGAGTGTGTCCCAATTTTGTGACCAAAAACATCAGATGCTCTTTACTGAGCATGAGTGCATTGTTCTTAAGCCCGGGGTTGACATTCCTCAAGAGCACATTCTGCTCAGAGCCCCCAGGAGAGGGAACATGTACAAGATGAATCTGCATAAAACATCTTCCTTTGGAGAAGTTTCTTGCTTTCTATCTAAAGCCAACAGTGATGAGTCTTTCCTCTGGTATAAAAGAATGTGCCATGTAAACTTTAAAAACATGAATAAATTGATTAAGAATGATTTGGTAACTGGAATGCCAAAGAAAGAATTCACAAGTGATGACCACTGTGTTGCATGCCTGAAAGGGAAGCAACACAAAGTGTCTCACAAGCCAAAGGAGATCAACTCTATCACTACTCCCCTACACTTGCTACATATGTATCTGTTTGGCCCCACCAGTGTAATGAGTCTAAGAAGAACCTCTTATTGTTTAGTGATCACAGATGACTTCATAAGATTCACTTGGGTCTTCTTCCTTAGAACTAAGGATGAGACTCCTGAGATCTTGAAGAACTTCATTCTGAAAATTGAGAAGCAGTGTGATCACAAGGTCAAAATCATAAGATGTGATCAGGGAACAGAATTTAAAAACCAAATCCTTAATACATTTTGTGATGAAAAGGGTATTTCAAGACAATATAGTGCTCCCAGGACTCCTCAGCAAAATGGTGTTGCTGAGAAGAGAAACAGGACACTTATTGAGGCTGCTAGAACCATGTTGTCTGACTCTAAACTGCCAATCACCTTCTAGGTAGAGGCTATTAACATAGCCTGCTATGTGCAGAATAGAGTTTTAGTAGTTAAGACTCATGGTAAGACTCCTTATGAACTGTGGCACAAAAGGAGACCATTCATTGGTTTTCTCAGAACATTTGGATGTCCTTGCACCATCTTAAATACCAAAAATCAAATAGCCAAGTTTGCTGAGAAATCAGATGATGGACACTTTGTGGATACTCATCTCAAGCTAAGGCTTATAGAGTATACAATCTCAGAACTAGGATCATTGAAGAGTCAGCCAATGTGAATTTCAATGAACACACACCCTGGGTGAAAGGTTCTGGTCCAGATTGGCTGTTTGATCTTGATTTAGTTACCAACTGTTTTAATAAGTCTTGTGAGAATGTTTCAGGATATACAGATAACAGATCAGCAGAAGATCCTGATCCAAGATTTGAACTGAGAAGACCAACCAAGAAGACTACTTTATCTCCAGTGGTAACTAACCCTGTAATTGAGGCTACTATCAGCACAAGCATGACAAATACTGCTAATTCATCTGAGGTGCCTTCAAATTCCAGCTCAGAGGCTCCAAATCCAGGTGAAGGAGCTTCAAATGCAGGAGGAACTGGAGTTGGTGACAGTGATCAAGAATTTCTTGATGCTGATAACCACTCCATTAAAGACAACATGAATGATGTCACACACTCATTGGATCAAGTTTCTCTTGATAAGTGTGCTGATGTGGTGGGAGACACCTCATTGTCAGATCAGAATTTCTCAAATTTAGATCTGTCTAACCAACTTGCTGTGATCCCTCAACTTCAGATCCACAAGTCACATCCCACCATAAACATCATTGGAAATGTTGACTTAGGGGTAAGAACAAGAGGACAAACTCATGACAGCTATGTTTGTCTAAATTCTTGTTTCTTATCCCAGATAGAGCCAAAGAAGGTTGATGAGGCTTTGAAGGATGGAAGCTGGATTGAAGCTATGCAAGATAAGCTGCTTCAAATCAGAAGACAGAAGGAACTTATGCCCTCTTCCTTAAGGGAAAAGTGTCATAGGAAGCAAATGGGTATTCAGGAACAAGAAGGATGATAGAGGGATTATTATCAAGAACAAGGCTAGACTGGTTGTCCAAGGATACACTTAAGAAGAAGGGATTGATTACACTGATGTCTTTGCTCCAGTTGCAAGACTTGAAGCTGTAAGAATATTTCTGGCTTATGCTGCATCCAAGGATTTCAAGGTCTACCAGCTTGATGTGAAGTGTGCCTTTCTCTATGGGGTGATTGATGAAGAAGTTTATATTAAACAACCACCTGGCTTTGCAGACCCAGATCATCCTGATTATGTCTGCAAGCTTGATAAAGCCCTTTATGGACTGCATCAAGGACCAAGAAAATGGTATGAGACACTATCAACATATCTCTGTCAACATGAATACAAAAGAGGTACTATTGATGGGACTCCCTTCATCAAAGAGACAGGGAATGACACATTGCTAGTTCAGATATATGTAGATGACATCATCTTTGGTTCAACTAATCCAAAGCTCTGTAAAGACTTTGAGATGCTGATGAAGAATAGATTTGAAATGAGTGCCATGGGGGAACTCAATTTCTTTCTAGGAATTCAAGTGAAGCAGGTTGAAGATGGCATCTTCATCAGTTAGTCAAAGTATGTACAGGACATACTTACAAGATTCAAGATGACAGACTATAAGGTTGCAAAGAAACCCATAGCCAGAAACCACTCCTTTGGTCCTGATCTTAAGGGGGACTGTGTTGATGAACATCTCTACAGGGCTATGATTGGGAGACTTATGTATCTTACTGCTAGCAGGCCTGATATCATGTTTGCCACATGCATATGTGCAAGATATCAAGCCAACCCCAAGATGTCACACCTAATCACTGTCAAACGGATTCTTAGATATCTCAAAGGTGCTCCAAATCTAGGTCTTTGGTATCCAAAGAATTTAAACTTTAATCTGTATGCTTATACAGATAGTGATTATGGTGGCTGCAACATGACTGCAAAGTCCACATCTGGGGGGTGTCAGTTCCTGGGTGGAAGGATAGACTCTTGGCAATACAAGAAGCAATCCTATGTGTCTGTATCAACTGCTGAAGTTGAATACATTGCTGCTGCCAGCTGCTGTGCTCAAGTGTTTTGGATTCAAAATCAGATGCTAGACTATGGGTTCAATTTCAAAGAGACTCCCATCCACATAGACAACAACAGTGCCATCTCTATTATAGAGAATCCTGTGTAGCACTCAAGGACCAAACACATCAATATCAATTATCATCTGATTAGAGATAATTTTGAAAAAGGTTTGATAAAACTAATCAAAGTTAACACAAATGAACAATATGCTGATCTGTTCACAAAAGCTTTTGATGAACAGAGATTTAAATATCTTATATCAGCTATTGGGATGATTAACTTTGAATAAATTTTTCTTAATAACTTAATCAATATTATTTCTTAAAACTGTGTGTCCTAGGTTGTCTATTAGATCACTTCATAAGCCCGGTTCTCTTTGAAAGAAAACAAAATTTTTAACTGATATTCCCTAGAATGATGGAAATTTACCTTCGGAAGAAGTAAAAATTGTCTTCGGAAGAAGTAAAAAATTGTCTTCGGAAGAAACTTATGTCTCTAAATCATTTAATAGTCTATTTAAGATTTACCTTTGGAAGAAATTTTTGGAGTATCTTCCGAAGCTTAAGTTTATTATAAACTATTTAATGCTATTTTAAGAACAAATCTCTTCCGAAAGCAATTTAGTCACGGAAGACTTAATCATTTCTTCCGAAGCCAAATTTTCAAAATTCTTGGGGATATCTTCTGAAGCATAGTTTACCTTCGGAAGCTTTGTTGCAAAGCTTCCGAAGCCAAAACTGCCTTCGGTAGTTTTACAACTTCCAAGAAAACTAAATTTTTGGGCGCCTTTTTCAGAAGTAGGACCCACTTACGGATTTCAAAGTTTATCTTTTGCATTAACTTTGTCTCAAATCCAGACTATATCTTTCCAAACGGTTCTAGTTCATCTCCCTTCTCTTATTGTTCCTTACCCTAAAATTACCCCCAAATTTCATCTTCTTCTTCCTTTCTTCACCACAAAGCTTCCTTAAATGGCTGATCTTGATCATCACAATGACCCAGATTTCACCATGCACCTACACAGGCAACACAATCAAGTTGCCCTGTTAAACTCCGAGAAGGATCCAAGCTTTTCAGACGTGTGTAGGTATCTTTCTTTGTCTCATTACTTCACCTCCCTTACAATTGATCCTCCTCTCTATGAGGATCAATTGCTTGAGTTCTGGCTGACCTGTCAAGAGGTCCATGGACGGGGAGAAGGCACTGTCTGCCACAGTGCAGGGGAGGATGGTTTTTATCACACCAGCCATTATAAACACCCATTTGCAGCTGGATGATGAAGCAGGTGAGCTGTCCTTTCCAAAAGCTGCTGTCAATCAATCCTTTGCGTAGATGGGCTACGAAGGTGACTTTTAGGTCAAGACCTTCAGGAAGGGGAATGTCTCATTCCAATGGAAATACCTCCTCCATGTAGTCATACATAGCTTATCCAATAAGCATGGGGGATGGGATCAGATTCCAGAAGATCTTTCCTTCATTGTCCATGGGATGGTACAAGGGGTCAAATTCAGGTACTCTCAATTTGTATTTACAAACTTACTTGCAAATTTGGACTCCTTAGAGTATTACATGTTCCCCTGGTATGTTCAACGCATTCTCAACTGTGAAATGGGACCACAGTTAAGGGGAACAGGTAATATTCTTAAACTTACACACATGAGGCCCGACATTTTCAAGATTTTGAAAAAGCCAACTGCCGGCTTCTCAGGGGTAGAAACAGCCCTTGTTCCAAAAATGTTTGAGCTCATTGCTCAGGGTGACATCCTAGCAGCACCAGCTAGTGATGAACCAACACCCTCTACCTCTCACCCACCTCAAACACAGCCTATCATCACCATCACCTATAAAAGAAAACACAAACGAACCCCTGCACTTGCTACTGAGCATGTGCAGGCCCCCATATCACAACCCATACAGGAGGAAGTGGAATCTCGAGCTCCCACTTCCCCTGAGGAGCAGACCACTCCCATCTTTTAAACAATCAGTGCTGAGGTTCCTCATGCTCAGCCTGATGAGCTCATAACTCCACAAACAGCCTTAAGCCATCATTCTGAGTCTCAACACTCGAGTGATCAACCTTCAGGGGAAGCTACCATCCCCAACCTCTTGATCTCAACTGCCCCATATCCAGCCTTGACTTCTACTCTGATGAAGATTTGGGCTTCAGTGAGTACCATGAATCTCTCCTTTCTTCCCACACTCAAGAAGAGATGAGTACTCCTGCTTCACCCCGTCTCTAGCCCACATCAGCAAACCCCTACTGAGGTGGATCCTCCTGAACTTATTCAAGAAATCCATATGGCAGAGGCTATCACTTTTGCAAGTGATAATATCACTAGGACCTCTACCATGGCAACCCAGCCTCTTGACACTTCTCTGGAAGCTGTCATTGGGCAAGGGAAATCCAGCAGCCAAGAAACCTATGCTGGTGGTGAGGAAGAGGACTTAGGTCCAATTCTCTCATCCCCTAATGATTCTTCATCTGATGATGAGGGGATTCTACAACAAAAGGTGCACAAACTGTCACATCTTTCTACCTATTTTGTTTCAAAGATCGCTCACCTGGAATCTCAGGTGACTATCTTACTGAAGAGGGTCAATGACCAGCAACTTGAGATCACCAATCTCAAGGGCAAGCTAGCTGAGAGACCCATGAGACCAACTCATCCAGGTCCACAAGAACCTATGGATGTCATGGATCAATCTCCCAACTCACCTATGCAAGAGGTGATGCTACCAAAAAGGAGGAGAAAATTCTGACAATCACAGAACCTGGGAGTTCCTCTCAGAGTATGGACATAGAGGACTCACCATCCTCTCTTGCAGTTGTCCATACTCAGCAACCTCCTCTAGACAGTGATCTGGAACTGCTCATTCAACAACTGTTTGAGGAGGGAGTACCAAGAGCAATGTCTGCCCCATCTAAGAACCCAATCTGGGGTTGGGGGTATAACAGTGATAAGAAAGCTCTTGTGATCTCTAGAGCTCAGGGTCAACAAGAAATTCTCAACCTCTCCACCCTGAGTTTCTATGAGAGTATAAACTTGGTGGATCTGCCCCTTGTCAACCCAAGCAACAACAGACAAGCAACAAGATTGGCAGAAAGGATCCAAGACAAGGTGTAAGAGGAGTTCAGTCTGAGATCAAAATTATATAGACAGAGGCTAGCAAGTGAGATATTTGGTCAACTGGATGTTGAGGTGGACCCGGAGATTAGCTTCGAAGGGAAACCTTAACTGAAGGTCCAGAGGTTGAACTTGTGACCCTTGAGACAGGATCTCCCTCTACACCCATTACCCTTAGTGAAACACCAGCTAGTGATGGTGCTTCACAGCCTCTCTCTGGCCAGAGCTTGACAGCTAAACCAAGCAATGAAGGCCAAAGCTCTCTTCAGCCTGAGTCACCAAGGCCTGTGGTTGACAAAGGTAAAAGGAAATTAACTGCTGAGGAGATTGAAGAAGAAAAGAGAGAGACGAAGAGGAAGCTGAGGGGAGAGAGTTCAAGTGGTTCCCCAGGATTTATGGAAGCTGCATTAAGGGCTGCCCCCAGGCTGAACACTTAGGAAGATGAGTTAAGGGTAGCCAGGTTAAACTACCTAAGAACCAGAAATTACAATATAGATGAACTTTAGATGAGCTGAATGAACTGGCTGACACTGAGTTGTCAAAGGAGAGGAAGGAAGCAGAGGATGCTGCTTTGACCCTCAAGCACAAGGAAGAAATGAGACTGAAAAGACTCTACAAGAAACTCCCTGTACTCTCCCCAGTTCAAGAAAGTCCCGAGTCAGAGACTCTGGCCTCTAAACAACCTCAGGTAGTTGATGAAGAAGAAATATTAAAGATGATCAACTATCTGAGTGCCACAGGTCTCTATCAGGCATCTGCACTTCTTTCCCTGCCTTATGAGTATATATTGTTTAAATACAACAAGCAGCTAGAAGGGCAAGCCAAAAAGGATAGGCAAGCTGCTAGGAAAAGGCAGATGGAAGAAGCTACAAAAGCAAGAGCCATCATCCGAAAAAATCAGAAAAAGTTTGCTGATAGGTAGAGGATGATGAGCTTCTTAAAACTGTATGGGTTCTCCGGAAAGAGGCTTGGTCCCATGTCTCTATCCACAATGGATGAGCACATAAGGGTGATCAAGCAGAAGATAAAGAAGGAGAGCTGGTGGACTTGCATTCTACAAGTCAAGCTCAACCTGAAGTTGAGGTGAAGGTTGAACCTACAGAGACAACACAACCTGCACCTGGAGCTGCATATCAGCCAACTTCATTTTCTGACCCACAGCAGGGTTCTCCTCCCTCTCCTTCTGAAACTGGGAGAGAGGAGATCCCAACTGAGAGGGATTCCACTGAATAACCTGGCACTGAAGACCAACCTCTCAGTTAAAATCATCAGTGAGGAAAAAGAAGATGGCCAAAAGAAGATCCTCTTCAAAGAAGAAAAGAAGAAAGGCATCCTCCACCCAACCTCAAGATGAGTCAGAACATCCTGAGGAAGTGCATGAAGAGGCCTCTCAACCAACTCCAATCATAGTAGGCCTCTTGCCATTGGAAGACAAATTCTATCGGACATTTGCTGAAGATCCAGACAGATGGTATGTCACTAGAGATTCAGGAAACAACATGTCTACTTCATAAATGACATGCTTGAACTCCCTCTACATGATCTCTATGACATGAGAAGGTACTTCATGAGTCTGAAGAATCCAGATTGCTGATAAAGAAGGAATTCTGAAGATCCTCATATGGACTATCCAAGTCTGAAGAACCTCGCGTTTTGGTAGCATCAGCCTAGGGGGAGTTTGTAGGAACCTCTGAAGTTTAAAGGCTGATGCAACCAAAGGATACCAAAACAACCAAGTCTTCCAACGCACTTTTGAATAAAGGTGAACTAGCTTCGGAAGCTTTAACACACTCAGAAATATGCTAAGTGTAAAATCTTCAGAAGCCAAAGTTTAGAAGAAACTGCCTCGGAAGCTTTACACTTAACTTGGAAAATATCTAAAGTGTAAAGTAAAGTCTTCCGAAGCCTTTTCGAGTCACCTGCTATCACTAGTTGGTGAAACTTCCATACTTTATAATAAAGTAGATAAGATCTTCGCCTGCAAGTTTCTCCTTTTATTCCTTTTGCTTTTTGTAAAGGAAAGGTCGGTGAGCTATGGCATGTCATAGTCACTAGTCAAAAGGAAATCTGCCTTTTGACTTTAGATTGATCTTGTTGTCTAGATTAGTCACTTCCAACTGTCTTTTGCATATTAACGGTTGTAGGTGTAGTAAAATAGTCTCCGGTTCTTGCACTTAAAACATACTTGTACACACTTGTAATAGAACTAGAGAGCAATATACACTTCCTTGAAACTTAATCTTGTGTTCTTGTTCTTGTCTAAATAGTTTACTTGTGTTGTCTTGTATCTTCAGAAAGTTTACAGTTCCTTATTTGAATTGTTAAGTGATCTTAAGATCCTGCTAAGTGGTTAACTAAGTGCAAGCTTAAGTACCCTTTAACGGTCTGCACAATGGTTTTTCATACATGAATCCATTCTGATGGTAACTCTAGTGGCTTCAGTATCTTATTTGTCTTATCAAAGTTTCAGGGTAGCTTATTGTTGTTGGGTAGAATGTCTTTGATGATTAAAAGTAATTTATCTAATGTAAAGTTAGAAACATTATAATCTAATTTCTAATTTAATAATCTGGTGGCGATGGAGAGTGTCGTCATGTTCTTAGTGTCGTCCCACAACGGCTGGTTGGATTGCCTAATCATTGTATAGAATATCTTGACTATTTTATTTGGATCTTGTGGGTCTTCCTAATTATAAGCATGGTGATTTTGGTGGATGCTTTCTATAACCATTTCATCATATCCGATATATTCACCATGATAATCGTTAATATCTTGAGGCGCATGTTGAGATGGTACGAGGTTTGAACATTGACTCATGACTTGGTAAGAATATCTTACTATTTTGATCTTTGTCTTCCTAATTATAAGCATGGTGATTTTGGGCATCTTCTATAACCATTTCATCATATCTTATTCACCATGAAATCCTTTGTCACATACATGACCCTCAATCTCCTTTCTCATCTTGAAACGATGGTTTTGCATTTGCTACATGGGCATCTAATTACTAAAATTTAACCTCTTCTATAGTTTGACTTTGAATGTTGGGTGTGTTGGTGAAAGCAAAATCCAAAAAAATGATTGACATAAGGCATGAATGACGGATTAAAAAAATCATTACTACAGCCGACTTTTTATCTATTTGTAACTGAATTCTAAAATTTTTTAGAACTTAACAAACTAGGAATGCACATACATATGCATATATACATTCATACGTGTGTGCTTTAATTGAAAGATAAATCAATAAACACGAATAACATTTCGTAACAGATTAGTATTTACTCTAATAAAGTAATAGAATCAAAATTTAATAAATACCGCAGTCTACACTATTATAACATATTGCTACTAGGAGGCTAACAAAGTTAGAAACATTAACGCTACATCATAATTGCATTAAACTATGGAACAAACATCTTCAAATGTAGTTATAACATTGCATCTAGTTCTAACTAGCTTACTATTCAACTTGAGTATTCATATAAAAAATCATTTACACATCATTCTTAAATTGAATTTTAGTAAACACATGTTAAAGGTTAGACAACTACAATGCTCATTATAGATATGAACTAAAAACAAAAATGGAACATATTCTCCCTTAAGTTCATAGTACAAGCGCATGAACCTATGATATAAGGGGAACTAGGAAGTTAAAATTCTAAATGATTCAATTGGGGAATGAGAATTTTAGTTATTAATATTTAACAAAATATAATGTACAACTAAATTATTGATTATAATCTTTTTATTCTAATAAAGGTAACTAAAAATACACATGGCAACACCACATTTCTTTTACCAAATTATTGATTATAATCTCTTTATCCTATTAAATAATCTCATTAATTACTAATAATATTATTTAATTCTTTTTAGATTAAAATAGATTTTAGTAAATTAGAAATAGATCTTTTTTATTTTTATTTTTACAAAAATTTTTTATAAAATAAGACATTTTTAAAACATCAAACTTTTTCTAAATACAAAATATTTTAAAATTAGTGTTTTAAAAAGTAAATTATTATAATAAAAAATAATTAAAATTAGGAGTTATAATAAGAAGTTTTAAAAATAATATTTTTCTAAAATGTTTGTTTTGAGACAAAATTTTCATTAAATTATAATACAAAAATATTTCAGTTACAGTTTATCTTAGAATATCATTTTATAATTAATAAGTTTTTATTTCATTTAATAGTTTTTTATTCAATCCGTGTAGTATACAGTTTTACTAAAGCTAGTATTAATAAAAGACTTTCGATGGATTGTTCATTGAAATCCATTAGGTTTCTTGAAACCTCCCTAACCATTATTGTGTTTTTAATTATTTTTTATAAATATATATACATGAGGTTTGCTCAGCTTTCAAATTTGTCACAGATTGAAAAATTACAGATATAATACTAAGGCTTGAAAAAAGTAACGTGTTCATCCCTGAGTCAAATGGTCGTTAATTTATTCCATTAAGTAACTGTAAAATGATCATTTTACTCTTTTTATTCCTCATTCAACCTAATCTCAACATTTAATCTAAGAAGTAATCTCAGGCCTTAATCTAAGAAATTAACGTCAGATTAGAGATATGAATAGTTATGCAAGGAAAGGGTCTGGAGGATATATTTAGAAATTTCAAATTACTCTAAATTTTTTAAACGTATATAACTTTTTTTATATGACATTATTTTTTTGAAAAAAATTACACCATAAAATCAAGCATTTTGTTCTCTTTATTTTGAGTATAGTATCGCTATACTTTTCTTTTAAAAAATAATATTTTTTAAAACGTTTATGTGCTATGCGTATAACTTGTCTGACTATTAACTGCGTAATTATAAAAATAACTTGTGTAATTATCATATAACTTGCGTAATTATAAATATAATTAATTTAAATTTTGCTCCCTAAGGTTTGACTAAATAATCACTTTCCTCCAAAAATTAAAACATCAATTTACCTTAAAAGTTTTATATATTGTTTTAGTTTCACTTCAAAAGTTTCATTATCTTGAATAAAGCTGAAACAACTAATAAACTTTTGGACTGAAATAAACAACTTATAAACTTTTGAAGATAAATTGTATTTTAATCTTTTGGAGGAAAATGTTATTTTAAAAACTTGAGAAGTACAATTGAACTTAACTTTTATAAATATAACTTGCGTAATTATTATTTATAACTTGAGTCATTTTAACTTGCCTAATTATTCAACTTATATGTGTAATTGTGGCGGGGACGAGATTACCCTTCTCCTAAAAGACGTGTCACATCTGGTGAATTCGTACGATTCACACTTTTTTTACCCTTTGTATAGTAACCTTCCCGTATATATGTATCTATGTATTATATATATATATACACACACACACACACACACACACATATAATATATATATATATATATATATATATACACACACACACACACACACATATATATATATATATATATATATACACACACACATATATATATACATACACACCACACACACACACACACATATAATATATATATATAATATATATATATATATATATATATATATATATATATATATATATATATATGGTCTGGATCCTTCAGGACTTCTAAAAAAAAACGAGAACTTCAAGAACTAATCCTAATCATTCATAATATAGTTTTATTTTTCTTTTACTTTATTAATAAAGGATATAAATGTCATTTAGAATTACAATTACCAGTTCCTTTTCTCACTCCCTTAATTAGGGAAGTTATGGATTTTCAAAAGTTGACCAATTTAATTCATTAATACTTAAAGATCAACTTTATCATTTTTTCTTCACTAACATTTGATTTTTCATCTCAATCACACACCGCAAATCATATTATTATGAAACCAGTTTCGTATCGTTATAATAAATTGATAAAATTTCACCTACAATTAAAGATCCATCACCGGTTTATATGTTATTGTTCAACTATCGAATTACATTGCTTAACAAGACATCATCAGTATTAGAAGTAAATTTCTTAAAAGATCATGTCATATCACACCGTGATTATACAATTAGGGTTTGCGTGCTTTGTTTATGGATACAACTAATGTGTAACAATCACTTAAAAACTTATTGAGTTTATTGTTGTTGATGAGGATGTATGGTTTAACTTATCGAATTATTATCCTTAATTTTTGCATTTTAAATTTAAGGTCACTATAATGCAATATTGCAAGGTGAACAATTTTGGAAAAATGGGTTTCTAAGTTTGAGGATGAGGAGATATGGTTCAATTTATTAAATTGATATCTTATTTTTTTTTAGTTTATTTAAAAAAAAACATATCTTTTATATATTCTTAATTTTTTGTATTTTTAATTACAGTACACTATAATGCTGGTGAACATTCTGAAAAGATGGTTTCTAAGTTTGAGAAGTTGCTAAATGAATCTGGTTAGAGATTTATATATAAAAAAGTTTTTAAATATTTGTAAACCTTAATCTTGCTTTTTTACGTATTTAATTATTTCATGTAATTTACATGTATATATATTTATTTAATTTTCACGTGTTTATATATTACTGACTTAATAAAGAAAAAAATTAATTACAAATTTAAGTTATAACAATAGTATATAAAGAAAAAAATTTATTATTCATAAATATCCATAAACCTTTATATATTTTGAAGTATTTTAGTTCTAACAATGATTAACTACAAATTAAACTATATTTTAATAAAATTAATTCCCAATAAAGTATTTTAAATGTTATTTATTTCTAAAAATAAATTATCTTGATTAGTAAGGTATTAAATGAGATTTATTAAGTAAACTTTTTTGAAGTCAAGATTTTTACAAAAATTATAATTTATTGTGGTGGTGACGTATAAGTAATTCTAGGTGGTGATAATTTGGACATGTTAAAATATAATCATGTGACTAATAGTTATTTTGATTTATAAAAGTAGATTATACATATCTTATATGGTTATATTTGGTTTTGAATGTTTGTTATATTTATAATTCAATACAATTTCATGGATATACTGATGTGATTTTTGGTATTGCATTATAAACAATTAAAAATCGGAAAAAATCTATTATGTAATCTACATACTTTTGGCAACTTAAATGACTAAAGTGGCGGTCACAAAGCCAGTTGCAAGTTTGAATGAAACTCGGTTGCAAAATTAACTGCTAAAGATTTTGGTTGTAAAATCAGTCGCAAATTGGTTCGTTAGGTAACAGTTAGTGCGTAACGGTTCGGTCACAAATCGTTTCGGTCGTAGGTGCAATCACTAGAAATTTGGTCACAAAATCTGTCACAATCCTAGTTGCTAGCGCTTTGTTTCCGAATTCATTTAAGGAGAGAAAATAAAGAAATATAAAAAAAAGAAAAAAACAGTTGTCTTCCAGATTTTTTTAATTGGAGGAAAATAAAAAAAAAAGTGTTCTCAAGTTAATTTAAAAATTGATTAGAAATTTGGTCACAAAATCTGTCACAAATCGTCGAATCATAATGTCGGTCGCAAAGAGGATTTGGTCACAAATTTAGTCCCTAATTTCACGAAGGATAATCCAGTCGTCAAATTGTTTGCAAAATTAATTAAGGACCGCCAAAACTGACCACAAAACAGTAATATTTGTAATTGTTTAATGATATTCTTTTAGGGGTAGTTAATATTATCATATACTTAAGCAAATTATTTATAGAGTAAATTACGATTTTAGTCTCTGTGGTTTGGTGGTTATAACGCTTTTCATTTAATATTTTAAAAACGTCAGGTTTAATCACTGTAGTTTGAATGTTGTCATAATTAACTACGTTTCACTAACGACGTCTAAATTTTCTGTTACTTTTTTGTAAAAAGATCAAAATACCCCCTAATATAATATATTATAATAATCCACCAACCCTCACTCCTTCCCCATCTCTTCCTTAAAACCAAAGCCACCATACCATCACCATCTTCATCAAACCATCACCATCTCCATCAGGCCACAGTCATCTTCATCACATCAGCACTATCTTAACTCCAACCTAAACAACCTCCACTGCCACTGCCATGCACCACCACCACCCTTATGTGCAACCACCATATCCGCTTCTCTCTTCTCTTCTTTCTTTCTCTCTCTCTCTCTCTCTCTCTCTCTCTCTCTCTCTCTCACACACACTCTCTCTCTCACTCTCTCTCTCTCTCTCTCTGTCTTTGTGATGGAGGTGGTTCAGATCGGTTCCATCTCAACTTTGGTCGACAACCCCACACCACCATCGCCACCCTCACTCATTAAACCACCGCACCACCACCATTCTACAAAATCATCTTTTTCTATGTTTGGTAAAGAGGGGAGGATGAAGGTTTAGCTGGCCGTCGACAATGGCTCTGATCGAGGTTTGGTCGTCGATGTTGGACGGGGGAGGTGATGATGTTGTCTGGTCAAAGAGGAAACGGGTGAGGTTTAGGGTTTGGTTCAGATTTGAGCGAGTGTTGGTGGTGGTTGCTGGAAAGTGTTGGTGAGTGGCTATGTTGTTGCGGGCGAGTGGCGGTGCGGTTGCATGCGAGTGGCGGTGTGGTTGCTTCCGAGTGGTGGGTGGTGGCAGTGGATGTAGTTCAGATGTTATTAAACAAGAAAAAAAAAAGATGGGGTTAAGCATTAGTACAGAAATATAGAGTGAGACCCATTTTTTATTTATTTATAAGATAATAACACTTTTAGTCTAAAAGTATTTTTGTTTTTTTTTAAAAGTTAACAGAGAGATTGAATGGAGTTAACGGTTTGAACTTAATTGTGACAAAATTTAAACAACAGTGATTAAACCAGGAGTTTTTAAACTATTAGATGAAAAGTATTATAACCACTAAACCACATGGACTAAAATCGTAATTTACTCTTATTTATAATTAAAAGTCATGAAACTAATTGTTTTTTAATACAGATAAATCTGACAAAAAATTAAAATTAAGTCAATTGGATGATGTTGATTTTAACCAAACTACATTGATTGGAGGAATATGGTGGGTCCTCGTGGCCGGGAGAACAACTTGAATAATATGTATGATTGGCTTAATCCGTAACCCTTCGGCTCATTTGGATCCATCAGCACCCCGTCGATTCCCAAGCTCCAACCAAGTGAAAATCATTTATTTATGTTTGAGTGTTTGACCATGATTATTTAATTGTTATTTAAGAAACTATATTTACACAATACATCTCATTCACTTTTTATTCTTTACACAAAATATACAAATCTACACTCGCATTTTCTACTCTCTAAACAACTTTCTACCAATTTAAAAAAATGAATCGTAAATGAATTCATTCACCTGATTCATCGGATGAGTTCGGATTGAGAGATAGTTTTAAAATAGTCTCAAGTTCTTACCGATATTGTCACCCAAGCTGAAGTTGAAGACACGACATACTTGTTAAAGAAGTACATACCCTGTGATCGTGAACAAGTTCTAAAAGTCCTAATGGAAGATTATATTGTGGACTACCAAAAATATGATGAAGTTGCATTTCGATCTTGGTCTCAGTAGCCAAAGGTATTGTTTTTATAAACTTTTGGAGACAGCGAATTGAATTTTAAATGGTTTTAACATGGCTAGACATGAGGATGAAAAAGAGTTTCACGATGCTTTAAAAGTGCACATCGATCAAACAACTAGCAACAAGTTATCCTCCTGGCGAACGTGATGAATATTTAGCTATGACCGATAAGACTTCATGGGAGTGACTAGAATACTTTTGTAATACAATAATTATTTTATATGGTGATGAGTTTCTACAGGACTTCAAGGGACTTCATGGCAATACTACGAACTTGTCGAACCGAACACCAACTCAAGTAGGCCTCTATAATCAGCCCATGAACATGATAAAAAGAATACGATAGTTGATGTTCATAGTATTTGAAGAAAATGAACCCAAAAACAATGGGAACAAATTCAAACAAACGAAAACAAATGGTAGAACTTACCAATGCTAGTCGATAATCATGATTGCACCAGAAGAAACTTTAATTGCTTGAAAAGCTCTTGAAATTATATGGATGATGATGATGTTAATCGATGAAGGCTAGGGTCTCAAGGAGCTTGAGAGGATTTTTAGAATACAAAGAAGGAGAGGATGAATAGAAAATAGAAAAAATAGCTTTTAAGCAACGTCCAATGTTAAATTGCTTTTGTTGCGTTTTTGACGTGACCTTTCTTTATTTTATGGATTGCTAGCACTTGTCTATTTTATTATACATGAACTAACATATTAAATCTATTTAGTTTTCCACTAATTTGTCATTATGTCTAGGTGTCTCATTCACGTTTCAAGCACCCATCACACATATTCATATGCATGATGCATAGTATCACAAGACTAGATTACAAGTCAGGGTCAAATTCTAGTCAAGTCAACAAAAAGTCATAGTCAAACTCAATATCATGGTCAAAGTCAACTCAAAGTCAAGGTCAAAGTCAACTCAAAGTTAAGATCAAAGTCACCTAACATGTTTGGTGACAAATGTCACAATATAATCATCACATCTCTAATACCATTGCCTAGCAGATTGATTTAAGCCATAAGAATCTTCTTAACAAAAATACATTATCCTTTTGCTTTTCAGCTTCAAAACCCATAGGTTGTTACATTTAAATGTTTTCTTCTAATGTAGCATGAAATAATGCACTCCTAACATCAAGCTTATTAAGTTTCATTTCTTCTAGGATGTAAGTGCAAGCATAACCCTTATAGAAATATATTTAATAGCTACAGAGAAAATTTCAGTGTTGTCTATACCAATCCTTTGGCTAAAATCTTTGCCACCAACCTAGAATTCCTTGAGTTTAAAAATTCACTTGCAATCAACAACTTTCTAATTTTTATGTTTATCCACCAGGACCAAAGTCATATTTTTGTGTCAAGACTCTACTTCCTACTCCATAGCCTTAATCTAAGAATTGTTATATACTGAACTAACAGCCTCTAAGAAATTCAAAGGCTAGTACTATCTTCCAATTTAGCTATACTAAACACAAATATCGAAGCATTACCTCTATCTCTAAATCTAATCGGTGGCACTAGGTTCCTTTGTATTTTATCTCTAGCCAAAATGCACATTGTTGGCTCAATTCTAGCTTTTCCTTACTTTTGAGATGATTCACCTTGCTAATGTGGATCCTAGGGTAACTCGAACTCAACATGAACATGTTCGTGAGAGTTATATGAGATATATACCCTCATGTTTCTAAATCACATATTTATACATTACACCTTCTTGAAAAAGTAAACCTATACTGACTATAATCTTTAGACTAAAATTATATATCCTCCATAATCTAAAGCCCTAGACTTTATTAGGACACCCCAAGAATATACACTTCTATGCCTTTCATTCCAACTTCCATTGGTTCATATATGAGTAGCCCATAAATCTAAGTTCCTTTGAATGATTATTATAAGTTGACATCTTTTCTTACCATACCATATGAGTCTTCATACCAATGACAGATGAAAGAGACATGTTGATTAAATATGCAGAGGCTGAAATTGCCTCAACCTAAAAGCTCTTGGGTAGGCCTGACCTTGAAAGCATATAATTGTTAATGAAAACATTAGAAAGGAACCAAAACTAACACTCACTTGATTTCTATCAAGAGATCAAAGACGATTACAATGGGAAAATTGAAAATAAGTAAAACTAACTAACTAGTTTTGTTATAAACCCCCTTCCAATCAAACTAATTACTATCACTAACCTTTAGTCGCCACGCTAACTAATTACACAAAGTTACTAAACCAACCCTCCTAACTATAGCATGTTCCCACATAAGGAACAAAGTTTAATTAACCACTTCTTATTTAACTAAATAAGACCATAAAATCATCCTATGCACTTCCAACATTCACAACTAGTTAATCCTGCATTCTCATCTGGAGAGTCTTAATGATTACATAAAGTCTTGCAATGAAAATACTTGTATCCTCTAGTGTAACACTGGTGAGAAGCTGTGGCCGTTTTACTGATGACTCTATTGCAAGACGAAACCAGTGACTTAATCATCATCAGGACAGAAATGTTGTTCTAAGGTCGATCATGGGAGCATACACAAGGCCTTTATCGATGTCTCCATGACATTAGGTTCTATATTCTTGACACCTTCTAATGTGGATCCAAGATATTTCCATAAACATACATATGAACAAAAATCTTCTTAATAGTATTTAAGCTATTATATTGTGCTTTGGTGAGGTGGCATGTAAGTCTATTGCATGAGTCTCTTGGTGTTCATTTTAGACAATAGAATACTTTCTTCGGTTTGTACACTTTGTTTGGTAAGTTAAAGTTTTTAAATACTTTGCGCATCGATCTAACTAGATAAATAACCTACGCAGCACGGCAAGGTAATCATATTTTAGGAAAAAAATAGGATGAAAAACAAAACTAAAAAAAACATCAAGAGTAAATACCACCCCCTAGGAATTGAACGTGGGTGGGTTGAGATTCAATGGTTGCATTCATTTACCGTTGGGGCAAGCGCTCTCTTTGGGTTTAAGACTTCTGGAAACATAAAAAAGTAAAATAAATAGTGTTGTCCAATGATAGCTTCCCATGTGACAAACCAACCAATCACAATGAAAGACTACATCAATGTTTGTAATTTGTATAGATATATACTGTTTTATTCCAAATTAGCACACATAAGATATAACCAGGTGTTTTAGTCTAGATTAGCACACATAAGATATAACCAATCTTATTATTAAAGTAGCCACAAAAGAAAATGTTTCTTCAAAGTGTACCAATTAAACTTTTGTATATTCTTGAGCAATCAATCTTGCTTTGATGGTAAAAAGAATCTACTCCAATCTAATGGACTAGGTTCAAATCTAGCTAGCAATGTTTTATTCAATAAATACTTGATAAAAGGGCTGAATTAATTGAAGAAGAAAAGAGTTGGGAGAGAGAAAGAGAGAGAGATACAATGAGAAAGTAATGCTAGCAAATGGCAGGAGGCACGTGGGGACAATGGAAGAGATTGGAGAATCTACGCAGTAACAATGCAAGATCGCTAGACATTACCTTCTTTGTTTACAATCTTCCAAAGGGAATTTTTAGAGCAAATCTGAGGAACACTTATCAATCATTTGGATCTCTAGTTTATGCTTTTACTCCAAGAAAACAAGATAACTGAATAAAATATTTTTGGGTTCATCAGATTAAGAATGTTAAGGATCCTGCTAGATTTATTCCCTTATTAAACTCAGTATAGATGTGGCGCAAAGGTGGTGATTAACTTAACTAAGTTTCAGCATGTAAGACCGGGGCTAAATTCACATTACCCCGTTCACCATGAGCCTTAACCTTCTTTGGTGGTGGCTGGTAGGCATGCTCAAGACAATGGTCAGGTTCACTAGGATGCTAAGGTCATTGGTAATTCATATAAGGTTGTGTTATGAGGATTATGTAAGATGGTAATATACAGAGATAACAAGTAACTCTAGAAATCTAACTAGGCTCGTGGGCTTATACTAATAAACCCTAATATATAATACTCCTCCGCAGTCGTAACGGAAGTAACCTGACGTTATGACTGGGAAACAAAAGAACATAAACCAATAATAATAAGATAAACATGCTTCGATGGAGTTGACTATCCAAACTTTTGCCAACAAATAATTGTTGTCATCCAAATTTTGATGGATTATGTTATCCATTGTTTGTTTGATAGTTCATTGTTTCTTGATTCTAGGAATGATAAGTCAACAACTAGTGATTGTGGTCGTTGGTGATGTGTCGAGGTTAGTCAACAACGCTCTCTTGGATACGTAGATCAATAGATGAGATTTGTATATATAAAACGAGAAAAGAAAGTCAAGCTAGTGACCGTGGTCAGGTGGCGGTCTCTTGGATCTTTAGATCAAGAGATAAGATCCGTAGATCTAAAAATAATAGAAATATAAAATTAAAGCATAGTTTGAGATCGGTGGCCATGGGCTTTGGTCCTTGATGCAACTAAAACATCGATAAACAAAAAAAGAAATAGAAAAAGAAGTGCCCGTTAATTCGGGAGCCGTAATTTAGCAACGAACCAAGAGAATGATGATGAACATACCAAGAGATTGGATATACCAAGATAATGGATATGAAGTTTGAATCTTCATCTGATAACAAAGCTTTATTCAACATGAATTAGAAAATAGAGAAGAAACGAAACAATCAATCTTTACCATCTTATATTGTATAGAGCTTAGATTTTAGGGTTTATTATTAACTCTATATATTGTAATCACACTTTGAATGAATAATCAATTACCATCTTATATGGTATCAGAGTCTTAGTGTTCCGGTTACCTTTTTTATCCCCTCTGCGGTACCACAAAGGCATACAAACCCAATATCTAATAGATTGAAAACTTCTTTCAAAGGTAACAATATTTGGATCCTAATCCAAATACTAACACACTCGCAGCTTGAAAGAATTGTTCGCTAACCAGGGAGGTAATAGATCTTCCTAATTTATGTAACCTTCAGAATATCCTCATCAAGTTCAATATGGAGTATGCTAACATTAGAAGATACATTGGTGGTTTGCGGGTTTTGATCTCCTTCCCGTGAACTGTTGTACGTGATGATTTTATAAACAAATAAGAACAATAGAGTGTCTGGTTCGAAAAAATGTATGCATGGGAAGGACAAAACCTTGACTGTAGTTGGATTGCATAGCTCAGGATTCATGGAGTTCTTATTCAACTATGGGACAAGTGGGTGTTTAATAACATTGCCGAGAGACATCAGACATGGGTCGGTTATCAAGTCATCTAAACCTACCATAAAGGATAATAATTTATCATTTGACATAATCGGGGTGGTCCTTGTTTGTTCTGTATCTCGGATTCAGGAAGAGGTCCAAATTAGCTTGTGGCAAAAAAAAGGCTACTATTATTTATTGTGTTTTATTTTCTTTAAATAAAAACTGATGCAACTAAACTGATTGTTTATGTCGTTCTTTCTAATTAATTTACATCTTTTTAAAAATTACATAAAATTATGATTCAAATTTCTTTATTTATCTTAACATCACATATTGGATGACAGATAGAAATAATATTTATTTAAAAATTAAAAAGTAAAAGGTTACATCCATCAATGAAATGAAATTGAACGCAAACACAAAAGCACTTTACGACATTTCTTATGATTAAACGAGTAAAGGTTTGCTAGTTGCTAGTGGGCCAATTTCCAACCTTTCAAATTCTTCAAGAGTTGCCTTCCTATTAAGTATGAACCCAACAAACGCTGGCATACATTCAAATCGTCATAAGGTCTACTTGATTTTAGCTTGGGTGGCTAAACTCAGAAAGCATGATTCGGCGCCCTCAACATGTAGGAATTGTAATAAGAGTTTCATGATAACCTTTCGTGATCACACTTTTAAATTAAAGTAGTGTTATCGGTACTAGCTTCAAAATGTTTAATTGGATAGTTAAGATGAATGGTGGTTGAATCAAATATGAAAACAGTTGTGACCATTCATACCAAATATTAAGAAAAACCTATCCTTAAAATGGACACATGAATTCTTTGTATATGGATCAAAACATTATATTGATTAATTGAATAATTATATATGTTTGATTGGCAATTAAACAACTTCCATAACTCAATAATTATATATGTTTGATTGGCAATTAAACAACTGGAAGTTACAATCAAAAACAACATTATGTAGTAAAATAGCTACCACTAAAATTCAGTTTCTATTAAAAACAAAGTTTATATAGAACTTTTATTTTTACCGTCCAACTTTTATTATTAAAACTAAAGTTTCAGTCTATAACCAAAGTTACTACCGAACTCTAGTTACTATCAAACTTTAATTACTACTGAACTTAAGTTATTATCGAGGTTTATTTTCAAGTAACTTTTCAATATCATTCTGATTACAAATTTTTTAATGTAGTATAAACAGGTTAAAATAAAAAGATTTTCCTTGAACCATACCATGAATTGCCGCCCCTTGAAATGGCTAACTAGGGGCATTACCCCTGGACCCCCGTGGTTTGGTGGCTCCTAAGTTCTTGAAATAATAACATTCTCAAAACAAGCATGCATTTCGTACTTACCGACTTGTATGATGTTGAACTATAATCTCATATTTAGTCATTAAGTAAATCAAATTACATCAAAATAGCTAGATGGCACTAAATTCACCAACAGATACCTTTTTACGATAAAGAATGATGACGAGTTCTAGCAAATTGGAGCTAAATTCTGCATACGAATTGGTCATGTTGAAGGCATAACATGGGTCTGTCAAGCAACAAAATGGTAGGGTGATCCTGAACTTAAGGAACAGTTATCTAATACATCTACGAACCTATACGTACTAGCATTCGAACATGACATATACAGAAAGCTTAGAAAACGGATAACTTTTAACTAGGAGGTAGCAACCATTAGACTAATGTTTAAGGCTCGGATCTTTCCAAATGAAATACTTTTCCAATCAAATAATCAATTTTTATCGAAAGTGGGATTTTTTAATCACGAGTTATCTTGCTAGGGATTTTAATTATGTAGGTATGCAACTTTTATATAAGTTAATATATAAAATCTTATATAAAGTATTCATGTTACACTACTAGATACTTGCGACAACTAAGATCATCATAAATAAGTGAATTTAAACTTACACATCTTTGCAACAGCTATGTTTGAAGTAAAAAATGTCCGTTAACTAGTTATTCACTCTTACGGCGTTTTCAGATTCTTACGATTAAATTTCTGTCGTAGAAATCCGTCGCTAACACAAGCTTTCATAGTAGTGAATTATGCCTACCAAGTGTGTGATATTCCTTTTCTATTTGTTCAAACACATCTAGCGTCCTTTTGTCTTGCATCATAGTTTAAAATGAAATATAGAATCAAGTTTATTCCCATTCTTATGTGCCAGGAAGGATAGAAAAGGTAGTACTATATTATAGAAAATTTTAGGATACAAAGTGGTATTTGTTTGTGTGAAATGTACAAAGTACGGAGTAAAATTATCACGCAAGAAGAATTAAATAACCAATTAATCTCGCAAGAGGGATTATACTTGGGTATTAATTATCACGTAAAGATTGAATTACTATGCAATAATTTCTTATTGCGTGAGAATTTTACCTTTGTATGATAATTGCATTCCTCTATGAATAATTTCAACTCTTTTTGTAATAATTTCATCCCAAACATTTCTTCTTGCTTAATAATTTTACACACTTAGCACATAAAATAAACTTTGTATTTTAGCTTTTCCTATTATATTATATTTGCCCTTTTTATCGTATTTAACTATGGGTCCAACTTCAAGTAATGGTTAATTAGCTTTTGTATATATACCCATATAGACCCACAACTCACCCATTCTCTCTCAACATTTTCTTTCTGCAAAGCGAAACAATGGGTGCACTTGATTACCTCTCCAACTTTTGTACAGTCAAAAGCACCAGCACCAGCACCACAAGCAGAAGAAAACCAATGCAGGCATACAACCCCCCTCTCTCTCTATCTCTTTTCATCTCTCTCTATAACTTCATACTGACATACAAAAGATGGATCTTGATTTCTTTTCCAGACAGTTGAACTCAAAGTCAAAATAGACTGTGATGGATGTGAAAGAAGAGTCAAGAATTCAGTTAAGCACATGAAAGGTACATACATATGCATAAATATTCATCTTTTATAATCTTTCTGTACATTTGTTATTCTAACGGTGTTTGGTTTTGGTATGTTTACAAGGTGTAAAGACTGTGGAGGTTAACAGAAAGCAAAGCCGCGTGACGGTTACCGGATACGTGGATCCAAATCAAGTGTTAAAGAGAGTGAAGAGTACAGGCAAAAGAGCAGAATTCTGGCCATACATACCTTATAATTTGGTCAGTTATCCTTACGTGAATCAAGCGTATGACAAACGGGCTCCTGCGGGTTACGTTAAGAACGTTGTCCAAGCCGTCTCGGCCCCAAATGCTACTGATGAAAGGATGACTTATCTATTTAGTGATGATAACCCTAATGCTTGTTCGATCATGTGACGTGCTATATTTAGTAATTAACTTGTGTTGGATGTCTTGTTACTTGATTGTTTGCTTTAGTGTTATGAGAAGTACAACTATGATGTGTAGAATTACTTTTATATGAAATTTCTCATGTCTAGTAGTTAAGATATAGTTTTTGGGCGTGTACTATACCTGGGCTCGTGTAAGTGAAATTATCAATAATATGATGGCATATTCGGTGATTTCAGTTCCGTATGATCGATAGACCTTTTACAGTTTTACTTTATTAAATTATAATGTTTTGTACATTAATTACATCAGAAGATTAGACTTATTTTTCTTTAACCCCTACCATTGTCGGTATGATTGAATATTTTTAACAAATATACCAATAACTCAAAACACAAGCTATATAACATTTGAGAAGGATGAAACGAAGGCAAAACATCTCCTTGATATTTCCAGCTCTGAAAGTTAAACTCCTTTTTTTCTTTTACAAGTAAAGTATAATGATTCAGATAACATAATATGTGGATGTGGCTAATTAAAGTAGTCGAAACAAGCAGTAAGACATAAAGTGCTAATAATAATAATAATAATAATAATAATAATAATAATAATAATGGTACCATATCGATAACTTAAAAGTGGTAAGATCGAATGCTATCGAACTAAGGATAAACGATAAACTTTGAATCTTCAAAAGGTCAAAAATGAGTTGGATGGTGGTTAGTGTATATCTTAATGATGTATGCTTGTTTTTCACCCAGTGACGGATCTAGAAGATAAATTCAGAGGTAACGTAAATTTTTTTTACCGTACATACAGTGGCGGAACCAAAAATTATTTACTACGGGGTCACTACTTTTTAATAATTAGCTTCTAACGAAACAACATAAAAAATTTTGGTTGTTCGATTGGGTCGAGTCTGATCGGGTCGGAATAGACGTAATTAAATTACATTGTAAAAAAAACTTACATTTTATAGTGTTCCGTACGCGTTTTCATCTTTTGATGCTTTTTTCACAGCAAAACGATTCATGTTCTCTGAATTTCAAGTTTAAACAATAACTAGAATCATTAAATTAAACATAAAATATCCGTGATAAACAAATAACCATATAAGAGCATTCATAGTAGATTCATATACTCTTTACATCATCTATTATTATTTTATTATCATTTACTTTTAAAATTGAGTTTTAATAAATTTTTATAAAAGTTTGAATATGAGTCATACTCTCATCATTCTAACAAAATTTCTAAGGTTTCGATACAAATTGTCAAGGTTTTTATAAAGAACAACAAAAGCATCGATTATTTCATTTTCTTTCTTCTTTTTCCTTGTTTTTTGTATAAAAGAATAAATAAAATGTGTATGACCATTGAGAAAAAGGTATTGTTTTGATAAGTTATATACTAGTAAAGCTCACTCGCGTTGCAACGGAAGGCGTAAAACCATACCAAGTAATATTAATGGCACACCACCGCCGGTGACCACTAACACTGAAGAAACTAATAAAACGAAAAAATAAATAAATCAAATGAAAAGTAGACGTAAAAACATTGAACCATACACTTACGCAAACAAAAAATAAAACAATAGGTAAATTGATATAGGACCGACGCGTAATGACGTGACAGTTAAACTGGGAAAAATAAGTGAAAAAACGTTGAACCACGCACGCACGTTGCGGTGTGTTAACTCGTAAAATTTAGACCGAAACGTATAACGGGAAATTTGTAAAATTTGAAAAGTATAGAGGACCAAAGTTGAAAGTAAAAAAAATATTAAGGCTAAATTATAAAAGATGTAAAAGTATTAGGTTAAAATAAAAAGGTTAAAGATAAAAAAAAAGATGGTTACAACCCATAAAGCACATAATACAACTTATAATGCATACAAATAATTAGTATATATATAATTTTTATTTTTAGGTTTATTATTGTATTGGGTTGGGTAATGGATATTTTGGGTTTTTATGTTATTTGGTAATGGGTAATGAATAATGATTATTTATGTTTTTATAGAATGTATTATTTTTTATAAATTATTAGACTTTTATTTATAAAATTAAACCTTTCTATGAAATCTTCAGTTTAAAATTTTTTAGGGGTAACGTAATTTCTTCTCAGGGGTAACGTAAAACTGAAACTTTCCTTTTACATAAAACCGTAAATTTTTTTACACTACCCGTAACAAATTGAGGGGTAGCGGAGGCTACCCGTCAATTACACATATGTCCGCCCCTTGTCTTCACCCATACCTGGTTTTTTTTTTTTTTTTTTTTTTTTTTTTTTTTTTTTTTCAAAAATAATCAATTTCTGGTCTTATTGTTCTTATCAATAAACTTTTGTGATTCTTCATAACATTCTACTTTACTTTCTTTCACCATCACACCAGCTAGGCCGGATATGTTCGTTTGTCATCAAACCATTCAATGCTAGGATCAAAACTTAATATTGATCATGTTTTATGTGGTTAACTTTATCGACGAGCGACAATAACATGCGTTTAGGTAGAGATTGCGTAGTGCTTACCTAATATTTATTTCAACAAATCTTTGAGTGCACAAATCTTACGCTTATGTGACACCAAAATTCGATCAGAATGATTTTTTAAAGTAGAAAGGAAAGGAAGAATGTAGGGTTGGTAAAAAGTCAAATCCACATAACCATTCAAAAGGGAAAAACATGATGTTTGAGAATCTCTGTTTTGGTTAGAAAGAACAAGATTCTTGGTTGCCACTTTAACCCCACGTAAGTTGATGAGAACCCTAAAGCATTATTGTTGCTCCATTGTCTCTTGAACTTTACCCTTTTAGTACCACATGATTCGACAAGAAGTTAAACAGACTAGCGTTGGAGTAAAAGGGTTACTGTCTTAAACAATTTGACATGTTAATAACATGATTAAAAATGTGTTCAAAGGAATTCAGCATGTTTCACTTTTAACTTATTGTATTAAAATAACTAATAGGCCGTCACGACATATTTTTAGGACCCGCTTATCAAAATACGTAGTTTTATAAATAATTAATAATAGAGCAAATTACATAAAATGCCCTTTATCTATATAACTAATTTCACTTTTCAACCTTTATTTCTATTAATTATACTAAACAACCTTTATGTATATGGTTTGTTTCATCTTTGATTTTTTAGTATAATGGTTGTTAATTAGTATTGTTAAGTTAGGCTATAGTTATCATTTGAGTGTAAATGTATAAAAGAACATACAGGCGGAATAATCAAAAAACAAATTGATGTATTAGAAAAATATGATCGGTAAAACATTGAGACCAACCAGTAACACCTTAAACAAAAAATGATTACACCTTATGATTTATTTGTTACTAATAAACTTAATTTGTTATTAAAAAAAACTTAATCCATAAAATAAGAATGCAGGCTACATGAAGTAATTTAAATAAAAACATATGTTGCAATAAATTTTTCATAGAACTAGCATTATAATTTGAACAAAAACATCTAAATAGCTTCACATGCCTTGCATTTTAATTTCTGTGTATTACATTTATTATTGATATTTAAATCATATGATACAGTAAATTTTTATATAACTAACTTTAGAAAAATAATGCTAAAAACATATGAAATTTGTTTAAGTACTTATCAGTCTTGATGTTTTATTGATCATATTTTCTTACATAACTTCACATGGCTTGCATTTTAAATTTTATGTATTAAGCTTATTATTGATACATAAATCATATAAGACGGTAAATTTTTCTAAAACTAGCTTTAACAAAAATGAGGTTAAAAATATATAGAATTTGTTTGAGGTTCTACTCATCCCTCTCAATGTTATAACGATCGTATTTCCCTAATACATTGATTCATTTTTCAATTATGCCTCTTGAATGTATTTTTACACATATACCCTCATGTGATAACCATATGATTTAATTAACGTTGCAAATTAATGACCGCTAGACTAAGGAACTAAAGATGAAACAAACCATATACATAAAGGTTTTCTAGTGTAATTAATAAAGATAAAAGTTGAAAAATAATATTAGTTACAAAGATAAAGGTCATTTTCTGTAATATACTCTTAATAATATTATAACTAAAAATGGATTGTATTGTTTGATAACTTTTATTGTATTATGTTTATTTGTCTTATTATTTCTTATCAATGTTTAGTAAGTGATGCTAATCTTCGTGCTACATGTTTAGAAAAATAAGGATCATTGGTGTTTAAGAAAAAGACACATCTAGTTTTACTTGTCATGTTTTAATTCCATGATTATGTTAAATGTGTAAGGACTTAGCTTTTATGGATTACAATATCAAAAGAAAAATAAAAACCTCAAATCATGCGAGAAATACTAAGATGCGAGAATTCCACGATGATGGATACAAATCCTATCGTGCGAGAACTTGGAGTTACCGCGTGACAACCTCATGTTCTTGTGCGAGAACATCTAGAGAGTATAAATAGATGTTTTTTCTTTGTATTTCATTATGTGTGTTTCATTTTGTAAAAGTGCTCTGAGGGTGAAAAAGCAGAAGTTTGTGTGATAGGCCACCCGAGGGTAACTCACGTTGGGTGAATCGAGCTTAAATGATGTAAACTACTTTAGTATTGTAATCATTTGATTAATAATATCAGCTTAAGTTTGTTTAATGTTCGTTAATATCACACACACACATCTGTCTTAAATTTGATTATCAAGTGCAACAATATGTGTAATCGATCGTGATGAGGACTTTAAATATGATTATCGGCTTTCGATGGTAAGATAGTGGCCTACTATGGTGGTGTATAGAGTGAAGAATTTTGCAAGCAGAACTGGTCAGAAAATGTTTAGGGTGACCATGCTAGTAAGATTGGGTTTGATAAGACAAGTCTGCGATGTTATAACTGTGACAAACCTGGGCACTTTGCTAGGGAATGCATAGAACCGAAGATCAATCCTAATGAAGGTGGTAAAATGATAGTGATTGTTGAAGTTGAATCTAAACATGATAAGCCTAGCACTTCAAGCAATAAAGCACTTGTATCACAGACCAATGGTGAATATGACTGGTCTGATCAAATGGAAATATTGGATCTCAAATTATCCATAACATTATTGGTAGAAATAAAAACCAATAAAGTAGAAATCAAAACCAATAAAGTAGAAGAAACAACAAAAAACTTGTTTGATGAGTTTGTTTCAAATGACTTGCTTGAAGGAGTATTTGCTGAATATGAAGAAATGATTGAGGAAGAGAAAAAAGTTGAGAATGATCGAGTTAATGAGCTAAAAGATGTTGAAAATGCTGTTGAGCTACTCCAGCACAAGTTGAGAAAAGTTAGGTTGATAAGATGATTGTTGTTGAAAAAGCTGTTAAGAAGACTCCAGCTACACAAGGAAAAGAAACAATTCTATTACTCTTGAGAAGACTCCAACATCTGCTAACATTCAAAATGCTAAAGCTATCGAGATTATTCCAGCACATTCAGCAAAAGAAGTAATTGGAGAAAAGAAAGAAGTGCTGAAAGCTTTTATGGTGAAAGAGGTGCTTGAAGATGTTGCAACATCTGAGATCACAACTGAGGTATATAATAATCTTTGTATTACTTCTTGTGTTAAAAAAGTTCAAAGATTCAGAGTTCATAATGAAGAGTTCACAATGAGAACTTGATTTTAGAAGTTGATAAACTTCAATATCAAGCTCGAAAATATAAATCTAATGAATAGATTTTCAAAGAAAAGCTAGAAGGATTAAATAAATTGATTTATCACTTACAACTCAATCTTCATGATAAAGAATATACAAATAATAATTTCTCAAAACATAGTGATAAACTAGCTTTAGAAATAAACAAACTAAATGATGAACTCTTATCTGCTAAACTTACAGTTGAAAATTTTGAACCTTCTTCAAATATGGTTGAAGGTATAATTAAATCTCAAATGACACAAAAGATCAATGGTGGTAAGAGTGGTATTAGATTCTCCAAAATAGCACCACCCATTAATCATGATTATTTATGCTTGCCTTCATCAGTTACCATAACAGATGAAGATATGATCTATAGTTTGAGATTAAACTCAATAATTCTAATTTTTATGCAAAAATTGTAAAGAAAGAGGGTTTTATGAAAGATTGGAATAATGATGATACTTTAGATTTTCAAGATAATAATAAAAATTTGTACTAAAAATATATCTACTTATAATCCATCACTATTAGTCAATGAAAAGTTTGATTTTTCTATTCTCAAGACTGATTGTTCAACTGTTTCTATAAAACAAAAAAAGTTAAAAGCAAAAATCATTTATAGTGACAAATCTTGTAATAGAAAACCATTAATTACATCATCATCTGACTTGGAAATTGATTTCAAAAATAGATTTGTTTCAAAATGTTATATAGACAAGGAATATTATATTTATAAAGAAACGAATACTCGATTCTTTAAAAATAAACTTTCTAATGATGCTAACCTTGTGAAACAAGATGTATGTAGTTCAGGTGGCACTAAAACTGGTCCAATTCCAATATATGTGTCTCAAAAATGTTAAAGTTATAACTCATGCCTCATCAGCTTAAAGTCAAAATCAACAGATAAAGAACCATTCCTCCATTCTTTTGGATCAAGCTAGAAAAGTTTATCTCACTACAAGCAGACCTGACATTATATTATCTGCTTGTCAGTGTGTAGTTATCAGAGTAATCCGAAGGAGTCTCATATGAAAGCTGTCAAACGGATTTTCAAGTATCTCAAAAGCCAACCACAACTTGGACTTTGGTATCCTAAGAATTCTGAATTTAACTTATATGCTTATAATAACAGTGATTATGGTGGTTGTAATTTGGACAAAAAATCAACTACAGGTGGTTGTCAATTCCTTGGAAACAGGTTGATTTCTTGGCAATACAAAAAGCAAAACACTGTTTCAATATCCATCGTAGAGGCTGAATATGTAGCTGCTTCAAGTTGTTGTTACTAAATTCTTTGGATTCAACAACAACTTCTTGATTATGGTCTTAATATTTTTAATATCACCATTTGGTGATAATTCTATAGTCTTAAATATAGTGAAGAATCCCATTCAACACTAAAATTCAAAACACATGGACATTTGTATGTATTTTATCTGTGACTGTTTGATAGAAAAGTTATTCATCTTAGTCAAGTCACAATCACATCTGATGAAAACATTACTGACTTGTTTACCAAAGCGTTTGATCATTCCTGTTTTGACTTTCTTGTCAAATCTTTGAGGATTATTAAGTTTGGTTGATTGACCTGAAACTAACCCAAAAATATTTTTCCTTTTATAGTTTGTTAAAATTGTTATTTTTTGCAGATAATCACCATCCTAGGGGGAGTGAAATGCACTGAAAAAAGATTTTTGTTTTAGTGGGAGTTATTTATGAAAATTTCAAAAAGAGGTTGTTCATTTGATAAATGTTACAAAAAATGAATTTTCTCTGTTTGTAGGAAATTATAGTATATTTTTTGATTTTGTTATATTACATACAAAGGCTTAAAATGGAACTGACTTGGATTTTGTTAGATATGTTGATAGGCACTACTTTCAAGAATGAAAAGCAAAATGTTTGTGATTCATTGGAACTAAATCCATTATGACTAAAGTGGGTAACATATTAAGGTTTTGTGGTAACAGCGATTCCATGTTAAAACAGATAGAGAGTTACAGTCTTGTCATACTCAAGCTCGTCACTCTTTAAATCAGTAATTATCATAAGGATACGTGTATATATATTTGTATGAAATGAAAAAGAACAAAAAGCAAAGTCAAAAGAAAAATATTCAATGACAAAAGAGCAAAAAGATGCCAAAGAAGGTCATATAGGAATAAAAGATGCCATCGAGCATAAAAATAAAAGATATGTTAAAGAGATACATACCATATGGTAAATATTTTAATTTTTAAGAATATGTTCTGACATAGGAGGCAAAATCAAAAGATGGGGCTTGTAAGTCCGATTTTGCAGGTAAGTACTAAACATCTTGCGAGGGCAAAACATAAGTCTGATTGGCAGTTAATAAGTCCTAAAACTTGTTAATATTTTATGTTTAGAAACTTTTCTCATGCTACTTATGCTCAAATAGATATACTATGAAAATCAATAATCATGAGGTTACTAATCAGAGGTGAAAAGTTTAAGTCAAATTGGGGTGACTTGAAATCTTAAAAGAGTCTTGAAGCTGGATAGGAGTTCTACAGGATTTTTGATGGTGGGATCCATTGATTTCATGTAAAGAAATAAAACATGATAAAATCACAACATTTTTGTCTTAGTAAAGATTGAAGTCTGAGTTTAAATTTAGACAAACATATTAACAATCAATTTAACCAGTCTTATTCTAAATGTAACCAGAAGATGTTAATGATCAACTTCAGAGGATTATGATCCTATAATAGAAAATTATCAAAAGCTTTAAGTTTTGATTATAGTAAGTTGTTTGATTTTAGATTTTAAAATTCAAAGTTTGAATAAATCATGAAATTACAAAAATTTATAATAAGAGGTTTTAATCAAAATGAAGGTTTCTGGTTAAAGTCAACATATGGTTATACCCAAAAGTATACCCAAATGTCAATCTAATCAAAAGGGGTTAAATATTTGAAAATGTTGAAAATTGAAATTCAAAATTTTATAACTTCTCGCGTGCGACATGTTTGGGTATTCGCACACGAAAAGTCAACAGCCTATAAGGCAACATTGTGCGACATGTTTGGGTATTCGTGTCCCATACTTGTTCTGAAAATCTCTCCAAGTGTTGCTTTAATTCTTGTGATTATCTTGATTCATTATGATTACAAGTCATTCACAAAGGTATATTGGAGATTAAAAGGCTGATTTGAATGGATTTAAGATTGAACTAAAACTTCAAACTTAAATAAACTAATCATTTGACAAAATTGATCATGAAATTACTTAAAAAGGCTTAAAAGACAACTAAATAATAATTATTAATAATTAAAACTAGTTAAAAAGGTGTTAATTTGAAAATGGGCTTTGATGTTGTCGCATGCGAAAAGTATCTGAAAAGATAAACAGACGCGAAAACTTTGTTGTTCGTATGAAAGTAATCGCATGAGCATCTTTGATCAGTTGCGTGAAAAGTTGACTTCAGGTCAACATCAATTGCACACGATAAGTGACTTCTCGCGTGAAAAGTTAAAATTGTATCAAACACTAATCGCATGTGAAATATTCTACTTATCGCGCGAAAAGTTCAAAATTTTCTAAATTTTAGAACTTTTTCTAAGTATGAATTTATTGAAATTTGTGATTGATTAAATGTTTACGTTGATTATAGATGGCTTGACAAATGATTTTCACTAAGAACCATAATGCTATTGCTTATCTTGGAGATGTGCCAAAAGACAAAGCTTTATTTCGTTCACTAATTAAAGGATTGAAGACTTCTCGTATTTATTATGCTATTACAGCCAATCCGTCTATTTACACTGATTTTATTGATGAGTTCTGGTCAACAGCTGCCAATGAGAAGAATGCTGATGGAGAGCAGTGTATCAGTGCTACAGTGAAGGGCAAAAGAGTAGTTATTACTGCTGAAGTCATCAGTGTCTTATTGTTAGAAGATTAGCCTGACGCTCCAATCAAGATTGATGATGCTATTGCTCGAGATTATTTACACAGGATGGGTTATAATCATCGTTATCCTTCATTAGAGAAGAAGCATTTGCCACCATTCTGGAAGTTTTTATTTCATGTTGTAGTTCACCGCCTCAGCAATCTGAAGGCTGGTCTTGATAACCTAAGTGTTGGTTTCGAATCACTGCTAGTTTCTCTAGTGGAGGACTTACCGTACAACATATCCGAGCCTGTATTTGCCGAGATGCAGAAAAATATGATTGCATCTGCTGGGAAGAAGTTTATTATGTATTCAAGATTTGTTCAGCTGATTGTTAATGCTGCTCATCCAAAGTTAGCCATTTCTGATTCTGCTACGTATTCGGTCATGGCTATGAGGAATGGCATATTCACAATCCTAACTGGTACTAGAGGAAATGCTTGGAAGGGAGACTGTTTTGCCAAACTTGTCAGATTTACTGATGATTTCTAGTTAACTGATCAGGAAGCCCAATAACAAACTACTGTAGATCCAGGAAGTTCTACTCGACCAAGTGGTATGATAGTTGATGAGGAGATAGAACCTTGGTTCGAGAACAGTTCTGATGGGACGATACAAATAGTAATGATATAGGCCGAGTGCCTTACATTCTTTAAGAAAGACCTAGAGTGCTTGTTACTCCACCTAGACGCACTTCTGATGATACTAATACAGACTTCGTGCGTGAAGACTCTCTTGCAACAAAGAAAAGGAAGAATTCTATGGCAAGGAAGAAAGCTCGTCAAGATACTAGTAAAAGGAGTCGGGATAGAGGAAGAGGAGTGGTTATCAGAAAACCATGAATACCTATGACTACTACTTCACCTAATAGAGATATATCAGTATATGAGCCTCCAGTGACTGTTAGTGAGGCTCAAGGCAATGATGATACATTTGGTATGGATGATTTGATCAACACTCCTCCAGATCAAAGACATACTGCTAGTACAACTCCGAGTTCACTAACACTGGTTACTTTAGAACAGAGAGTTCAAGTCTTGGAAAGAGAGATGTTAGAGAAAACTCAATAGATATATGACTTACATCATATGAATCAAGAAAAGGATGAGAAGATTAAGAGTCTTGAACATCAATAGCAGTTTCTATTAAGCTATGTTTAGATCTTAGAGAATAATATTAGAGGCCACACTTTCAGATTTTTGTTTACATCTGATTTGCCTAATTAGAGTAGATTTATTAAAGTTAGAGAGTCAAATGGACATAAATTTGTTGATCCTGATCCTGTTGTTACTACTCAAACAACAGAGACCACTGATGTTGATCCCAGATCGAATGTTATTTTGACTGAAGAAGTTACTAAAGATCAACGTGTGGTTCATGAGATTGGTAAAGTTATTGTTACACCCAAGCATGTTATTCAGCATACCCAGAATGATGAAGATGATGGTTTGGACAAAGTTGATTATGAGTTCAGTGATGATGATGATGATAAAGATGACGATGATGATGATGGTAATAATGATGATGATGATGATAAGGATGACGAAGGAAAGAAGAAAGATGACGGTGATGATGGTTAGGGAGGAGACATGGGCTCATCTGTGGGTCCTTCTGGTGATTCAGGTTCTAATAATTTCTCAAGACCAAGGCCTGATGATCTAGAGGATTACCAACCACTGGATCCAGAGGATATGTATGCAAATGAATTTTACACAGTTTAACAACAGAATCTTGGCTGAGGGATCTAATGAAGATATGGGTCCATTTGATGATTTGGATGAGTCGATTGATTACACTAATATATTTGACAATAGTTTGAAGAATTTATTCTCAAATATTCTATTAGAAGAAGAATAGATTGCCATAGACTCTGGAGTTAAGCAGCAAACATCTGACATTAGTGACATGACACGAAAGATTGCTTTATGTCAGGTTGGAAATCTATCTATGCTTGCTCCTCCACCTCTGGCTTATATACATATATTGAGACATTCCAAACCATTTACTTGGTATGGAAATTTAGAGCCAGTCTTGAGTTGGGCTTATAACTAAGAGAAAAAAATGTATGTTGTCAAACAATGCGCCGGAGCTATCAAGTTTGTCAAGATGAGCATGATTTCCATACATTTAGAGCATCTGGTTTGTATATAATAGGACATGTGCTATTAATCAATGCAAGCAATTATGGAAAAGCTATTTGAAAAGGAATATGATTTTGAGGCAAAGCAAAACTAACTTCAAGGACTTCAAAACTTCTAAATCCAAAGTCATTAAAGATGAGACACGGATAGATCCAACACCAACAAGCCATTGAAGATTAAAGTGTTCAATCATCTCAGATATGCTACAAATATTCCAATTCACGCCCCTGTACCAATCAACAGTTTATCAAAACTAATGAGTTGGGTTTGTGAGAAGAATACTGGGCATGTTGTGATCTAATGTGTTGACAAAGGGTACTGTATCATCAACCCAATTGACTTGATCAAGTTTGGAAGAGAATATTTTATGAGGCTTCAGGCTTGTCTAATTGAAGTTGATGAATCGGTTCATTTTCTTGCAACTCAATTTGGTTTGTTGATCATGACGGCCTTAAACAACAAGATGTATGCTTGTGGGGGCAGTAACAAAGTTGCGGACTTAGATTTTTGAAGATTTGATTCACCAAGCCTAGGGGGAGATTGTAGGGATTGAACCTAAAGGCTCAGGAAATCAAAACGAGATTTTGAAGATCTGATCGCGCGAGAACTTTGACCCACATGAGAAGCTAGTTCTCGCGCGAGACCTTTTTGTTTTAGTATATATAGTTTGCTTATTTCATCATGTTCACAAGTCCTTATATTATACGAATAGTATACTTGTAGTCTTTATCAGAGAGTAATACTACTAGAACTTATTTATGTGTTGCTTGTTTCTACTTAATATCTCACATCATCTTGTTCTTGTCATGTTACTGTGAGTGATTTCACTCCACGTCTTCCTCATGAGATCAATCTATAACGAATTTAATGATCTTTGCATTTGGTATCATAGCAAGGTGTTGCTCTTGATACATGGATTTTCGTTCCGTGATCATCCGTTTTAAGGCATTAAACAGAGGATTGAATATTGGGATGTTTGACTTGGTTTTTTTATGATTTGATGGTGAAAGGGACTTGTTGACATAATGCAAGCTGGAACGTGGGAATTCGAGGTCTCATGAACTACTACTAAAAACCAACTTTTTATTTTTGGACAAACAATATCAAGTCAGGTCTGAGGGCCAAACCGGTGTTTTTGACTTTGATACTTGTTCAATCTATCATTTGCATCATTGCACTTAATATCTTCAAGTTTAGATGGTGGAAACTGAAGAATTGACACTATAGCACTTGATTGAGATAAAAAAAACTCGAGTTTGATGAGGCTTTCGAGTGATAACTGCCTGATGCGAGAAGCTCATATGATAACCGTATCTTGCGAAATATTGTGAGTTATCACGTAGGTATGCGATAATAATGATAAGTTTTCTCAATAGTGGCGAAAATTTTGCAAGATGCAAGAACTTTAGCGAGTAAGAGAACACTTGTTAGTTTGTAATTGTTTAAAGTAGGTGTTTCGGCTTATTTCTTGTAGTAGCCGCATGAATTGAAGATAGATTATATTTTGCATAAGGTGAGAGGGAATGCATAATATAATGATACTTAAAGATAAGTGACTGAAGTCAAACATAGCTTGATATCATAATCTATAGGGGGAATCGTAAGGACCTAGCCTTTATGGATTACAAATATCAAGTGAAAAGCAAAAACTCAAATCATGCGAGAAATACTAGGATGCGAGAACTCCAAGATGATGGATATAAATCCTATCACTCGAGAACTTGGAGTTACTGCGCGACAACCTCATGCTGTCATGCAAGAACATTTAGAGAGTGTAACTAGATGTTTCTCCTTTGTATTTCATTATGTGTGTTTTATTTTATAAAAGTTTGAGGGTGAAAGAGCCGAAGGTGATATGATAGTTCGCTCCAGGGGTGCTCACCTCGGGTGGATCGAGCTTAGACGATGTAAACTCCTTTGGTATTGTAATCATTTGATTAATAATATCCATTTGATTTTTTTTTAATATTCATTGATATCACACACGCACACATCCGTCTTAAATTTGATTATCTAGTGCAACAATATGTGGAATCGATCGTGATGAGGACTTTACAAAATGCATCGTTTAACATTGGTGTTATGTTATATGAGTCCTGCCAAACATGACTCGTTTAACACATCATGAATTGTGCCACCAAGTTGATGTACTAACACTATTAGTTAAAGATCCTTTATTGAAAAAGATATTTGTCAGCAATCCCTCGAAGAAGAGTCAAATTAATCGGTGATAGTTTGTGGCAAAACTGATAGTGAGTATTGATATCATCGATGAAGCAACGTTGATTTTACCAATACATTAAGACTTAGTAAAACCTAATTATAACATACTATAACATGTCATGTGATATTAAGAACCTATTTGGCTCACTAAGACATGTAAAATTCATTCATCAAGCCTCTATGGTTCTGTTACAATCTAATAAAATTCTTTAAGATATTATATGACCTATTTAGGGTTATCATGAGCTATTGGGGAGTTATCATGATTTTAAAGACCAAATATACTTCAGTAAGAAGTGTATGACCCATTATAAATCATTAAAATATATGAATTAAGCGCATGATCAACTCACCACTACTTTTATAAGGGTGTGGGTGGAGGGAGGCATCAACGCTGTGAGCCCACGGTGAGGTCAGGTGCCGCGCGGTAACACGCGGCCTGTCCCCACTTGACGCCATTTGACCGTTTCACGGCATCCCCACGCCGGGTGCTTCTTCCCTATTTTGAATGTTGCAAAGAGCCCTTAGGCTCCCCACACCCCCCGAAAAACACGGTGTGAGCACCCCCTCCTCCAAATAGTGTGGTATGGTGTGGTGTGATATGGAAAAAGTGATTGATGGGTATGTGATATGGTGTGTATGGTGTGAGCACCCTGCCCACTCTAAACAACCTAATAATGAATTTTTTATGTAAAACACTTATGTTTAAATAGTTATAATATACCAGGAAAAATATTTAAATGTTCTTGGAAAATCCCATGCATATCCGTAAGTGATTAGGAACCCATAAAATCTCCAAAAGAAAAAAGAATAAAGAAAAGAAAAATAAGAAGAAGTTATTTTAGATAAAATTATAGAACTAATCAACAACGATTACGGTCAATATTAGTCGATTTTTCTGAAATCCAAATAGATATAAATAAATTACATATATTTATTTATAAACTTGAAATCATGTATGACGGTGTAAGTGATCTGGTTGTCGAGACTCAATCAAAAACAAGTTAATATATCGGTCTTAGCTACCTTTAATGCATAAGGGTAAGTAAGGTCGTCCCCACCGGGAATATCTGAAAAGTTTTTAACAATATGACTCGATTATTTAAAGACACGAACTTTATAATTAAAGATTGGAACTTGGGATGAAATTAAGAACAAAATTACAAAAAGCAACAAACTTTGAAACGAATTTACTTAAATAATAAAAAACAATTACTTCCAGGTTTCTAATTCTGCCATATCAACAATTTGTACTTTTGAATTAGGGTTTATAAGAACATAGTTTCAAGATTTTAGCTTTTGATTAAAGTGACAACAAATGAACAAGCTTTTAAGATTTATTATTTCATAATATTACCAATTTACCTATATCACGTTATCTACTTTTCTTAATAAGCTCACGATGCAAGAAAATCAAAAACTGATAATCAAGCAAACAGCTTTATTTACAAGTAAACCTTTTAAATTAATCAAAACATAATAATTCATTCAATGACTCCATTTTCATTACAAAAAACCTAATCAAAGCATACCAATTGTCTCACTTGATAAGAATCGTACTCCCGAAAGCAATCATGAAAGAACTAGTTGCTAATGGTCTTCATTAAATCTTCAATCTTTCTTCCAATGATGATCAATGATGATATGGAGGATGTTAGATAGCTTGAAAAGTTGTCTCACCCAAAATCACCTTGAATTTGCTAGATTTCAGCTGGAAAAAGTTGTTCTTTGCATTGGGGTTGGATGTGTTTAAATAATTTTGAAGATCCATAAAATCTGGCAAGTTGTTGGTGACAGGCGTATGATACGCCGACCCTGGGCATATCATACGCCCCCTTCAGTATTCCCACACCCAACTTTCTATATTTTTTTCCAAATAGACCCACTGATACGCCGCCCGGCGTATTATACGCCCAAACCCGGTGTATGATACGCCGGTACACCTCAATTTGTGCCTTTTTGTAACTTTTGATATGTACATCTTCAGTCTTTGTAGTCCTGTGTTTTGCTTATTTTCCTCCAAAATAAGCCTCTTTTAGCTCCAAACACCTATAAATCAAAACACAAACAACTTGTACCTATTCCACCATAATCATGATGTAAAGTTATGCATTATATCAATTAAACACTAATACTATGCGATCAGTAAGTATATCCTGCCTTGGCCTAGCCTGGATGCAATGATCGAAAGTTAGGGCAGGCAAGGGCAACATTGTGTACCCAAGGAGAAGAGGCAACCTTGATGGAACTATCACTATAAAGTAGGTCACACATAGGGAATCAGGAAAAGAAGTCGGTTGAAAAGGAGAAGTCAACAACTTATACCAAAAAGAGATAAAACCGAATACCAAAGGAAGATAGAGAAAGGAAGAAAGATCCTTGCCTCAAAGGGAAGGGGAGGATTCCCCAGGGATGATCTTGGGGGATTATAAATAGGCGAGCCTCATTCAAAGGTAACCATTCCAATACTGAATACTTCCCTTGATAATTAGAACCTTATAGCACTTAGCTGATTCTCATGCCGGAGGTGGATCGCCGAATAACCTCTCCTTCGATGAGCCTATCGGTGTTTTCCTTTGTCTATATTATCAGGAAGGGCATCAAACCATCCTCCCCAACTCTCTTGAAGCAACAAGTGGCGCCCACCGTGGGGCTCGCTTATGTACAATTACAACTTGAAGCAGCACCTTGATTATTCATCTTTGCTTATGTTCTCTTGGCTTATTGTCAGGAGAGTCATGGTGGAGTAAGGAGCCGTTCCCACAGAAGGTCAGACGTCTCATCGTTCACTAGATTCATCGTACGTCATAGATGATATGATAGAGCTCACCCCCGAAGGAATGCGAGAAAATTTCACAAGGCTACAAGAACTTATAAAAACTATGTTCAGGAAGAGCGCCTTAGGGGTGTGAGGGTACGTTTAGCGTACGATGAGGAGCCTCCTATTACGTTGACTCCTGTCCCACTACCCCCGGGAGGGAAAGCTCAGATTCCTCATAACCAAAGTTCCCTTTTTAGAAACAACACTAATGGTATTCTCTTTAGCCTTCCCGTCATACCCCATGTTTATGGGAGGTACGACAGAATGGTAAAGTCAGACAACAGGACTCACCTAATGGATAAACAATACACAAGTAATGCTAGCCTGTTAGTATCCCATGGCTAAACCGATCTTGAGCGTGAACCCATATGCAGTGTCGTACCTGTCTTCGTTGATGACAGGACCCGCACTACCCTTGGTAAACCCAGTACAAGCGTTATCCTGGCAACTACCCAAACATTCACATCGCCAAGGTCACAGCATATACAGACGCATCGACTTCCTTAGTAGTGCACATCATATTACCCATACTTGTATCCTTTCTCACATCCAACCTACCAAACTACTTATCCTGTTGCACCAATAGAAACCGCCAAATAGAACCAGACTCATAGAACGAACTTTCTCGACCCTAGATACCCAAAGCCCATACAAAATTCATCGATAGAATCACAAACTTTAAGTTCTGACCTAAAACTAAGATACCAGCTAATGTACGAATGTATGACAGTCCGGGGGATCCCGATGATCACCTAGAATTGGTTTCGGGTGCGGTGAAGGTGGAATAATGGTCTATGCTTGTGTGGTGTCACATGTTTTTCTAAACCTTAGTAGGGCTCGCACGACTATGGTTAAAAAGTCTTCTCGCTAGAAGCATTGATTCCTTCAAAAGTCTCGGTAAAAGTTTCCTAGGGAATTTCATGCAACAGAAGAGATACACTAAAGATCCTGTCAAGCTCCATAACATTAAAGAAAGAGAAGATGAAGACATCCTGGCCTTCGTAGAAAGATACAAGGTAGAAGGGCTAAGTATTATCGGAGCAACAGAACAAATATGGGTATCTGGTTTCATACATGGCATACGACCAAGGCAACTCATGGAAGAGTTAAATAGAAACATACCAAAGACAATGGAAGAAGCGATGGAGCGGACTGAAGCTTTCCTGAGAGGAAAAGAGGCTACGCAAAGCCTCAGTAGTAGTAAGAAAGTAAAGTCCTCCGGGTGGAAGGGAAGCAGCTACCTGCGCGAAATCACCAACATCACTTCCAACCTTTTGTGGAAAGATGAGGCTCACAAGCCACGTACGAGACAAGAAGACCTTACGAGAAGACGTCTTAACAGAAGCACAGGTCCCACAATCATCACGAAGACAAAGCTTGATCGATCTAATTAACCGCTCTAACAAAGTCTTCATAAGAGATCCTAGCCATAGAAGAAGTGCGGTTTAGCTTCTGACCCCAAAGCCAATCCATAAATAACCTAGGGAAATGGTCTCCACAAGTTTTGCAATTTTCATGGGGACATGGGCCATCACACCAACGCTTGTTTCCAACTGAAGAAAAGAATTGAATCGTGGTTAAGTCTGGTGAGCTAGCTCATCTGATAAAAGATATAAAGGGGAGAAAGCCCAACCAAGGAAAGCATGATAAAAATAAAGAAAGGAAGGGAAAGGATATCTTGATGGTTGCCAAGGATCAAGATAAAACTCAAGAGAGAAAGAGCAACCAGGGCCCGGTCTGAAGTTGGTCAATAATGGAGATCAAATTCCCAACCATTAGAGGACAGCAGGCTGCAACAACGCCTATGATTATCAACACCAATATCGAGGGCCAGGATGGAGGAAGAGCTAATGATATTATGTATAAACATTGTTTCCTACAGCTAGTACAAACACCAGAAGGAGGTTGAGTACTTCATAAATACCCTTAATAGGCTTCTCAGGTGAAAAAGTACACCTGATTAGAGAAATTACCCTGGCCATCCGGCTAGGGAAAAGAGAGCTAATAAGAAGAGAAAGTATGACCTTCTTGGTGATTTGATCTACTTCAAAGTACAATGTAATCCCGTGTAGGCTGCGGATCAGTACGTTTGGAGCGATAGTCTCCACCGCACATGAAATGATGTCGTTTCCTACAAAAAATGGAGTAGCGACAGTGCTATCTACCCAAACCCTCGAGTTAGATATAAGAATGTGAAGATAACAATAGGAAGCTGAGTATCAACAAAGATCACCCGGACTAGATGATCAACATAAGGGAAGGACTGTCCCTAGGGGGACGGAAGAAACTGGCCGCCCTACTAAAAAGAAGCAAGTATATTTTCAACTAGACTCCACAAGAAATGACCGAAGTGCCATAACACATAATAGAGCATTGCCTGAGTATCTCTCTAAAGGCATTCCTGGTGGCCCAAAAGAAATGGAGCCTAGGACCCGAACGAACTATTTTGTGTTGGCAGAAGTCACAAAGCTAGTAGATGCAGGGATATTGAGAGAAGTAAAGTATCATACCTGGATAGCTAACCCAGTTATGGTAAGAAAGACAGAGAGTAGTTGGAGGATGGGCATACCCCAAGGATTGCTACGTGTTGCTTGAGATTGATTTTAAAGTAGATTCTATAGCAGACTTCTCTTGGAAATGCTTCTTCGATGCATATATGGGCTACAATCAGGTACAAACGGGCAAAGAAGAAGAAGAGAAAACGGCTTTCCACATGCCCAGGGTATATTTTGTTATAAGAAAATACCTTTTGGGCTCAAGAACACAGGAGCGCCATACCAAAGGTTGATAGATAAAGCCTTTATAGGCCAGCTGGGAAGAAATATGGAAGCTAACGTAGATGACCTAGTCATCAAGAGTCATAATGAAGAACAGATGTTAGATGACATTGAAGAAACATTTGAGAATATACGAAAGATCAACATGAAGCTCAACCTAGCAAAATGTTCATTTGGTTTCGAAGAAGAAATATTCCTAGGCCACGTGGTTAGCGAAAGTGATATTAAGCTGAACCCAGACAAGATAGCAACTGTTATGAAATTATAATCACAAAAAAACCAAAAAAGAAGTGCAGAGCCTTAATGAGAAACTAGCGGCACACCACCGGTTCCTATCTAAATCAGCAGAACGTTCTCTTCCTTTCTTCAAAACGCTGAAGAAAAACTCATCGAAGGTACATGGACAGCGGAGACGGAGAAAGCATTCCAAGACTTGAAAGCCTACATAGCAAGCATCCCTGCCATGGTCGCGCCAGCGCAAGGATAACAATAGCGGTTATACCTAGCGGTGGGGAAGGAATCCATTAACAGCGTTTTAGTATTGGACGAACAAGGATGTCAGCTCCCGGTCTACTTAATCAGTCGAGCTTTGAAAGAAGCAAAGACAAGGTACTCTGAAATCGAAAAATGAGCGTTAGCCTTCGTCCATACGGCTAGGCGTCTGCGAAGATACTTCAAGGCACCTATACAGGTCTTGACCAACTTTCCAATCAGAGAAGTATTGTCAAGACCTGAAATATCAGGAAGAATGGCCAAGTGGGCTATCGAATTAGGAGAGAATGGGCTTCAATACTTTCCAAGAACAGCAATCAAAGGACAAGTCTTGGTGGTTTTTCTCCCGGAAACAGAAAATAATAAGAAGGAAGTTAACAATGTAACTACAAAGGAAGAAACAGCTAATCCGTGGGAATGGACCCTTCACACAAATAGAGCTTTAAGCTCGGAAGGATCAGGTGCGGGCCTTGTGTTCACTAGCCCTAACGGTGTCGACCTCTAATATGCAATTAGACTCAACTTTGCAAGTAGTAACAATGAAGCTGAATATGAGGCCTTGCTGGTAGGACTACGCTTAGCAAAAGAACTAAGGGTGGAGTACCTGAAAGCGTTAGTAGATTCTCTACTAGTGACCAACCAAATCAATGGAGATTATGAAAGAAAGAAAGAATCTATGAAACTATACTTGGAGCAAGCCAAGCATCTAAAAGCAGCATTCAAAGTGTGTAGCATCAAGCAAATATTGAGAAGCCAGAATAAAAAGCCAGATGCCTTGAGTAAGCTGGCTTCCTTGGTATTCACACACTTAACCGAGAAGGTGTTGGTGGAAGTATCAGAGGAAAAACCTATTAAACAAAAAGAAGTGCAAGATGTAATCCAGGAAGAAGAACCCAACTGGATGACACCAATCAAGGGACACCTGACCACGAAAATTCTACCGGAAGACAAGGAAGACGCAAGAAGGTTGCAGATCAAGTCCACCCAGTATGTTATGGATAGCGGCAAGTTGTATAGAAAGTCATACCTGGCCCCGTTGCTTAGGTGTATAGGGCATGTTTAGAGCAACTACGTCATCAGAGAACTACACATGGGGATATGCGGAGCTCATGCAAGTCACTGTTCAGTGGTAGCCAAATTAATGAACTTAGGGTATTACTATCCATCCATGCATAAAGGTGTAGTCACAGAGATAAGGGAATGCAAGTCTTTCCAGATACACGCACCAATACCTACTGTTCCCAAACATGATCCGGTAATAATCTCATTAGCATGGCCTTTCCACAAATGGGGTATGGATATTGTAAGGCCATTCCCGGAAGCCCCAGGAAAGGTCAAGTTCATCTTAGTGGCAATAGACTATTTCACAAAATGGCCGGAAGTCAAGCCGCTAGCATTGGTAACAGGCAAGTAAGTGATATGATTTCTTTGGGAAAGTATAATCTATAAGTTTTGGCTTGCCAAGAGAAATTGTAACAGACAATGGCAAGCAATTTGTAAAGGAGCCATTCAAGGGATGGTGCAAAGAACTTCATATCAAACAAACATTTACTTCTGTAGCCCACCCATAGGCGAACGGACAGCTCAAACACATGAATAGAAGCAACATGGAAGGATTAAAGGCAAGGTTGGGGACTTACGAAAAAGCATGGATCGAAGAACTTCCAAGCGTACTATGGACAATTTGAACTACTTCAAAAATAAGCCACGACAAGACCCCCTTCAGCCTGACTTTTGGATCCGACGCCATGATACCAGCAGAAATCGAAGTAACTTCGTATAGAAGAAGCTCATTTCAAGAACAAGCAATCGAGTCATAAGTATTTCTTAACCTCGATCTCCTCGAAGAAGCGCAAGAACATGAAAGGATAAAAGAGGCACGGTACAAGCAATAAATGGAGAAATACTATAACTCTCAAGACAAGCATACGAGTTTTAAGTCAGGAGACTTGGTGTTAAGAAAGAACACAACAAGCAGGCAACATCACATAGGGAAGACGGCCCCCAGATCGGAGGGGCCTTACGAGGTAGTAGAAGCACACAAAGGAGGTCCTTACAAACTCAAGGATATGGATGGCAAGCCATTCCACACCATTGGAATAGTATGAACCTACATAGGTTCTACTTTTGGAAAATCTACCAATGTCAACATATTGTCAAAACAGTAGGCTTTTGGAAGGATCAATGATGCCTTTATCTTTAGGTCTTTTGTTTACTTTGGTTATACCCCACTATGTAAACAACCAAGTTTATCCAGTGAAATGAATAGTTTCCATTTTGTTAAAGATATTTGAACAAGACATGCCTATAAAAATGAATTAGAAACCATACAATAATAAGGTGCCATGGGTTCTAGCCTTGACCATCCCATGAAAAGGGTGAGCTCTTACACTAATCATGCTCCATGAGATCCGGCCTTGACCTACTCATGTCATATTGCACAATTCATCACACTTAATCATGTACGAACACAAAAGAAGCAATATGTTTTCAACATAACTGCTTAAACCACTAACACAACCATGTTGTAACTACATAGACAAAAAGTTTCAACAAATGTTGGCTTGGGTTCAACAAAGATGACCATCAACAATAAACGCAACACATATAATAGAAACATAATGATATCATCAATAAAATTTTCCATAAAGATAACCATAACCCTTAACACATCCAAACATCATCATAATAGTTAGAAAAACAAACCAGATAACGTTAAATGTCATTACATAAAAAAAAGTTATAAAAGTAAAGGGCATTCAGCATTGGGTTCCCTTGTAAGAAGCAATTTTGACGGTAGGATCTTGAGTTGGAGAAGTAGGAACCTGGCGACCCGGGGCTTTTCACTGGAAGATCATAAGGGACAGAGCTGCAAGCCTTGGAAGATGGCTCACCACATGAAGTTGTCCCAAGGCTAAGGCGAGTTTGACTGGCTTAACCATTTAACACCGGGCCACCAAGCTAACTCTTTTTCTTCTCAACCATGCCCAAAGGTTCCAGCGCCCGCAAAACACTCAATGGCCCATCAACGCACCCTGTTAAGGTCTCCAGAAAAGGATACTTAGTCTACTCAAAGCAGCGGCTACCTCAGATAAAAACTATTTGACGTTAGGACGATAATAGGGCAAGCAGTCCAACGCTTTCCCCTGCTGAAAACTCCAATAACCAGCCTTCAGCCCAACAAACAAACCAAGTCGATGAACGGCCTTCTATACCTAGCCATCAGCTTAATAAATTCTGCACTTTGGTGCAGCAGACCCACAACATGTTCAAACCCTTTGGTAATCAACCATTTCTTCTCTGCTATGAGCACTTCCAAATCCCGTCGAAGCCCCTAATTGGCTTCCAACAGACAATCAATTTCTCCTTATGCTTCTCCTCTTCCACCTTTAATCTTTTTCTCTTCTTCGCAAGGGCAGCCTGACCTTGTTCTAGAGCGACCTTACCTTCCTCTATTTCCAAAAGGGCAGACAACATAGATTCCACCAACTCTTTCTCTTTACCTTCATACTCTAACTTTAACTCCGCAGCATGTTACGCAAGCACCTGGTTCTCCTTAGACAACTACTCATTTTCTCTTCCAACTCAAAAATAGCCAACCCAGCATCCTTCACTCTTTTTGATAGAATTAAGATCTTTTTCCTGTTACGCTTAAACACTCACACACATGCCCTCCAGCGCGACACAACCTCAACAAGAAAGCTACCAAGTTTAGGCCAGGATGTACACATCTTCCCAGTAAGCTCCAAGTCATCCATAGGCAAGTCACTAGCTTCTTCTCAAGCATGGCAAAATCATTAACCAGCTTCTCGCTCATAGCTGAATCCGCAAACACATCACCATTGAGTATATCCTATTCAGGCCAAAAAACCAGCTTAGCCAATTCTGGATTCAGAGAAACAACATCCTCATCAAGAAGATTGGTGGAGGACACCTTTTCCTAGCTACCGCCAACTTCAACAACAAAAGGGTTAGGTTTCACCGAGGATACCGGACTAAGGCAGGAAGGAAGCCCAGGTAAGTCACCTTTTCCAGCACCCTGAGATGGCCTGAAAATAACTAACTTATCCTTCCCAGAACAAATACGAGAGTATTTACCCTCGGCCTGAGAACGGTCAATGGTTTTGCCTTTATGCTTCACAATTCGATTACCAGAAGTTGCCTCAGCTAAAGTAGGGGCCGTACCGCCTCCTTGGCATGAATTTAAGCCAAAATAACAAATTCACCGCCAGAGTAGCTGGTCTTCTCGTGTAGCGTCTGTACATTCTCTTCCCCTTCATTTAGCTGACGAGATACCATATCAATGTCAGAATCAGACTCCAATTGCATCAAAATAAGCAGACTCATCTCTGCAAAACAAAGACACCATTCATAAACCACACAAAACCATTTTCAATAATACTATATATAAACACATACCAACATGAGATCGCTTAAAAGAAGGAAGGGAATCAACTGAACCCTAATCGCCACTCAAACCGACCAGAACTAAGGCACCCTTCATGTAAGGGAGAATATATGTAAGGTCAACGGATAAAATCTTGTCATGACGACTATCAGGAGGAGGCAAGGGAAAAGGGGGATCACTGACATCACAAAACAAGATCAAAAGGAACCAAAGAAGGAGAAACCAATAAAAAACTATTTTTCCAGCCTTAAATTGTCATATTAAAAGGATGAACACATTGAGGCGCAGGCTCCTTGCTCGTCTGAATGGTAAGCCAATCACCATTCTACATGATGAAAGTATTTCTGAAACAAACACATGATACGGAGAATATCCAAGGCCTTACAAACCATCTCAAAATAAATGATCTTGCTCACACCAAAAGGGGCAAGTTGAGTGAGGTTTAATTGATAAAACTCAAGTAGAAGCAAACAAAATTGAGAGAGAGGAAGTTGCAGGTTGGAGAATTCAACGAAGTGGGTATACAATAGGATAAACCCAGAAGGACAATAACGAAGTGGGTATACAATGGGATAAACCCAGAAGGACAATCTAGAATGTTGTCTTTATATGGGTAGGTAGGAATTTAGGTTCGATCTTGAATCGCGAATAGAACAAAGCAAAATCATCCTCGCTCAACTTACTCTTGCGAGAAAGCATATTAAATTGATTTGCTATGAAGAACATGATGAGAGAAAGGAGAAGAACTAACCTGGATTGGGGAAAGGAAGAAACTGCTCGGGAGAAGTTTTAAAGAAGTAGAAGGAAAATTAAAAATAAAAGGTGGTTACTATTTAAGAAGAGGGAAGCGAAAACTAAGGAATGGGTGACACCACAGCAGGCATGGTCACATCAGCCGTCCTTGGGTAAATATACCATCATGAGAAAAAAAGGGATTAATAATGATGGAAAAGGACAAAAGACAGTTGTCTAGGAGAAAACAGGGAGTCAGACGATGGTTACTCTGCGTATTTTAACCGCACCCGACTAGGGGCTGATGGTGTAAGTATATCCTACCCTAGCCTAGCCTGGATGCAACGATCAAAAGTTAGGGCAGGCAAGGGCAACATTGCATTTCCAAGGAGAAGAGGAGCTAAAACAAACCCTTGATGGACCTGTCACTATAAAGCAAGTCAAACATATGGAATCAGGAAAAAAAGTCGGCTGAAAAGGAGAAATCAACAACTTATACCAAAAAGGGATAAAACCCAAGGGAAGTGGATGATTCCCCAGGGACGATCCTTGGGGATTATAAATAGGGGAGCCTCATGCAAAGGTAACTATTTCGACACTGAATGCTTCCCTCATTAATTAGAAACTTATAACACTTAGCTGATTATCACGTCGGAGGTGGATCGCAGGAGAACCTCTCCTGCGGTAAGCCTATTGGTCTTTTCCTTTGTCTATCTTACCAGGTAGGGCTCGTCCAACCGTCCTCCTTGACTCTCTTACAACAACAATGTACTTTATTGTTTTACACACAACATTAGAGTTTTTATAAAGTTTTAGTTTTTCTTATAATAAATGATATACTATTTCATATAATTTACTTATTTTATATAATGGTTTGTTTACACATAAACATTTCTATGTTTATTGGTTGACGATAATAAATAATTTCTTAGTTTATGTATACCGGAGTGGATTTGCAAAATGTATTGAGAACTATAAGTGTTTAAGGGCTGGAATGAATGCATGAAACGCTAATGATGAATTTGATCAAGTATGTTGTTCTGTTGGGTTGGGAGAAAGTGAAGATTTTATTGGGGTGATGTTATGTACGTATGGGTGATTACATCCTGTGACTTATGTCCATGTGTTGACTAAACTGATTTGGGGATTAATGTGTGTGTATATATATATACACTAACGGTAAATATGCGATCTTACTTCGAAGAATAGTTGTCATTCTAATCGGGACCATATAGATATTTCCCAACTACGACCGTACCCCCAACCTCTTCAAGAGGAAATCCACTGACTTAACCCTAATCATTTTTTTTTTCAAAGTGAGACTTGAACTCAAGAACTCTTAAAGTTTACATATCTCGAATAACTCAGTTTAACAACTTGGGTTAAGAATCATTGGTTAATTAATGTACATGTATAGTTAATTTATGGGTTGAATGTACGAAATTATGGAAAATTCAAATGATATCATGTTTGCCATGAGCTATGGGTAATTAATTTATGTAACCGGGCAAACACTGATTTATAAAAATAGTTTTGTTCATTTGTATAAATTTAATCAAATAAAGTTGTATGCGTAGATTTATATAAGTTTATATAATCCATTTACGTGATAGAGATTATATTAGTTGGTTTATGTGAATAGGTTCATATAAAAGATCTCATATAATGCAACGTACGTATACAAATATACTTGTATAGATGTGCAGATGATTTTACATAAGTGCTTGTATAGATGTATAGATGATTTTACATAAGTACTCGATTAAATTTTCATTAGTAGATTTCCATTGGAATGTAAGGGGGGTAAAAATTGATTAGTGGTTTGAGTCGATTGCAGCTGATTTGAATTTCTAGTACTCCTATTGAATGTCATTGTATTGGGGTTGGGCTATCATGAGGGATCATATATGAAATCATGATAGATCACCATGGTTTTAGATGGTAAAGTGACATATGTTGATGAGAATAGATAACTTGTGTAACTCAACATGATTTATTGACTTAAGTGTCACTATAAGAAAATTCGGTCCTTACCTACACATAGTATATATGGCTAAAAGTTTATTATACGTGGGTGTTTGTACATAGAAGATAAGTGTCACGGGGTGTGGTATCACGCCTATGGATATTAAACATTACCCACACTTTAGTTATGTGTAGGCATACAACTCGCTATACCTACACATGCATGTGTGTCTAAAACTAATTGGTAGATGATGTGGACTATAGTGATAACATGACATGTCTCTACAAAGTGTTGTTGACATGTGTCATAAATAAATGGGTGAGTATAGTAGTAATATTATGTGTACGTAAAAATGAAAGATGTGTATGTAAAAATGACATATGTAAAGGTATTGTTTTCAATATGTGTAGTAAAAAAATATTAATATATTTGTAAAAATATATATTTATATGTGGACATTAAAAACAATATATGTAGATAATATGATTATCAAATACATATAAAAATTACAATATATGCAAGTGCAAATAGAACCATGTGTGACCAAACTTTCAATTCTTAATTAACATGTTCAAACATTATCATTCAAACCATAAATGAAAAGTAGTTGCAATAGAAATTCAAACACTTAAACATCTAAAATATTAAATATTAAAGATTTATGGAAATAATAATAATAATACTTTACTCATTGATATTTTCATTATGTTTGCTGTATCAGCTTGCGATGCTTCTAATGTGCTTGTTGGAGGAGGTATGATATTACTATCATAATTTTTGCTCTGTAGTTACGCATTTACTTTTCGGTGTTTCAAGTGTATCTACTAGTTTGTCGTAAGTAGGACACTTTGATTTTTGAGTTGTATCCATGGTGTTTATCACACCCCGACCGATGGTGAAATCCTCGGGGCGAACGAATGTGAATCGATTGCTCATAGTACATGGTAGTAATTGCGTTGAAATTATATTAAATGTCCATTTCATTAAATAACACTAAACAAATAATTCATTACAATCAAACAATAATTCAAATAAACATATCAAAAGTTTTTTATTAATCTGGTCCAAGTCTTATATGAGCATGAAGAAATCCTCTAGACTATATTTGCCGAAATCATTTGAAAAAGTAATGAGTCAGCTAACAAATTAGCCGGTGAGTAAACACAAGTTTTGCATACATATATAGATTGATTAAAAATGATTGAAATAATTCAATTATCATAAAAATGTTAATACTTAATAAAGTCTAATAGTGTAACATAAAAGACAAACCAACACAATCAACCTTAATAACTGAATTGACTCGGTCCGCAGACGAAGCCTTATAGAATGTATGATTCCGATTTCAATCACCACACAAACAAACAAGTGGGGTGAGTTGGTCAAACCAATAAATGTATTATTTTTGCCATAGTTGCATGAATTAATGATTGTATTCTCATCCAGTTTATAAAATTGAATAGAATAACAATGAATATCAATTGATTGTATATATGTCACATGATTTCCCCAAATAATAAATACATAAAATGAGTAATGAATATTCACTTGATATATATAAGCGATTTAAAAATGATAGAATGTTAGACTGGACACCAAAACTTTCTCACGTTTCAACATAAATTGTAACTGATTTGATGAAAACAAGATTAAGGAATGCCGCGACTAACGTTGGATCAATTGGTATAATGAATGATAATAATGATCAAATTCCTTTTGTATTAAGATTCTCTAGATGATTATGATCCAAAGCACTCAGTCAATTGTGTTTGAGGCTACTGAGAAGGTCGATGTTGATAAAGTTGTAGGTAGCGTTTAAAGTGGTGATCGAATGTGATGCGGGTGTGTATTTCCGGTGGAATTTGATGCTCAAAATGATAAAAGAGAAAAAAATAGAATGTTTCCCCTCTGTTATATAGCATCGTTTTCAATAGTTTCATGATCAACTAGTCCAGTGCATTTATTCAATAGTTTTGATTCAATTCAAGAACAATTATTCGATTTTGACCACTGAGATTGAATGAATTGAATTAGATTTGATTTCATATCCGTTTTTAGTAAGTCAAGTTTGATTCTTGAGTTATAATTCCGGTTGAAATAGATTGGGATTTGACAGGAAAACTTCGGTTTCGATTGTAGGCTCAAACGGTTATAATATACGAATTAAAATGGGTTCCATGTTCGAATCAGGGTTAGGAGTAATGGGGAACGGTTTAATCAAGCGAAAAGAATGATTTTGGATGCTTTGGTAGTCGCCGGAGTTGGCCGGAATAACTTGCCGGAGTTGGGATAGCCGACGGGGGAGTTGGGTTGTTTAAAAAAAATACACTTTAGTCCCTGCTCTTATGAATGTTATAATTTCAAGTGAAAACTTTGTAAATTACGTTTTAAAAATTGCATTTTACACCATAATTTAATAAAACCAAATTTCATCAATTAACCAATTTTATTTCATAAAATCTTTGTAAAGCTTATAAATTTTATTATTTATTTTAATTTATAATTAAAAATCATAATTAAATATACTTTATAAACTCTATAACTCTTTGAAAAAACTTTATAATTAAACTTTTTTCTTTAATTAAATGGTTAAAATTTCCTAATTATTTATAAAACCTTAAAAATTTATAAAAATTAATCTTATAAATTATAAAATCTAAATTGAATAAATGCCATGATTTTTTTTTTTTTGTATTTGAAACTCGGAAATATATAAGATGACTAAATAATGAATTTGATTTCCATAATTGAAACCAATGGGTTTGGGTTCGGTTTTCAAAATGAGTCGGATGTAAAAACCTCATCACGATCGATTCCATATATTGTTGTATTTGATAATCAAATTAAGATGGATTTGTGCTTGTGTGATATCAATGAACTTGAAACAAACTCAAACGAATATTATTAATCAAATAATTACAATCCCAAAGAAGTTTACATCGTTGAAGCTCGATCCACCTGAGGTGAGCTCCCCTCAGGCGGCCTATCACACAAATCTCTGCTCTTTCACCCTCATAGCACTTTTACAAAATGAAACACATATAATGAAATATATAGAAAAAACATCTATTTATAGTAGTAAATGTTTTCGCGCAATAACATGACGTTGTAGCACGACAACTCCAAGTTCTGGCATGATAGGACTTGTATACATCATCTTGGAGTTATCGCATCCTTATATTTCTCACATGATTTGATTTGTAATCCATAAAGGCTACGTCCTTATAATTTCCCCCTATGGCTTATAATATCAAGCTATGTTTGACTTCGGTCACATATTTTTATGAATTATCTGATCCTCGCTTATCTTTCACTTCATTCTTCCCCCTCAGCTATAACCTCCTCCTAATATATAGCTTCATAAAAGATATCATGTCTGAATCAAGATAAAACATTTTATCTTGATTATTTACAACTTAAGATGTATTAGGCATATGATAGAGAGATCCAACTTCCATTTCGGATTCCTGAACCACCTAATTCTTCAATCTGATGATAAGATTTTATGATATCAACCCATACTATTTAAGGCATTCTTTCCCCTATGTAAGACATAATAAGCCAATATTTTCAGAGTAAGAATACCAAACAATCTTGATTTTTCACTTGACTAAACCGTTCGATCATTGTCCCATAAGTAAGATAAGATAAGCCCACATTGTCAAGTTTCAATTCACGAACGACCCGAATCAAATATTGTAAATACAATATCTTGAACTTGATCAAACATCACAAAAACCACTATTTAATTACCAAACTTCACATCATCCAACATCTTCCAGATTTAGACAGAAACACTTGTTCAAAAATCTTAAAATACTAACAAGTTTTCGCATTTGGACAGGTTCTCGTATAAACAAGATGATTAATCAAGGTCCTCGCATGGATGTAGAAGTTCTCATATGGTGAAGTTTTCTTATGAAAAATTTTCTCATAGATAAGTTTTCTTATGGATAAGTTTTCTCATAAAAAAATTTTCTCATGAAAAGTTCTCTCATGAAAGGTTTCTCATGAAAAGTTCTCTCATGAAAAGTTCTCTCATAAAAAGCTCTCTTATGAAAAGTTCTATCATGAAAAGTTCTTTCATGAAAGAGTTCGTGCAAAATTTGCAAAGTTTTCACATGATACAGTTATTCCAACGAAATTTCAACCAAAATTGACTTTTATGAGTTTGAATCACTGCTACAGTCTCAAATCTTCATTTTTCACCATCTAAACTCGAAAATACTAAGCGTAATGATGCAGATAATCAATAAAGCATGTAACAAAGATGATTTCATGTGTATTCACCCTCGATTTCACCTTCTTCTCCTTCGAAACCAGTCAAAACTTGATAAAAAAACTTTAGATCTTCAGCCTCCATGTTTAACCTCTTTAAACAGATGATTGTGGAATGAAAATCCATGTAGCAAGAGCAACACCTTGCCTTGATACCAAATGTAAAAGCCTCATCACGATCGATTTCACATATTGTTGTGCTTGATAATCAAATTTAAGACGGATGTGTGTGTGTGATATAAACAAACTTCAAACAAACTCAATCGAATATTATTAATCAAAGATTTACAATACCAAAGGAGTTTACATCGTTGAAGCTCGATCCACCAGAGGTGAGCTCCCCTCGGGCGGCCTATCACACAACTCTCTACTCTCTCACCCTCAAAGCACTTTTACAAAATAAAACACACATAATGAAATAGAAAGGAAAAACATCTATTTATACTAATAAATGTTCTCGCATGACAACTTGAAGTTGTCGTATGGTAACTTCAAGTTCTCGCACGGTAGGATTTGTATCGATCATCTTGTAGTTCCCGCATCCTTATATTTCTTGCATGATTTGTGTTTTGAATTTAACTTGATATTATAATCCATAACAGCTAGGTCAGATGTTACAATCCCCCATACTTTTGGAAATTTCGTTTTGAAATTTTATCATGAGGAGGCTGATGCAAAAAGATGAGGATACTGGGATCTCATTTGGTCTTCGCATTCCCAAGTGAAATCTGGGCCATGTTTACACTCCAAATACACTTTAACTATCGGTATTCAGCTTCGCTTAAATTGTTTGACTTCTGGATCTATGATTTCCACTAGTTTCTTGACAAAGTGCATAGAATCATCAATTTGAACTTCATCAAGTGGGATGTGGAGGTTTTCATCAGCAAGTCATTTTTTGAGATTTGACACATGGAATGTTGGATGAATATTGCTGAGTTCTTGGGGTAGTTCAAGCTTTTAAGCCAATTTTTTCAATACGCTCAAGAACTTTGAATGGACCCACATAACGAGGTGCTAGCTTCCATTTCTTTCAAAAGCAAATCACTCCGTTCCAAGATGATACCTTAAGAAGTACGAGATCACCGACATTGTATTCCATGAGTTTTTGTCCTTTATCAGCATAATACTTTTGACAGTCTCTAGCAGCAAGCAAGTTATCGCAAATCTTATGAATTTTATTGATAGATTCTTGAATCAGTTTGGGACTGGCAGTTGAGGCCATACAAGGCTTCAAATGGTGCCATTTGAATACTAGTATGATAACTGTTATTGTATGAAAATTCGACTAACGATAGGTGAGAATCCTAAGAGCCATTGAAGTCAATGACACAAGCTCAAAGCATATCCTCGAGAGTCTATATCATTGTTTAAGTTTGACTATAAGTTTAAGGGTGATAAGCCGTGCTGAGATTGAGTTGGGTTGCCAAGGACGATTGAAGACTTTCCCAGAAATGAGAGATGAATCGAGTATCATGATCGAAGATGATGTTTAGAGGCATAACATGATGACTGACTATCTAATTGATGTATATACGAGCCAATCTCTCAACTCGATAATCTTCATGAATTGCTATGAAGTATGCTGATTTAGTCAATCGATCAACGATGACCAAATGCTATCATGACCACTCGAGGTACGAGGCAATTTACTGATGAAGTCCATGGATATGTTTTCCTACTTCCACATGGGAATCTTGGGTTGAACAAGTAATCCAGAGGGACGTTGATGTTTGGCTTTGACTTTTGAATAGGTGAGGCATTTGGACACATACAAAGCTATGTCCTTTTTCATGCTGGTCCACCAATATTGATTACGAAGGTTCATGAACATTTTATCTGTGCCAGGATGAATGGAATAACGAGCCTTGTGAGCCTCATTCATGATGATGGTTCTGAGATTATTGCGGTTGGGAATCCAAAGACGATCCAGGAAGTAAAGCAACCCATTAGATTTTGTTTCTAATTAAAGTTCAGCGCTGCATGACATTTCATCCTACATGTTGCCTCCGATGACTAACTCATGCTGGGTTTTAAGAATACGAGTTTTTAGGTTGGATTAAACGATAACACTTTGAAGAATGACATAATCTTTACGACTTAATGCATTGGCTACGACATTCACTTTTCCAGGATGGTAACGTATCTCGCAGTTATAATCGTTAAGTAACTCGACTCATCGTTGTTGTCTCATGTTCAATTCCTTTTGATTGAGAATATGTTAGAGACTCTTATGATCAGTGAATACAACATATTTGGTGCCATAAAGATAGTGCCTCCAGATTTTGAGTGTAAAAACAACAGCACCCAGTTCGAGATCATGAGTTATATAATTCTTCTCATGGATTTTGAGTTGTCTTGAGGCATAAGCTATGACTTTGCCTCTTTTCATAAGAACACAACTAATACCTTGCTTTGAAGCATCACAATAGACAACGAAGTCATCATTTCCATTAGGGAGGATCAAGATTGGAGCATTACATAACTTTTGCTTGAGGGTTTGAAAGGCTTTCTCTTGATTTGACTCCCACTTAAAAGGCTTATCCTTGTGAGTCAGAGCAGTGAGAGGCACAATGATCTTTGAGAAGTTAGGAATGAAATGATGATAATAACTCGCTAGACCAAGGAATGAATGAATCTCGATGGGAGTGTTAAGTTCCATCCAATTCTTCACCGCCTCGATCTTTGCAGGATCCACATGAATTTCTTTATCATTCAAGATATGACCAAGGAATTAAACTTCTTTAAGCCAAAACTCACACTTGGAGAATTTGGCATAAAGTATTTCCTTTTTCAGAAGTTGAAGAATCAAACGAAGATGATGGTCATGATCGGATTTGGACTTTAAAAAAATCAAGATATCGTCGATGAAGACGATCATGAACTTGTCTAGGTATGGCTTGTACACACAGTTCATTAAATCCATGAACACAGCTAGTGCATTAGTCAAACCAAATGGCATAACCTTGAATTCGTAATGGCCATATCTCGTATGGAAGGCTGTTTTAGGAATGTCATTATCTTGCACTCGAAGCTGATGATAACCCGATCAAAGATTAATCTTGGAGAAATAAGAGGCTCCTGGAAGTTGATCAAACAAATCTTCGATTCTCGGTAGAGGATATCGGGGTTTGACAGTAAGCTTGTTAAGCTCTCGATAGCTAATGCACATGCGAAATGATCCATCTTTCTTTTGCACAAACAAAACTAGGGGCTCCCCAAGGTGGGGAACTTGTTTGGAAACCTTTATCGAAAAGCTCTTGAAGTTGGCTAGCAAGCTCTTGCATCTCAGATGGTGCAAGATGATAAGAATACGGGTGTTACCCCAGGCACAAGGTCGATACAGAACTCAACTGGGCGAATGGGAGGAAGGCCAGTTAAGTCCTTGGCAAAAACTTCAGGAAATTCACGAATGATTGGAATATCCTCAATTTTCTTTGACTTTCCATTCATTTTCACAGTATGCGCTAAGAAGGCCACATAATGCTTACGGAGGACTTTTAGCTTTGGTATATGGCATGAGTTTAAGACCTTTGCAAGGCTTTTCCCTATAGATGTTTAAGACATTTCTAGATGCAAGAGGGATCTAGATGAGCTCCTTAAAACAAATAACTTCAGCATGGTTCTTAGATAACCAATCTATGCCTACTATGACATCAAAATTTCCAAGTTGCAATGTGTAAGGTCAATAGGAAAATCATGCTCACTAAGATTAAGAGTACAGTTCCAAATAATAGAATCAATGTGATGGGTTTTCCATCAGCTATTTCTACTATAAACGGTTTCCCTAACTTAGTTTGGGCACTAGCAAGCGAAGGCTCAAATTATAAGGATACAAAACTTTTATCGGCACCGGTATCAAATAAGATTGAGGCATATTGGTTATTGATTAAGAAAGTTCCATTCACCATATCATTATTGGTTTGACCTTGATGTGCATTGATGTTAAAAGCGCGCCCTTGAGCTGCGGGCATCGGTTGCGTAAATGGTTTGGATCACCGCATTGATAGCACGCACGACCAAAGTGAAGAGGCAATGGCATTACAGCATGAGGCGGTGGAAAGACAAAACTTGTATATGAGGAACTAGGAGTACTAGCATCAGTTGTTTCTTAACCAAAGGTATGATGAATTAACTTAACAAAGACACTATCATGTATTTTATGCAAGGAGAGAATATGTGCCACACCTGAGAGAAACAGACTGGAGCCAAACTGGCATCTATGATGGTCAAGTAATATACCTATATCCAGAACCTCGACCATCTTAATACGTTCCTATAAAACCACAAGAACAACCATCAGAGGGAGCGACTGATTCGTACAACTTCCAACAGATGTAGAACTTGATGAATGAATGGTTCGGGCCACCTTTACTACCACCATAGGTTGATCATTTGTATGATGATTCGAGCAATAACTATCGTGGCACTCACTGATCGAGTGTTGCACACTGATCAAGTCCATGTGATCAGTCCTTTTCGCTTTTGAATAATAATGATACGTGATTTGAACAAAGTAGTAGATGTGTGTAATAACTGAATGGATGATAAGTGGGGGAATGGGTATGAGTTAGAGACCTTGAATATTGAATAAGTTGGTACTTTAATTGTGATATTATGTCATGAAAGAATCATCATACATTAGATATAATCTATCTCAAGTTTGGGGATAAGGGGAGAATGAAAACTAAAATAGGGGGAAAATTGAACCTTTTTGAAAAAAAATCTTCAAATAAGCTTAATTATGCATGAGACTCAAAAACCTTTTCAATATGAATCGCTGATTATCACTTGTTTATGTACGTATAGATCTTTTGGCATGGTTGGTTTTGAATTATTGAAAAGTATTCATGTCATGAGTTGTATAAAAAATTGATAGAATTCCTAGGAGGCATAACAAACTGAATGGTAGATGATATATTTGCTTCACATTGTTAACCCATTACAACATTTTTATGAGAATTTGAGACTAGTTGAGCAATTTACACTATACATTTATTTGCTCTATTCTTTGAATAATGAGGGATATCATAATGTGCATTCATATTAAACTCGTATAATTGATGCATGTCGAGATCATAAACTAGTATCTGCATAAATGTGATAAAGGCATTAGGATAAACTAGTTGTTTAAACCGATTTCATTTGAATCCTATACCTTACTATTTCCTTTTAGACACCACGTTAAGACCCAACTTGTCGTTTGAATGAGCCAGAATAATAAACCCACAAAGCCTTAGCCCTTTTTCATATGAACCCCGAGTGATAAAGTCCAATCCATGACATGCTTAGAAGTATCGTCTTCAGTATTAGTTAATTATAATAAGTTAGTTATGAATAAGTTGAAAAAAAGCTAAATATGATGTATAAATGACCAAAGTATGTAGGAAAAAAAAATTATGCAAATTTACCAAATAATTGCCTTTATATGTTGATAATAATAACATCTAGAATGACTAGATTGGGTTCATTCACCATTAGCCACTCTAAATCCCCTTTATCCTACCTTAAACCTTAGCTTAACATTACAACCCGTGAAAGACCTCTTGATTTATATTGTATTGTATCAATTAATAGCGATGTGATTGATATACGAGCTTATGATAAGCATGTATGTCATTGGTTTTGAGTGGTCCAAATACACTAGTATATAATCACTAGTCCAGAAAACAAACTGAGAGGAGTGTCAATTATGAGAGATGTGAATTTATAAATGTTGGAAGCAAATGGTGAAGCTATTCCAACTAAGGTGATTCTATGTTTAAACATTAGTGGTACTACATGATGGGTTGTGAATATCAAGCGATGAAAGTTTAAAACTGAGCATGCCTTGAACCCTAACGTAAACAAAGTTATGATAATTTAGCGTGTTTGATTCACTAGGGTGAAATGTTGCAAGGAAGTTTGTTTGAGGATAAATAAAAGGTTAAGTGTGGGGATTTGATCGTGTGGCAATAATTTAGAATTTAATTTATATAAGTACGTGATTTTACATGTTGTTATGATGGAATGAGTGTACTTTGTTGTTTTTTGTTTATAGGTATTTGAAGCTTAAACGAAATTAATTGGAAGAAAAACAAGCAAAACACGGAACTACAAGGACTAAAGTGGTAAATATAAAAAGTTGCAAAAAAGGCATAATTGGAGGCATACTCGCGTATGATACGTCGAATATGGGCATATAATACGTCGTTCGGTGTATTGACAGCATATCAGTGGGTGTATTTGAGAAAAGAAACAGAAAGTTGGGCGTCGAAGAGTAGGGGTGGGAGTATGATACGCCCAAGGTTGGCGTATCATACGCCGGTGACTTAACCGTCTTCGGATTTTGTGGACCTTCAAGTTTATTTAAACTTAGCTACCCCGAATTTGAATAAGAACTTTGCTAGCCTAAAATTAGCAAATTCAAGGAGCTTTTTGGTACTTTCAAGCTTCCCAACTCATCCCAAATCACCATTAATCATCCTTCAAAACAAGATTCAAGATTTTGAGAAGATGGTGCGTGGCTAGGTCTTGCGCGATTGCTTCCGGGAGAATCGATTATATTAAGTAAGACTTTTTATGTGTTTCCATTAGGATTTCGGTAAACAATGATCTTTGAATGTAATTTTACATTTTGGTTAAGTTAAGAGTTCGTTTATAAAAAAGATTGCTTGTTGAAAATATCAGTTTTTGGTTTTCTTGCATCATGAACTCATTAAGATTGAAAAGTAATTTGATATAGATGAAATTAATAATATCGTGAATGAACGAGTCTTAAAAGTTTGATCCTTTGTTATTACGTTAACCAAAAGTTGAAATCTTGAGAATTTGGTTTTGGCAAACCCTAGTTAGACATATAAATTGTTGATCTTGCATAATTGAGGATCCGGAAGTGATTGTCGTCCGTTATTTAAGTAAATTAGTCCTAAGTCGTGTCTTTAAGTTAATCAAGTCGTACTGGTTAAACACTTTTCACAAATTCCCCGCCGAGATGACATTACTTACCTTACGCAAGGTAGCTAAGACAGATTTATTAACTTATTTTTGATCTAGTCTCGGCCACCAGATCACCTTAGTTGGCCTAATTTCGAAGTCCCAAATGTACGAACTTAATTGTTGAATAAATTCATCTCATCTTTAGTGCTCGCTACATCCCAATTATGTTTTGCACGATTGAATCTTGTCTTGATATCATCAACTTATGTTTTGCATGATTGAATCTTGTCTTGATATCATCAACATAACGAGATAAAAACATGACAATCTCATCAACAACATATGCTTCAGTTTATAGCCATCAGCACATGCAAAGTTACGCACATATCCCTTGTATGTACCCATATGACGTTCGGTCCCGAACATTCATCTTTGACTTACCAGCCTTCGTAATAACGCCTCCTCAGGTAAATGTACACACAAGTGAACCATGATCGTAAAAAATGCAGTATGAAATATCTTTTCAAGTTTGCACAATATAATAACAATCCTGGTCTTTATATCCTCAAGTCCTTTAGGGTATAGAGTTGTAGAGCATATTTTTTGAAAGTTTGGCAAATCTCTATCAAAGTTGAACGTATGTCCTTGTTCAAGAAAGGAAGAATGGCTACCAAGAGTATTTTATGAAGCATTACATGGCAATTATGTGTTTTCATCCCTTCGAGTGTACTGTGGTTCGTCACACATCGACTGATGTTGGATGCATAGCCATTAGTAGGCGAATAGACTTGATAAATTTGCAAAATTCCAAACATTCTTCTTTAGTCAATGTGAAATTAGAATGAGGTTTCTCAATTTTTCCATTTCTTTCTTTCAACCATTATTTTTTGCGAATGTTAAGATCCTCTGATTCTAAATGTGTTTTGTAGTATCTTTTGATTTTACAGGATCATTTAAAATCCCTACTATATTATCACATATAGTTTTTTTCTATATGCTTGACATCAAGATTATAGCACATTAGTGTCCTGACTAGTATGAAAGTTCAAACAAAATACTTTTTTTCGACCACCTCAACTTAATTATACATTTTTTTCTATATGAGACAGGTTACAAGTGTGATGTTTTTTTATATAAATATTTTGTTTTATAAACATTATTAAAACTAAAGTTTCTTTAAAGGGAAAGGATCGATAAATGATATATTATGGGGTCAGTGGATATGGCAATACGTTATAATGTGTGGTGTGATTGTCTATGTGATATGTCCCGTTTGGGGAATCATGGGTTGAGTAATTAAATTTTGGATACGCAGGTATTATTATTAAATGTTTATTAGTAATTGTGAAATATAAATATTTGTTTGGATAAAATTATATGTTTAAGATTTTAAACCGTGAACTCACTTGCGTAACTTAACACTTTTAATACGTGTTTCGGAGTGAGTTATAGTGAATAGTGACACTACGTCTCCGGTTATGTGACGATGACTGTAGCATTCTAGAATCTAGATTAAGGTTTATTTGAAAAGTTTTAATGTCTAACAAATTATGAGGGGTGATGCTTTAAAGACGTATGTTGATACTTTAATTAACTGAACACAAAAGATAATCAAGTGTGTTATGATCAGAAGTACATATAAAAATAACAGATCTAGATATAATAAAAAAAATTATATTTTAATAATTTAAACTATTGACTATTGATCAACATTATTTTCAACTAGTAATTTGACAAATTTTAATCTCAATTTTTAATTTTGTTACCTATAACCGTTCCAGTCTAATTATTCGTTAACTCCGTTTATTATTGATCACGTGGCACATGACGTTGCTTGTGGCGTGGCATTTAACATGGCGTATTACATAACTAAACTAAAAATATAAATTCTTCGCTTAATTTTTGTCTCTTTGTCACCAAGTTACTCCATCGACGACAAAAACTTTATGTTAAATAACTTCAAAAAATAATCGTTTTTAAAAAAGAATTGAGTAATACATTTATATTTTTAATTGTAACAATGTTACATGTAAGGTTACGAGCCACGTCAAAAGTTAGGATTAATATTGTTTAAATTGTTAATACTGGTTAAATTATGTTAATAACAAAATCAAAAGTTAATACTGATTAAATTGTTAGTTGAAATTAAATTGGTCAATATTTAATAGTTTGAATTAATAAAATTCAATTTTACGATATAATATTACAGAAACAAAAGTTTCATATATATAAGAGATATCAAATGAGATATATTTATTTTTCGTTAGAATTCTAAGAACATTACATATTAATTTATACATATGTAAATATTTATTAAAAATAGAATTTTTTAAACATCGTAAACAATTGTATATAAAATAATTTTACAGTTCTCATAAATCAAAAGTTATTATTTATTTTTATGAAAAATTTAAAAATTCTTTTATGAGCTTCTCATAATTCCCAAAAAAATAGAGTTCTTCTTACATAACTGTTATATGTGTATCATGAAATGCGCACTTTCTGCCAACTTGATGTTTTTGGTCTAATAAGATAATATTAACAAAAAAACAGGGACGCCACTTTTGCAATATGTCCGTTAATTTAGGCTTTGAATTAAATATATTTAATTATGAATAGGTAATAAATCTAATGCTAGAACTGGAGCTGAAGTTTAATATAAAGCGCGCAGCAAGTTAAAATCAAAATTTTAACATTTTTTTCAGTTTTTTATATATTTTAAAAACCCTAACAACATTCACAGTCCGTTCCATATTTTTATATGAGCGTGTGCCATATATTATAAGAGATGGTTGTGAGTGAAGGAGAAAAAAAAATTTATGAGGGTTATACCGTGATTCCTCATAAATTTGGAGAATCACGGTATAACCTTTATAAATTTTTTAATATTTTTAAAAGTGTTTGTGAGTAAATAAGAGATAAAATATAATGATAAAAGTATGAAAAAAAATTATTTAATTAAAAAAAATAAAAATTTTTAATGTAATTTTAAAGATGATGATGAGGGATGAACTGTAAATGCTTTAAAACACTATGGTCAAATAAAGAGTAAACTAGGTATTACTCTCCGCGCTCCGCGGCGGGATTCACCGTTCAAAAGGAATTCTCTTGTCCAAAATAACTTCAAATATTGTCTTGTCAAGAAAAATGGGAAGTAAAAACACCCTCATCCACAATTTTAATCCTCACACAAACAGAAGCTTCAAGTGTGTGAATTCAACTATTCAAGAACAAATCATTCAATTTCTTTGCAAATCAACCAAAGAAAACCCCCTTCAAGTTTCTCATGTAAAAGGAAAAGAAAGATTCGTAAAGTTGTTTGCTTTGCTGTTGAAGATGCAAGGGAGATGCGAAAAGGGTTTGGAATTAGGGGATGCTAAAGACAGGTCTGGCAAATTGTACCAATCTGGAGTTCCTCTTTGACAAATTAAAACTTTTAATTAATCTTTTTGTTAATTTACTTATTTGGCATGAATTGCAAGGCGGATATGTGTTCAAAGGACAAAATATGAGTTATCTGGTTCAAAGCTCAGGTTTGACCTCAAAATCAGACGGTCAAATGACAAAATCACATTTTTGGTACAAAGAGTATCTTTGGTGAATAGGTAATGTGTTACCTTGTCACGTCTTACCTCAATATCGTTTTCAAAAACCTTCAAGCAAAAACAAAGTAAAAAATCATACTTTCAGTAACTTGTTATTTATTTAAAATTCTCAAAAACCAATATTAAAGTTGGGTTATAGAACATAAATCATGTTAAGTATTTCATATCATCAAACCAAAAGAGAAAGCTCCAAGAACTTATAACCCTTAGAGGAAGCTAGATGTGAAGATCACAAATTACTTACGCATACATAAAATCATTAGATGTATTTCAATTACTCTAAAACTAAATTAAAGAGTTAAGATGCAATGAATACTAAAATCAAGAAGTACGTGAAGTCGGAAGCAAATTAATAAAATCAAGACAAATCCAAAATTTTAAGCCTAGAAAGATGTGAAAATTCATTAGGTATAAGTGTATAACCTCATCAATCTGATTATAACCAAGATTACGCATTTTGCTCGCGGAAGTTGGAATAGTTCTAGCAATAAAACCATGATCAAGAAAATATTTGAGTTAACCAGAACCTTAAAAACCAGGAACTAAAGTAGATAGATTGTTCTGCTCTAAATCTATGACATGACTAAGTCAACAGACCGTCAACTCCGCCGCCTTCGATAAGCCTTCAAGGGAAGCCGTCGATGGTGGGCCTGGGCGAGGGTACGAGGCCGGAGGGTGGAATCCTGTCGTATGTCGTGAGAATGATTCAATAATCATATATTTTTGATGATGATTCTAAAAATCCATTAGCATCCAGGTGTAACGATAAGGTTCACACATGGATTTCGCAGTATAACAGACGGATACCCATTGTTGTTGTCGCTAAATAAGTGATGGTGGTATTGTTGATGATGTAAACTGTACCCTAAACCCTAGCCATCAGTTGCGACGTTTTTCTTCCCAAGCATCCGCTGCTTTGTCCGTATCAGCCGGCCGTCGTAGTCTTCATTAGACCTGACACACCCACCAACAGTTGCTGGAAATCGCAATAGACCCAAGGCTTGACGCCGGTAACTCCGCTGGAAGAAGGGTATCTAGCATCTCTGCCAAGTTTTCTCTTTTTCTTCTTGGGAAAGGGTTTTACAATGGGTTAAACATAATGCAAGTCAGCTGCAGGCACACGTGTAAAAGTGAGGATTCAAAAGGCCAAATTGGTGGATGTAGGTGATTGGCCAACACCCTAGATATGAAACGAATGGTGTAGATCTCAGATGTTACTATTCCTTTCCTTTCTCTTTAAATATATAGAGTAATTAACGGATCAGTCGTTGCTCCCCGTTCACTTAGCCTACGAACTCCGGCTCACTTCCAGCTTGGATCACTTCTAGCTCGCTTAGCCCTAGTTCGAAACAGGCAACTCACTTCGCCTACGTAACTAAGAGAAGTAGTTTACTTGCTTAGCTCGAACATGCTAACAGCATTCCGTTCACTTATGCAGCATTCACTTGTTTACTTGTTAGCTAGAGCTATTCAACATCTTAGCTTTCAGATAAGCCCATGGAGCGGTTCTAAAAGAACGTAGTAGTGAACGAAGTTGACTTTGACTTATAACATTTCTCCTTCTTTTAGCTGAAGGCTTATCCATAAATCCAGACTTGAAGAACTTGAGGGCATAGGATTCAATCCAGCCACAGGTTCTCCACAGTCCTTAGAGTTTGCATGTATTGCAAGTTTAGTTCATACTTTTTAAAAATTACAGATGCGAGCCTGAACTATTTATGATATGTACACCGGCAGTCCCTGACGCTAACTAAGGTTAAGTTTCTCTGTTAATTCAATGTAAAATTACCAATATACCCCTCAATTTAAAAAATAATAATTTCTAAATAAAACCAAACTTACCCATACCCAAACCCTACCCACCATATGTCAACCCCTCCCTCTATCTTCTTTTCCCATCATTATCTTCATCACCATCACCACCTCCTCTCCACCACCACATGAGAAATCAAGCACTGTCATTGGTCTAAATCTCTCTCTCTCTTTCTCTCTATCTCTATATCTCTCTCTTTCTCTCTTTCTCTTCTAAGACCACCGGTCATAATGCCACCTCTCTTTCTCTTTTTAGATCTGAGTGTGCAGGCAACGACGTTGGTGGTGGGTTGAGGGTGCTACGGGACGGCGGTGGTGGGTTGAGGGTGTAGGCGATGATGGTGGTGGTGGGCTGAGGGTGTAGGCAGCGACGATGGTGGTGAGGAAAGGTAGAGGTGGTTGTGGAGGTGGGTTGAGGGTGCAGGCAACGATATTAGAGGTGGGTTGAGGGTGCTGGCAGTGACGATAGTGGTGGGTTGAGGGTAAAGGCAATGGTGGTGGTGGGTTAAGGGTAGAGGCAGCGATGGTGGTAGTGGGTTGAAGGTGCTACAATGACATTCGTGATGGGTTGAGGGTGCAAGCGGCGGCGTGGTGGTGGGTTGAGGGTAGAGGTGGCGGCAGCGGTGGGTTGAAGGTAGAGGCGACAGTGGTGGGTGTTAAATGTGAAAAAGTGTAACATTTGACCCATTTTCAATCTATAGACCTAAACCCGAACCCGTTTGAGTTAATCTTGTAAAACAAATTCATTATTTTGTCATTTTATTTATTTTTATGTTCCAAATACAATAAATATGTCAATTAATCAATTTAATTTAATTTTATAATTTATAAAATAAATTTTATAAATTTTAAAAGGTCATTAATATTTATAAGATTTTAAATATTTAATTAAAATAAATAATCAAATTGCAAAGTTTTTGTGAGATTTATAAAGTTTATAAAGATTTTTAAAATTAGAGTTTTAATAAACTTAGTGTTTAAATTGTAATTATTCTTTTTATTTATTTATTTTATTTAAGTTTATATATATTTTTTTCAAATTCCAATCATAACCCCTTTTTAAAAGACTTGTAACTCACCATTAACATCATTCATAACCTTCTTCTAACCTCAACTATAAAAACAAGCTTTATGTCTCACTTTTCATTTGCTCACTCTCTAAAAATCTCACTTGCAAATCTTTTTTGCATCCTTTGGTTTTGATCAATTTTTTTTACAAATAATTTCAAGAATTTTCTAATGCTAAGGTAATCTTATATTGCTTTTATATTATGTAGTTTTTTTATGTTGTTTTAATTTCCTTAATTTTATTTTAGTTTAAAGAACCATTCTAACATCCAAGCATACTCTATATTATGGTATGATGAATATAAGGAATATAAATGATGAACAACATCAATGATTTGTTTCACCTATTGTTCTCATGACTTTATATTCTTACTTTTGTTCTTTCTTCTACTAAATCTCTTTTATTTTTATCATGATCATTTGATCATTGACCTTTTACCTGTCACTAACCTTCTAACAATCACTAATATTCCTAAATCAAGCTAACAACATGCTAACGTAAACAAAGAAATCCAGTTTGCACATGGACGGTTATGCCGCCGCATTTGGTTATTCCACAAGATTGTTTCTCTAAATGATGGTTATGCTGAAGTCTTAGAACATTCTTTATAACTCAAATGGAGTCTAATATACTATATATCGACATATTAAGATTTGTTCTAATCTATTTTATGCTTTAACAATTTTAAAAGTACATATACGTGCATTACTAAAATTTTGGCAGAATATAGTCTAACTTCAACTATCCATAACTTGATCATAGTAAAATAAATTTGAGTAAGCTCAGACTCCAATATTTGGTCATCGTATTAACTTTTTAACGATATTTTATACATCTTCAAACTCAATAAAACGACTGAACAATAGCCTTCACAAGATAAGTGCGCATTTCAGCACCTTCTGTCTTGTGCTACTGTTTTGACCTATTTTTGGGTCTTTTCATAAAATGTTTTCTAAACAAAAGTTGTCCGGGAAACTTTGATCTAACTAACTAAGAATTTTTATAATTTTCTAAAACCGTTTGATATTTTTAAAACCTGTTCAAACACGTACCAAACATTCTGTCCAGAATCTAAAATTGGTACAATAATCATTTTTCAATCTAGCCTTTGCCTTTTGGCATTCTCTAAATGTACTAACTTTTTGTAATAAATTCTAACCTCAAGTTATTGTTTTTTATCCTTTAGGACATCACCTTTGACTTTTAAACATCCAAGCTTTCTTATAAACCCTACAACCATCATTATACAATGTGAATATTCATTGCCCATTATTATATGTTTATTATTTGAGGAAATCATATGATTTATATTCAATTATCATTATTCATTGTTAGTTTATTTTAAAATTCAATTCAAAACATGCTATGTTATTACTTGTAATGTGTACCTAGTTAGATAAACTAGATGATACATAGTTATTAATTCATGCAAACATGGTAACAATGATAGATCTATTGGTTTGATATGGCTATTCGAGTGGTAATGATAGATCTATTGGTTTGACAACCCACCCCATATGAATACTCGAGTGGTCATTGGAACCGAAGTCAATCAATCAATCATAAGGCTTCTTTTGCGGACTGAGTCAATTCAATCATTTGGTTTGATTGTGTTTGGTTTGTTTTTTATGTTATAGTATTGCATATAAGTCTTGACATTGCCATGTAAATTGAATTGTTTTCAATAAATTTTAATCAATCTATATATGTATTCAAGCTTGTGTTTAATCACCGGCTAATTCGTAGCTAACTCGTTACTTTTTCATATGATTTCAGTAATGTAGATTATTCGATTTCTATATGCACATTTAGGGCTTGGACTTAGTCAAAATTAAAGACAATTTTATTTTCATTATTTGAGTTTTTATTTGATTTATAACGTATTGTTTGACTAGTTTTATCCAATGAAATGATATTTAATATTATTTCAACGTAATTACTACCATGTGCTAGGAGCAATCGATTCGCATTCGTCTGTCTCGATGATTCCGCCATCGGTCGGGATGTGAGAAGAAGGAGCTAAATAGTTCAAGTCCGCATATGTAATTTATTGAAAGTAGAGACTAAAGTTGCAATACGTGGATACCCCGAGGATTGTTCATGTAATTTACTCTCAAACAAATTTCTCTCACTGCATACAGTAAATATACCAATACTCTAATTATTATTCTATATTTCATCTTATTTTTCATTTTTAAGTATGATATTAGTTTTGTAACATGGTTTGGTAGCCTGATAGTAAGAGTATAAACTCTTTGAAAAATGTCTAGGTTCAAATCTTGTTATGAGTTAGATTAAAAGTTGGTATAGTTTAAAGGTATGAGTTGATGAGTATGTTAGTCATCATTTTAAAAAAAAAATTTACATAGCACAATTGTTGGCAACGGTAGTCAATAAGTCAATTTGAGAGTCAATCAGGAAAGTATCAAAGTTATGAATTTAGAAAGCATCCTTGGTACGTCTACCAATTGTGATTTCAGAAATTAAAATGTTGTTGCGTCAATATGTCATGTAAAGCTTTTAATGAAATTCGAAAATGGTGACTCAGATAATTACATGACTACTTATTAAACTTTTTAAAATATAGTTATTGGAAACAATTAATAGAGTTAAATTTGATTTTTCTCCTTGAGATTTGATGAAAATAACCATTTTCCTTCAAAATATTAGAAACATCACTAATGGTGTCACCGCTAATACATTCTATTGCCACTAATGGTATTACTGCTAATGAAGACATTTCTTGTAATGTCTACTATGAATGCTCATATATAGCCTAATCTCAAGTCAATGCCTATTAAACTAAACTAAAAAAATAGTAAAAGATCAAGTTCGAACTTCAAGGTCGCAGATCTGCTAGCTGTCGTGGACGGCGGAACGCAAGCATGAGACATGCAGCGATTCCCAACGGCGGGATTGGGGCGGGGGAGGGGAAACGAATTGACGATGGAACACAACCACCTAGAACATCAAATTCATCTTCGATTTCATTATATAGCCCACTCACCTATTAACTATTTGTTACTTTGATTGCAACATTCATCCATACATATGTTATTTGCACCTTGCGAACACAACCCCTTATATACATTCCCACAGAAGCGTGGGGAAGTTTGGAATGTGAGCACGATTTGAAAAACATTTAGTACAAAGAGATCTAATACGAAAAAATTTAACTAATTTCCTAACAATAATATAACCATTCCACTAACATTCAATAGTTACAAATTTGTCCTAGTAGGATTCATAAGGATCACACTTAGAGGTTGATGCAACCGAAGAGCTCTCAGCATGCACATGTAAAGTATTAAGAAAGTACTTTGAAAGATTTAATATAACTCAGTAAATTATACTAAGTATCAAATCTTCTGTAAGGCCTCGTTCCCGGAACGCTTACAGTTGGTAAATCATCGCATAAAACATATAAAACACATTATTTTGCAGCGGAAATATAACTTTTCATACATAATTTTGTAAATACATGACAAAACATTGTTCTTATAGTTGCATCACAAAAACATGACATTTACAAGCATTGTCTCAAAATCTAGAATGCCAGACTCGGATCATCCCAGTAGCTATCTCATCCATGCCTGCACTCCTCAGTTGCATAATTTACCTGCCAACCGATATGCATATAAAAAGTCAGCGTTGCTGAGTGAGTTCTAGTTTACATAACAAAATACTTTACTTTGGTTAAAACATTTCCTTTACTTTCATACGTGATCATACATCATGCATACATCTAGATAATATCATTATTATCTTTCATCATCGTTCTTAATCATTTGTTTTCGTAGTTTCTTTCATTAACATCTTTCACTTTTATCTAGATCCTGCCATATGCTATGCCCCATCATTGTGCACGAAGCAACTACCGTGTTGGGGTCAAGCGACAAGGATCCCGTTTTCGTACGTCTTGATCAATCACAAAGATTGACCCCCCTGCGTGCATCCTCATGGGTTAGCTAAACCGCATACAGTTGAGCTAACAACCCCTCAATGAGTTGTGAACCTCCATTTAACTTGCTTGCAAGATTTTCATTCATTCATTACGTTCCACTTTTCATTATCGTTATCTTTCACTTTCATTACATAATACTTTACGTACATATACTGTTAGGTCTGAAAAAGGATAGTCTATATTATCAATGCAGTCAAAGTCATAAAGGTCAACGTCACTGTCAAAGTCATCGGAAAAGATAAACAGACGCGTTCGAGACGAAGAACCAAGACGAGACGTTGAAGATATATTTGACTAGGAGTTTATTGTTAATAAATATATTTTATAAATATATTTTGTGTCAACAAAATATATTTATTTATGTTTAAGTCATTTTTATGTTTTATATGTAATTTCTCTAATTGTTTAATTCTAGGGGCTTAATATGTCATTAGTGAATATTATCATTATATATAGATTAGTGACAATTAGGTTTAGAAGCTTGAATGAGCTAGATTTGAGGGTTTTCATGTAAACAATATCTTATGCAAATCAATATAGATCATTCAAATCTAGCTCATTCAAGCTTATTTTATAGTGTTTGATCTATTTTGATTTGCATAAGATATTGTTTACATGAAAACCCTCAAATCTAGCTCATTCAAGCTTCTAAACCTAATTGTCACTAATCTATATATAGTGATAATATTCACTAATGACATATTAAGCCCCTAGAATTAGACAATTAGAGAAATTACATATAAAACATAAAAATGACTTAAACATAAATAAATATATTTTATTGACACAAAATATATTTATTAACAATAAACTCCTAGTCATATATATCTTCAACGTCTCGTCTTGATTCTTCGTCTTGAACGCGTCTGTTTGTCTTTTCCGATTACTTTGACAGTGACGTTGACCTTTGTGACTTTGACTGTGTTGATAATATAGACTATCCTTTTTCGGACCCAACATATACATATCATGCCACGTAAAGTCACATCATAATACGTAAAATGGAACATAATCAACATAACAACAGCCTACAAGCATACAACATCAACAAGCATAGACCCCCATAAAACATCGGTACTTAGCACTTAATTCTACTTCCCAAAATTCAGAATAAGCCTAAGGGTTCACAACGCCTAAACACATCACTAGATACAACCATGAAGCTTCGAAAGACTTCATTATACCTTCGGAAGATTTCACCTTGGCTTCGGAAGATTTCTTCCTAAGCTTCGAAAGATTTCTTCCTAAGCCTCGGAAGATTTCTTCTCAAGCTTCGGAAGATTTCTTCCTTGGCTTCGGAAGAATTCTTCTTGGCTTTGGAAGAATTCCCCTTAACTTTGGAAGAATTCCCACACTTGGCCCAAGTCCACAGTGGACGACCAAAGTCCACAGCGCAAAAATGAAACGCTAAGTATGCCTACAGCGGATGACTAAAACATTCTTAAGTGTCCACAGCGGACAACCAAGTCCACAGCGGACAGCCAAGTCCACAGCGGACAACATATAACCTCTAAGTGTCCACAGCGAACATGTAAAGTCCACAACGGACAGTCTAACTGCCTAAGTGTCTATAGCGGACACCTTATCCATGCTCAAGTGTCCTCAGCGAACAGCTAGTGTCTACAGCAGACACCAAGTCCAACACCTGCGATTCAACTTATGCAGTTTCTAGTCCCAAACATCGCTTCTAAACATATACTTAGCATAGATCTACCAGTCACACGCTTAACATCACAAACAACCACACACAACATCACAGAAATCATTTAAAACATACATCTTTCATAAACAGTTGTACTTTTATGGAAAACCATAGTATATTTTATAAAACAATAGTTTGATATACATATCAGCCCCAAACAAGTAGAAAACATGTAAAAGAGGGGATCTAGAACTCACCTCTAACAGCTTTTGAATAAAACACCACCAACTCAAGAGCAACCTGGAGATCTAACACCTAAAAACATGAAAACTGGGAACTAAACACACAGAAACACATAAAGATCAGTCCAGAAGCTTAAACCCAACTGAAACCGAGAAGAAACACGATTAAATCTTACCTTTTTGAAGATTTCTTATACTTTCTCCCTCTAGAACCGGTGGGAGCCTTTTTCTCTCTCTAAAGTCGTACGTTGAGTGTATGGAAGAGTAAGTATGGGCGGCCATATCTTCTTTTAGAACCCATTATGGGTAAGTTTGGCCTTTGCACACCTTTAACCCCTTGCTTTGAAATAATTCCCTTTTCTCCCTTATCTTTTCTTTTCTTTTTCTTTTCTTTTACTGAAATTTTCTGGGTGTTACAAGTCCACCCCCCTTATATAGTTTTCATCCTCGAATCCTGTTACTCCTTAAAGAGATTTGGGTAGTGCCCGTCTCATTTCTTCCTCTGACTCCCAAGTGGCCTCCGATCCCTTGCGATGTTTCCATTGCACTTTTACTTGGCTAATCACTTTATTCCTTAACCGTTTCTCCTTCTGGTCCAAAATAGCCACTGGTTGCTCCACGTAATTCAACCTTTCATCAACTTCAATGTCCTTAAGAGGAATAACAATGTCACCTTCCGCCAAGCACTTTTGTAAGTGAGATACATGGAACGTAGGATGAATCCCATGCAGCTCATCGGGAAGTTCCAGCCTATATGCTACTTCACTAACTCTGGCAATGATTTTGAATGGTCCGATATACCTTGGGCTAAACTTCCCTCATTTTCGAAACCTGATAATCCCTTTCCATGGAGATACTTTCAACATCACCTTATCTCCCACTTGGACTTCAATTGGCCTCCTTCTCTTATCAACGTAGGACTTCTGCCGGTCCTTTGCTGCCCTCATAAAAGCTTTGATCTTCTCCAACTTTTCGGTCGTAGCCTCGATCACCTCAATGCTCCCCAAATCCTTTTGCTCGATGTCACCCCATAATACAGGTGTTCTACACTTCCTACCGTATAACATCTCATATAGAGGCATACCAATGATGGCATGATAACTATTGTTATATGAGAACTCGGCTAATGGTAAGTGTTCGTCCCAACTTTCACCAAAATCAATAACGCATGCTCGTAGCATATCCTCAAGAGTCTGAATGGTTCTTTTCGACTGACCATCTGTCTGAGGATGGTAAGTTGTACTGATATGTAACCTCGTACCCATCGCATCATGAAATCTCTTCCAAAACTTAGATGTAAACCACGTGTCACGGTCAGACATGATAGACACCGGTACACCATGACGAGTCACAATATCTTTAATGAACAGATCTACCAACCACTCAGATGAATACATCTCATGGATCGGTAGAAAGTGAGCACTATTCGTCAGGCGATCAACTATCACCCATATGGCATCGTATCCCCTTGCCGTACATGGCAACTTCGTAATGAAGTCCATGGTGATGTGCTCCCATTTCCACTCAGGTATATCCAAGGGTTAGATCTTCTTATATGGCTTCTGATGCTCTGCCTTCAGTTGCAAACAGCTAAGGCACTTACTCACATACTCCACTTCGATGCCCTTCATTCCCGGCTACCGGTAATCTTTTTTCATATCCTGATACATCTTTGTAGCACCGAGATGAATTGAGTATCGAGTCTTGTGAGCCTCATCCATGATCTTCCCTCGTAGATCTCCATAACGAGGAATCCACATCCACCCGAAGCGAGTTTTAACACCAAGAGTGTTCTCACCCAACTCCGCGACTAGGCCCTTCATCCTCTCGGAGTTAACTCGATCCTCTTTCAGCGCCTCGTCGTGAAATCCCTTGACTTGCTTAATCATATCAGAGGTCATGATCAACTATAAGCCTTTACCCGAATCGGCTTGGGTCTTTCATTTCGGCTACGGGCATCTGCCACCACGTTGGCCTTGCCCGGATGGTAGTGGATCTCACAGTCATAATCCTTAATCAACTCTAACCACCTCCTTTGCCTCATATTCAGATCATTTTGCTCGAAGAAGTATTTCAAGCTCTTATGGTCAGTGAAGATAGTGCACTTCGTCCCGTACAAGTAGTGCCTCCAAATCTTCAATGCAAATACCATAGCAGCCAACTCCAAGCCATGAGTAGGGTTTAGCCTCATGGGTCTTCAACTGTCGGGATGCATAGGCTATAACTTTCCCCCGTTGCATCAGCACGCAACCCAATCCCGAATAAGAAGCATCCGAATAGACCACCAAGTCTTCGTTCCCTTCGGGCAACGTCAAGACAGGAGCTTGAGTTAATATCGTCTTTAGCTCTTCGAAAGCATTCTCCTGCTCTCGACCCCGTATGAACTTCACCTCCTTACGAGTCAACTTGGTCAATGGTGAAGCTATCTTGGAGAAGCCTTGAATGAACCTTCTGTAGTAGCCCGCCAAACCCAAGAAACTGCAAATCTCGGATGGCGTCTTTGGAGACTTCCATTGCATCACTGCCTCAACTTTTACCGGGTCCACCATGATCCCTTTAGGATTAACCACATGACTCAAAAACTGTACTTCGCGTAACCAGAACGTACACTTAGAGAATTTGGCGTACAGCTTATCTATTCTGAGCGTCTCCAGCACCTCCCGAATGTGACCTGCATGCTCCTCTTCGTTCTTTGAATAAATCAAGATATCATCGATAAACACAATCACTAATTTATCTAGCATAGGCGACACACCTGATTCATCAGATCCATAAAAGCAGCTGGCAAAATGGTAAACCAAAAGACATCACGAGAAACTCGTAGTGTCCATAACGCATGCGAAAAGCTATTTTAAGAATATCTTGTTCCTTCACCTTCAGTTGATGGTAACCAGATCAGAGATCTATCCTCGAGAACCAACTGGCACCTTGGAGCTAATCAACAAGTCATCAATCCTTGATAAAGGATACTGATTCTTCATAGTCAACTTGTTCAGCTCACGGTAGTCGATCCACATCCTCATGCTACCGTCGTTCTTCTTCACAAATAAGACTGGAGCACCCCATGGAGAGATACTTGGTCGAATGAACCCCTTATCCAGTAAATCCTGTAGCTAAGTCATCAATTCCTTCATTTCAGAGAGAGCTAAACGATAGGGTGCCTTAGCAACAGGTTGGACACCAAGTATCAAATCGATCTGGAACTCGATCTCACGGTTAGGTGGCACACCTGATAGATCCTCTGGGAATACATCTGGGAAGTCACGCATGACTGGCACATCCGATAATCATGGTAATGACGCATCCACATCCTTCACATAGGCCAGATAGGCACCACATCCACACCTCATACACTTCTCTACCACAACCATCGAAATTACTTTCAGGACCGTACACCCTCTATCTCCGTAAATCTTTACCGAACTCCCATCAGGCGCGGTCAACCGAATCATATTTTTATGACACACGATCTTTTCCTCATAGGCTGTGAGCCAATCCATCCCTAGGACTATATCGAATCCGCCTAAGGGCATCACGAACAACCTAGCAGATAACTTTGGCCTTCAAACTCTATGTCTCAATCTTCTACCATATCAGAAATCCTGGTAGACTTACCAGTGGCAGTTTCTACATTGAAGGGCTCATCAATCTTTCAACTCCTAAAGGGAAACTTATACCAGTAGGCAGCCGAAATAAAAATCCTACTAGCACCAGAATCAAAAAGCACAGAGGCACAAGCTTTTCTTACTAGGAATGTACCTGACATAACCTCGGGGTCCACTCTAGCCTCCTCCCGGGTTATAGTGAATGCCCTGGCCTTAGCCCTCTACCCCCCTTCTCCTTCTCGATACCCTTCCTAGCCCCAAAGTTCTCAACCCTTGGCTTCTTGCAATCCCTGCTCAGATGTCCCTCTTTACCGTAGTTATAACATCTTATGACCCTACAATCTCTCGCCATATGACCTGGCCTCCCACACTTTAAGCAGATGTTTGATCCCTACTTACACTCTCCCACATGCTCCTTCCCAAACTTATTACACATCTTCGTACACGTACCTGCCATCACCACCCTCCGGTCATCCACCCTTGCGTTTTTGTTCTTTGGAGTGAAACCACCATGGCCAAACCGCTTACCATTCCAGTTTTTGTCACCACCACCTTTCTTACTCACCTCCACTACTACCACCTCCTCTCTCTCATCATGCAGTCTCCCCGCCAGATCAAGCACCGACCTGAACGTACCTGGCTGGGTGGTAATCAAATGTCTACGGATATCCGCCGGCAGACCCTGGATATATCTCTTGATCTTTCATGACACGGGTGTCACCTGTTCTGGCACCAGCCTTGCCATCTCATTAAAGTTTGTCATGTACTGCTGGTGCATCATAGTTCCCGCCTCCAACTGCAGGAACTCCCTCTCAATCTTGTCAAGTTCCCTGTGAGGACAAAACTCCTCGATTACCAACTTCTTCAGTTCACTCCACCTCATCCTTCTAATCGCCCTGCTACCCTCGGCCTGGACAATATTTTCCCACCAGCATAAGGCCGAATCCATAAACGAGTGGGTAGCAAACTTCACCTTCTGGTCCTCCCTGCACTCGCTGATATCCAACACAGCCTCCATTTCCCTCACCAATCAATGAGCAGCAGCAGCATTCCCATTCCTATCAAAAGTCAGGGGCTTGTATCTCTGGAATGCCCTATAGTTGCACCCTTTTGCGGTTTTCTGCATGATTTCCCTTTCCTCATCTTCACTGGAGACAACCATCTCAGTCTCTGGTTGCTCCCTTTCCCCTAAACATTTCTCCTCGCCCTCTCTACCAACGGTTTTCCTCCTCTCCTCCTTCTCTTTCCTTTCATCCTCACTCACGGATCTAATAACCTCAGTCACCATAGATGGCAGAATCATCTGTATGACTTGATAAACTTCCTCCACCACTTCCTCCTTCACTAAGGCCCTCAGGTTAGCACTCTGATCACCGCCTTCATGGTGATGAAGCTCGGGCTTTTCAGGAGTTGTTTCAGCAGTCTTAGCTCTGTTCCTCGTGACACGTGTCCCAGTACCACATCCACCACAACCTCCACCTCGTGAAGCCTTTAAAGAACTTCCACCAGCCATCTCTAAACACTATAAGATTCAAACACCAACACGGTCATTCAAGGTAATAGCTCAAATTATGTCAAGTATAGTAAGTCTCTAATTATAGTGGCCAGTTGTGATTAGCCACTTACTTTACTCTACATTCCCCAAGCATTTCCTATCCTGACTACATCAGTATCCAAATCTATTAAGAGCACATAATTCACATAGCACACGCACATAATTCATTTTTCCATTAACATACATAAAACATTTACATAAAACATTTACCTGCAGGCATGTAGCTCCTAGGACTGGCATCTCTTTTCTTTTCTTGTCCTATTCTTAGTTTAAGGGTTTAGGTTTTGAAAATTATTTACCCAATTCTTTTAAATTTTGGCACTGATACCAACTTGTAAGGCCCCATTCCCGGCACGCTTACAGTTGGTCAATCATCGCATAAAATATATAAAACACATCATTTTGTAGCGGAAATATAACTTTTCATACATAATTTGTAAATACATGACAAAACATTGTTCTTATAGTTGCATCACAAAAACTTGACATTTACAAGCATTGTCTCCAAATCTAGAATGCCAGACTTAGATCGTCCCATTAGCTATCTCATCCATGCCTGCGCTCCACAGCTGCATCATTTACTTGCCAACTAATATGCATATAAAAAGTTAGCGTTGCTGAGTGAGTTTTAGTTTATATAACAAAATACTTTACTTTGGTTAAAACAGTTCTTTTACTTTCGTACGTGATCATACATCATACATACATCTAGATAATATCATTATTATCTTTTATCATCATTCTTAATCGTTCATTTTCGTACTTTCTTTCGTTAACATCTTTCACTTTTATCTAGATCCTACCATATGCTATGCCCCATCATTGTGCACGAAGCAACTACAGTCTTGTGGTCAAGCGACAAGGATCCCGTTTTAGTATGTCTTGATCAATCACAAAGATTGACCCCTCTGTGTGCATCCTCATCGGTTAGCTAAACCACACACAGTTGAGCTAACAACCCCTCAATGAGGTGTGAACCTCCATTTAACTTGTTTGCAAGACTTTCATTCATTCATTACGTTCCACTTTTCATTATCGTTATCTTTCACTTTCATTATATAATACTTTACATATGTATACATATCATGCCACGTAAAGTCACATCATAATACGTAACATGGAACATAATTAACATAACAGCAGCCCATAAGCATACAAGATCAACAATCATAGACCCCCATAAAACATCAGTACTTAGCACTTAATTCTACTTCCCAAAATTCAGAATAAGCCTAAGGGTTCATAGCGCCTAAACACGTCACTAGATATAACCATGAAGCTTCGGAAGACTTCATTATACCTTTGGAAGATTTCACCTTGGGTTCAGAAGATTTCTTCCAAAGCTTTAGATTTCTTCCAAAGCTTCGGAAGATTTCTTCCTAAGCTTCGAAAGATTTCTTCCTGAGCCTCGGAAGATTTCTACCTGAGCCTCGAATGATTTCTTCCTGAGCCTTGGAAGATTTCTTCCCAAGCTTCGGAAGATTTTTTCCTTGTCTTCGAAAGAATTCTTCTTGGCTTTGGAAGAATTCCCCTTGACTTTGGAAGAATTCCCACACTTGGCCCAAGTCCACAGTGGACGACCAAAGTCCACAGCGCGAGAATGAAACCCTAAGTATGCCTACAGCGGATGACTAAAATATTCTTAAGTGTCCACAGCGGACAGCCAAGTCCACAGCAGACAACATATAACCTCTAAGTGTCTACAATGGACATGAAAAGTCCATAGCGGAAAGTCTAACTGCCTAAGTGCCTACAGTGGACACCTTATCCAGGCTCAAGTGTGCACAGCAGATACCAAGTCTAACACTTGCAATTCAACTTATGCAGTTTCTTGTCCCAAACATCGCTTCTAAACATATACTTAGCATAGATCTACCAGTCACACTTTTAACATCACAAACAACCACACACAACATCACAGAAATCATTTAAAACATACATCTGTCATAAACAGTTGTACTTTCATGGAAAACCATGGTATGTTTTATAAAACAATAGTTTGATATACATATCAGCCCCAAACAAGTAGAAAAAATGTAAAAGATGGGATCTAGACCTCACCTCTGACAGCTTTCGAGTAAAACACCACCAAACCGAGAGCAACCTGGAGTTCTAGCACCTAAACACACGAAACAGGCAACCAAACACACAAACACACATAAAGATCGGTCCAGAAGCTTAAACCTTAATAGGATCAAAATGGATCGTTCTGTGATGATATTGTAATACAATTCAATTAAACAAACACATGCAATCAATTCAATGCAAACAAATCACAAAAATTCATAGGTTTTCATTGATTAGTACACGTGTAAGTAAAAAAAAACAGTTACAAGTTCGTTCACTGATCTAGTCTCTATTAGTTTCTTACGATCTCTCTAAGGTCTACCTACACAATACCTTATCTATGCTATTTATACTATCAAGGAAACAAAAGGAATATATTTAAAAAAGTAGTCCCTATACTATGGCAAAAACTATAAAAGACACATAAAGACTAAATGTTAATCTTTAAGAAGCATCTACAATACTCCCCCTAAGATTGACATTGTCTTCGGTCTTCAAAATCAATCTTCTGTCTTCATATCTTCTATCTTCAATCTTCATTCTTTGTCTTTATCTTCTGTCTCCAAGCTTTTTCTTTGTCTTCAGTCTTCATAAATCAAAGAAGTCTTCAGGCTCTTCTTTAATCTTGAATACTGGCTTCTCTTTATAAAGTTCTTGTTCCCTTAAAGCTTTAGCAATAGCTGATTTAAACTTGCTAGCTAAGATACCTTGCTCCGGTTTAGCTTCATTCGTCTTTATCTCCATTTTGTTCATGATTTCCAAAGTTTCCTTTGATAGACCTGCAATATCCACGTTAGCATAAAATTCTATTATGTTTGGGTTATCTTTACAATGAATTTCTAAAACCCCTTTGCTAGATATCCTCATGAATTCAATATCTTTAATATCTTTCTTCACAATGTTAGCATACGCCAGTGCTTTCCTCAATGATATCCTTTCCATCGCAGCATTCATCACTTTAATGATCGACAGAAAATACTTCTTATCATTCTCAGCCATTTCTGGAACAAATTTTCAAACTTTTGTATAGACAAGAATGAAATGTAACTGGGATGCAAAAGCTTCAACTCAAAAACACCAAATAAAGAAATCATATCGTGATCCCAATTATTCAAATCTCGTACTAACTTCAGCTCAAATGTATCGGCATTATAAAACCACCTCAAAATTGGCTTTGATTGTTGTGTTCCATCAATAACTTTGAGTCCTGGATTTGTGACTTTTTCAAAATTTTGATCACTGAATGCATCTAGGAACTTTTCTTCTTCAATATCTTTCTCAACTCCTTTTCTCTTCTTCTTTAGAGTTTGAAAATACTCCTTATCTTCCTGATCGCGCTGAGTTTGTAAATATGAACTCATCTGATTTATACCTCTATTTAACAATTGCGCAAAATTTTCTCCACGCTTAGCTTTAGATAGATTAATCAATGGCAATTTATTCAACTCTTTAAGATCTTGAACAGGAAGTTTTATAATACTTGAGAAAAAATAACAAACATCACAGATTGCATTTATCCTTTTAATCAAAAATGCATCAAAGACCTCATCATATTTCCATGCGATGATTTTCACTTCTTTTGTAGTATCAGGAACAATCATGGCATTTAGTAGCTCAGAGATAGATTGTCCTTTCTGCAAAACATTACAAACTAGATCTCCTACTGAACGTGCCTTATTCCACAGTTGCTTTTGATCCATAGAGACTTGATAACTTTGCCTTTCAGTCTCTGGAAACATTCTCATAAGCTCCTTTCTTCTTTCATACACTGTGCTCTTCATAGCCAGAGACTGAATTTCCTGAGGTTTCAAAATCCTCGTTCTTTTCATGATTTCTAAGTATTGAGGATTGTCCATGTCTAGCACTATCATCTTGTTTGTTTGTCTTTCAGTGGCTTGGAAATTTCTCACTAAGTTCCTCAATGACTCATCTTGTAATCTATTAAGTTTCTTTCGTGGATAATTTCGAGACTGTAACCACATTCTGAGTGCTGTAACATTCATATCATCAAGGTTTGGATGATGCAACTCAGAAGTAGATAGTTCTTCAATATTAATACTTTCCTGTAATGGGTTCCACTCCCCGTGTTCCACTACAATGTCATCTGGATCAAATGGTGCAACTGATTCAACAGTAATGCACTTCTCAAAATCTTCATTAATCTGAGACACAGTTAAACCATCCAGAAAAACTCTATTGTACTTCATTTTGATTACATAATTATACCTTTCTTCCACATCCACAGGTATATCATCATGGCTTATATCAATCGGCGAATAATGCTCATCAACATTAGCTTCTACTAAATCTTCATCATCTAATACTTCATTATACCAATCATCATCAAAATCACCTTCTAAATTATCTAAGGCTGTAATTGTTTCTTGTATATCCGAATCCTCTGCTTCTATTCTTGCAGGTTCATCAATCACCTTTTCAACTTTGGATGATGATTCAGGTAGTACTGAAACATCAATATCATCTATTTTCCTCTTTCCTTTATCCACTTCAGGGATTTTTTCAACATCTATCGGAGTTATCTCAGAAATAATCATCAATTCTGGAGACGAAGTCTTTAGTTTTTCTTTCATCTTTTCCAATTCTTCTTTCATAACTTCATTTTCTTCATTCAATTTCTTAAACTTTTCCTCCATTAGATCATAGTCTTTCATCATTACTTCAAATGTTTTAACATTATCTTCTTTACTTTTCATCAACTCTTCAATCACTTTATCTTTCTTTTTCAATTCTTCTTGTAATTTCTCATTAGCTTCTTTTAATTCTTCAATCACTTTCAACTGCTTTGAATTCTCTTCTTTCAGCTCATCTATAATCTACTGAAAATTAACTTCTTCAGTTACATTAACTTCTTGTTGAGTTTCATTCATAAATTCATTATAAATTGTAGCTTCAACAACTTCAAAGTCTTGAATATTCTCATTAAACTCAAACTGTTCATTAGTATCTACCATCTCTTCAATCATACTCACTATCTCCTCAACAGTTTGACTATCTCCAACAATTTCTTCATTTTGATTAACTTCAGTATCATCATCATGAATTTCTTCAGTAACTTGATCAATCTCTTGTACATTTTCATCAATTTCTTCATGAATTTCCTCAGTAGCTGACTCAGTTTCATCTACAGCATCATGTCTTTCTTCACGAGTGTCTTCAGTAACTTGCTCAACTTCTTGTATATCATCATGAGCTATTTCCATCACATCATCATCATAACCTCCATCATCACCATTATCATCTTCAGAAGAACTTGAACTCTCTTTATCATCATCATTATCATCATTGTCATCATTATCATCATCATCATTAGGCAATTCTTCTATGAGATCAGTAGGGTCTATAGGTTCTTCTTCTGTCAAATGGTAGTGATCAATAGTAATGTCAACTTCATCATTAGCCACATTCCTTATGTAATCAAACAATGGTACATTTTGAGCACCAGTGACTATAGCAAGTCTCTTATAAGAAATCTTAGACATATGCTCTAGCATCAGAGTTTCACCACTCATACCATCTACACGTATATCTGGATGCTCTTCATTTATAATCATCCGTAGGAATCTAGGATACATCAGATACTTGTTCCTAATTCCTTTTTCCAAGTTAAAGATAAAACCGTTTACAATCCACTTAGACATATTAAATCTCCGATTAGTTGCAAGTGTTACGATAGGAGATGCTATGTCTACTGGGAAAGAGTTCCATACAGCACTCCTTTTGGACATACAGTGTTGAAAGATATAGCATAACAGCTTCCAGTGGTTATGGACTCTTGCTTTAAAGAATTGTTTCTTTGGAAAGTGATCAGAATGACCCATTTCTATGAATGTCTCTCTACATTCATTAAATGTTAATTCAGATAAATCCTCTGGATCATTTGGTCCCAATATTAAAGCTTCTCTTATGGACTCTTCAGATACTTCAATCATTCTGAAGTTTGTAATGAATCCTCTCACTACTTTTCTCCCTTCATCATTAACTTCAACAGATGCAGTGTTCCAGAACTTCTTGATTAGTCTTGCATAGATGATTGGCTGATAACACATGGCATAAGCATACTTCGTTCTCAGCAAAAATCTAATCATCTTTTCATATCCCACAGCATCTCTTAATTCTTCATTCAGTAAAGCTGTAATATTGTGTTTAGGCTCAAATTTTAATTCAGCCATCTTCAAAATTGAAAAAAAAACAAGAAATTTTGAAACTTGAATATGCAACAATTAAAATCAATTGAAAGTTTATTGAAATTTAAAGAATTTGTGTGTTTAAAACATTTTTGACGAACTTGCGCTTAAAAATTCTAAGTGTTTGACATTCTGTTCAAGAACAAATCATAATTCAAGTTAGTTTCTTTATGATTTATACACACTTTAACATGAATTTTTAAACAATGTAATTTTTTTATTTTTTATTTTTAATTTTTTTTCTTTTTTTTTATTAAAAAAATTTTGAAAATGACTGTTCATCTTCATCAGTCGACTGATGAAGAATCATCACAGATTCAAGATCGATGAAAACCAGATTTAAATGTATCAACAAGGTTGAAATCATGTTTTCATTAACATGCTATTCTCAATTACAATTCATTATTCCCATTTTACTCACAAGTTCAACAGATTCAATCAAATTGGGTTCATACGCCCTAATAGGTTCGATACACCTAATCAAATTCAACCTATTAAACTAAAATTTCTATGATTTTGATCATAAACTTACATTTAGAATCTGATAAAACTACTATCGAATGCAAGATAAGAACAAAATCAATCAGAAATGAGTGAATCAGGGTTATTGAGAGTCGGGGTTTTATGAATGTTCGGGAATTTTTGAGTGAATGAAGATTCTGAAATTACAAAGTGTTGCTTTTATACTAAGTGAAATTTTAGACGCATGAGCACTGTTTGTGCGCATGAGACTGAAATTTTCACTAAGTACTTAGGCGCATGAGCACTGTTTGTGCGCATGAGATCAGACGCATGAGCACTATTCAGGCGCATTGATCTATCTGAAACGCCCAACACTTGGTATTTTTCACTTGATACGCCCAATTCTGAAAGTTTGGATACTGTGTATGCTTATGAGGATTTGTGAAACGCCTAACACTTAATCACCATTTTCAGACTTATGACAGCTGTTTAGCCGCATGACAACTGTTTAGTCGCATGAGGTTGTCTGAAACACCTAACACTTGTGTAAATTCTGAAAAATCATCATGCTCCTAATCCCGGACTTATTAACACTGTTTAGGCGCATGAGATGACTTTCATGTGTCTAACACTTGTAATTTTCAGACCTTCCACCTGTATACTGTTTAGACATATTAGTACTGTTCAATACTAATATTTAATCAATTTATCAAATTTTGACTTTAATTAGTCAAATTTTGACTTTCACCCAAAATTTACATAATTGGCCCTCAATTTTGAACTTTTTACATTTCAAATTTTTATTTTTATTTTGAATTTTTAATTTTTATATTTTGACCTTTTTATTTTTGTTTTAATTTTTTTTAAAAATAATTTCCCGTCATTTTAGTCTCTAAACTTTAACAAATAATCTCATTTAAAATGTTGCAAGAAGCTTTTTCACTTAAAATATTTTTCAGGTTCATTTTTACATTATGTTAAACACACACATGCTTGAACATTTTAGCTTCATCCTTTCCATCCAAAACTTTAAATTTTGATTTTTTTATATCTTGAAATTTGAAAATCAATTTTCTTAGACGCTTTTCCTTTTAACTCTTTTTACTCCCCCTAAACTTTTAAGTTTAACAAAACTTATAAGTTTCTTGATTTTGTCACAAAAAGATCACACTAATCATTGTTAATATGCATGCACACAGAAAACATTCAAAAAATCAAAATTAAAGAAGAATAAAAATCTAATATTTACAAATGAATCAATGTCTGCAATGAGATCATATTAGTTAAGATTAACACATTGAAATAAAAAAATTGATGGATAGTCACAGACAGTGAATAAATCCTGATCAAGTGTGTTCCAGGTCAGTATTTCTGCAGCAAAGGAGACACGAGATCTAAGGACAGAAAATGAGTGCATTTAGCAAGATATTCAGCGCACTTACTTTTTCAATTCTTGGATTGTTTAAGGTACAATTAGATATGACATTATGCAGTCACACTTAGACTTAGAGAGGTTAATTCTCATAAAGATATGCAAGAAGTCAGTGTTCTCAATTTGTTAACCTGACATATACTATAACTAGATCTCATTTGGTGTTTGTGCACATTGGCATCTTGTTGCATTAGTGAGAATATCCAGGTCTGTAATCACTTACAACAAAGGATATCTCATCACTTCAAGTCTATGATGACTCATAACAGAGAAGTGTTAGATGCATTAAATAATTAGAGCTCAATGGTTATTTATATCACCATCAGGTGTGAGATTATGTCTTAACAAGCAATCAATTTAAGAAATCAACACTACTCATTAGTGCTAAGATAGACATACATGAATGCATGAGTGATTTAGTTTAATCACAAAAATTTACTTTTTCAGTCTAATTGCATGAACTTACTTGCACATCATATCTGATCACGTCAGACTTTATTATCAAGTGAAGTATGCAACTGATCATACTAATGTATCTATTATTTCTCACATATTACAAAGACAGATTCATCCTAAATAATGTTTTAACAAAAAAAACTCTATTTTTGTATTTTGTTTTATATTTTTATCTTTTGATTTTTCAATTTTCAATTTTTGTATTTGGTTTTGCTTTTTCTAAGAAACATGCACACACAAAATAAAATCAGGCAATTAACTTTGACAGTTTCTCTTGCTGTGTCCTATTCGGTTAAGAGAGGGTTCTGATCATATTTAGACTCAATTAACTGAAATACTCAAAAACCAGTTTTTAAATGTGAGAACAATTGACTCTACCAAATACTCAAACCGTCCTGGTAAGAAGGCTTTAGTAAAAAGGTCAGCCAACTGTTTTTCAGTTGCAATTTGAATCAACATGATTAAACCTTTTTCAGAGTTATCTCTGAGAAAATGATATCGAATCTCGATATGTTTTGTTTTGAATGTTGGACAGGATTAGCTGTAATGAATATAGCAGCAGTGTTATCAATGTAATTGGAGTTTTAAGAAATTTGAACCCGTAATCCAGCAGTTGGTTTTGTAACCAAAGGATTTGAGAACATCCTGCTGAAGCAGCTATGTACTCAGCTTCTGCGGTTGAAACGGAGACATTTGTTTGTTTCTTACATTGCCATGAGACTAATCTGGGTCCTAAAAACTGACAACCACCCGTAGTTGATTTTCTATCTTGACAACATCCTCCATAATCACTATCAGTATACCCATATAACTCGAAGTTTCCTTCATAAGGATACCATAACCCTAAGGTCGGTTTACCTTTGAGATATCTGAATATGCGTTTGATAGCAATTAAGTGGGATTCCTTCGGGTCTGATTGATACCTGGCACAGACACAAACAACATACATTATGTCAGGTCTAGATGTAGTAAGATACATCAATGAACCAATCATAGATCTATATAAAGTTTGGTCTACAGATTTTCCTTTTGGATCAGGCTCAATCTTGGTGTTTACGTCAGCTGGAGTTCTTATAGATTAACAATCTTGCAGTTTAAATTTCTTCAAGAGTTTGTTAACGAACTTCTCTTGATTAATGAAGATTCCATCTGCAGATTGCTTAACTTGAAGTCCAAGAAAGAAATTTATTTCTCCCATAGAACTCATTTGAAATCGAGACTTCATGATTTCTTCGAATTCATTGCACAATTTTGGACTGGTAGAACCAAATATGATATCATCAACATACACTTGTACACATAAAAGATCATCAGCATCCTTCTTGATAAACAGAGTTGGATCGATTTTCCCTCGCGTGTATCCATGTTGGATTAAGTGTTGTGATAATGTTTCATACCAGATTCTAGGGGCTTGATGTAAACCATACAAAGCTTTGCTAAGCTTGTACACACGATGAGGAAATTCCGAATCTTCAAAACCCGGAGGTTGCTTTACGAACACATCATCAGTGATTGGTCCATACAAGAAAGCACCTTTCACGTCCATTTGATACACCTTGAATTTCATGAATGATGCATAAGCCAGGAAGACACGAATTGATTCAAGTCTTGTAACTGGAGCAAATATTTCATCATAATCTATTCCTTCCTCTTGGGTGTATCCTTGAGCAACAAGTCTCGCTTTATTTAGAATAAATTCCTCGATCATCTGTTTTGTTTCTTAACAACCATCGTGTGCCTATGGAATTTTCTCCTTTAGGTAAATCCATAAGATTCCACACTTCTTATTTGCGGAATTGAAGTAATTCTTCTTGCATAGCCTCAATCCAACTATTGTCCTTTAACGCTTCGGTAACGTTTTTAGGAACAATTTGGGAAAGAAAACACGAGTATAAACAAACATTTGCTTGTTCAGATTTACTCCTCGTAGTTCTCTCATTCAATGGACCGATAATCTGAGATGTTGGATGGTTCTTGTGAATACGAGATCTTGGAATCTGATTTCCTTGAACATGAACATCCAGATTGATTTGGTTTAAGTTAGAAAGCTGATGTAATAGGCTCGAAGAATGTAGATTGAAATTGAGAACTTGAGTCGGTGAGTTGATGAAGTAATCAAGATTACCGGTATCAACTACATCACCAGAAACGGATGAAGTTCCAGACTCGGGTTGTACAATTTCTATACCATCATTAGGAATAGGCTGTGAAACTTCTTGATTTTCTGAAATGGAATGATGTTCATCTTGTTGAGAGAGATCATCATTATTTTCAAATCAAATTATAGAATCTTTGACAAAAGAGAAAAATGGATAATCTGGGCTTGAGTCATCCATATCATTAGAATCTGAATCATCACTGAAAGAACCGAGATCTCCTTGAACTTTCTTCTCACCTGTAGAATTAAACAAGTTAGATTGATTAAACAAGTTAGATTGAAAAGAGTTTGACAATGAATCTAAATCAAATAACCAGGCTGGACCATTTGAAACTGATGGAAAAGAATTTTCAAGGAATTTAACGTTTAATGTTTCAAGTATAACATTTGTCCTAAAGTTATAAACTCGATAGGCTTTTGAAACAGATGAATATCCAATAAAAAATCCATCATCAGATTTTGCATCAAATTTTCCTAGCTGATCACTTGAATTTAAAATCATAACTGGACAACCAAAAGATTTAAGAAAATCTATGTTTGGTTTCCTGCCAAACATCAACTCATAAAGAGTTTTCAGTTTGTCTTTCAAAATTAAATTATGATTCTGTACAAAACACGTAGTAGAAATGGCTTCATCCCAGAAAGTGATAGGAATTTTCGCATCTGCTAACATGGATCTTGCAGCCTCAATCAAAGTTATGTTCTTCCTTTCAGCAACTCCATTTTGTTGTGAAGTTCTGGGAGCACTAAACTGATGAGCAATTCCTTTTTCTGCACAGAACATGTCAATATTAGCATTTTTAAATTCCGTTCCATTATCACTTCTTATTGTTTTTACTTTTTGTTCAAGATGATTTTCTACTTTTATGATGAATTCTTTTAATAATTCAGCCGTTTTAGATTTAGCATTCAAAAAGAAAACCCATGAAAATCTTGTAAAGTCATCAATGATAACTAAACAATATGATTTTCTTCCAATATTCTTCACGTTGGTTGGTCCAAAAAGGTCCATATGCAACATCTGAAGGGGTTTGGAATTTGAGTTTATCTACTTGGGCTTATAAGACGCTCTGTACTACTTCCCCTTTAAACATGCTGAGCAATGATCAGTAGTGGCAAACTTCTTTGTTGGAAGGCCGATAACATGATTTCCCTACAAGCTTGTTCATATTCTTGAAGTTGGAATGTCCGAGACGTCTATACCAAAGCTGACTTTCATCATTTGAAGCTTGAACAATGAGGCAAGTTGTTTCTGTAGAAGAATCCACTTGAGACATATCCAGTTTGTATACATCTCAATCCCGAACAGCTATAACAACCACACAGTCCTTGCTAATCTGAAAACCTGGCTTCAAAATATAGCAATAAGAATCATCAAAAAGAACAGAATAGGATTTGTCATAAATTTGGGATACGCTTAACAAGTTAAAATTCAACTGTGAGCAGAAGTTGACTTTATTGAAGCTTATTATCCCGTTGGATACTGTTCCTTCTCCTGTGATTTTTCCTCCTGCATCACCACCAAAGGCGACATACGTACCATCCTTTAACTTAAAGTCTTGTAATAAGGCATGATTGCCTGTCATGTGCCGGCTACACCCGCTATCCACATACCATGTGTTGATTGGTCTTCTCAGGCGTACCTGCAAAACAAAGAAATTAAGTTGAGTTATCTACCCAAGCCGAGATGGTCTTGGGTTTTCCAAACTTATCAACAATTGTAAATTGTTTGAAATGAAGTTTGTTGACATCAGGCTTATTTTTAATGAACTTACCAATTCTGTTATTATTCACAAATTTTTGATTATTTGGAAAATTCATACTTTTTGAATGACCAATTTTTGAAAAACTTTTATTTTCAAAATTTTTATTATTCATTCTTACAAACCTTGGAATGAATTGGTCTTTAACTTATTGTTTTGGTCTCATCGGATTATTTCTTTTGAAAGATCTCAAACCTAAGGAAGGTTGGTTAGTTAATCTGTTAAATCCAACATTTTGATTTCTTTTATATTGAGGACTAACATAACCTTTGCTCACTGGTGATGTAGCAAATCCTTTCCTTGATGAACTCTTTCGAAAGTAACAGTTTTCAATATTGTGAGTCCGTTCATCACAGTAAGTATAATACTTATTAAAATAGCACTCTGATGTTGAGTGATTTCTCATGTCACATATGTGATAGTATTGTTGAAAAAGCATTCAGCAGTGTTGTGATTGTACATGTCACATATTTCACAGTACCTCTGCGGATGTTAAACGAATATTTGTTAACTTTTGATGTTGACTCAACGTTTGATCCTTGTTTAGGTTTAGGCGTCAAAAAGTTAATCTGTTGTTTTTGATTTGAAAATTTTTGTTTTTGATTTGATAGATTTTTCTTTTGCATATTTTGTTTTGTCTTTTGAACATGAACTTCATTCATTGTTTCCTTAGATACAAATCGTTTAACGACAGCGGAAGACTTAGAATCTGAACCTGTTTTCAGATCAGAGGTCGATTTGTTATTAGGAGTTTGCTTAACATCTTGAATTGATTTCATGGTTAACATACCAGCAGACACAAATTTTATTGGTTTAAATTTATTTGTTTGATTTATTGTCTGTGTCTGATTTTCTTTAATTTGATCATTTTTAGCTTTAAAATTTTCTTTAATTTGATCATTTTTAGCTTTATTCATTTTTCTTCTTCTTCTCTGGTTCCTTGATTTTGTGGAACTTGATTTTACTTGAGATTGAACATCTTCAGTTGAAGATTCTTTTTCATTTTCTTTCTTTTTCTGGTCCTTTTGCCATTTAATAAATTCAGGATTATTTAGACCATATGAATTAGAATTTTCTGATGTTACTTCTTCATGTTTAGCTTTATCTTTGGTTTTGGAGGTTTGGTTATCATTTTTAGTGATTACTTCCTCCAAGACAGATTCTTTTGGAACAAAAAATTTCTTGCTTTTCGGTCTTGGTTCATAAGATTTGACTTTAACCGAATGACCGTTTTTGATTTTTTCAGTATCTTTCTCTTCAAAGATTTCTACATTAGCTTTCTCTTCTTCATTATCAGAAATCTTATTCTTGTTTTGGAAAGCTTTGAGTTTTGCCTTATTCTTAGGAGAATGATCATGTGTATTAAAGTTTTCTGGCAAAGTATTAGTTATAGATTCAGGCATTGGTTCGTGAGTGAAACCTAATCCTGCTTTTTGTTTATCTTTTCTTTCACTTACCAGTTGTTCCACGATTGTTTTGGAACTTTTGACTTTAGCAAGATCAACTTGAGTAGCAGCATGTTGTATTTTCTCCTATTCTAAGTTCTTGGTCATTTCTTCAAGTTGTTTTGAAACTATTTCTAGTTCTTTCAAAGTTTTGTTTCATGAAGTTTGTAAAGAAATGATCTTTTCATCAGATATTTTATGATCATTTTTGAGTTTATTATGCATCAATTCCTCTTGCTTAAGTTTTTCACATATTTTGTATGAGTAATTTCTGTAATATTCAACGTGTTCAAAGCAAGATTTTGTGCATAGTTTTTCTCTTACTTCTGATGGTATTTTAGGATATTTAGGAGAAGAGGTCTCAGAGTTAGAAGATGAATTTTCAACCTTTGGTTGATCTGATTGTGCCAATAAAGCAACTTCTTTTGAATCCTCTTTAGGATCAGATTTATCACTCCAATCATATTCTTCTTCTTCATTCTCAGAATCATATTTAGCCTTTGGATCACTATCTTCTGACCAATCTTCTTCTTGAACTTCTGCAATAAGAGATAAACTAGAGGTTAAGTCAGCTGTAAACTGCTCTGCATATGCACTCCAATCGTATCCATCCTTGATGCTCACTACTAAAGCTTTCTTGGGTTCTTCAGAAGCTTTTGAGTCATCTTTAAGTTCAGGCATTGGTAAGCTTTGGTATGGTTTTTGGAATGTATTCTGAGATGATTGCTGAAACTTTTGATTGCTTGAACTCGATTGGCTATTTCCTCCTTTGTTTCTGGGAGCTTTGCATTCCCTTGAAAAGTGACCATAGCTATTGCAGTTGAAACACCTTGACTTAGACTTGTCAAATCCAACAGTCTTGTTAGCACTTGGCTTGTAGTTTTTGTTGACATAAGAGTGTTTTTGAGTTTTGTATGCAATCATCACCATTTGCCAGTTCAGATCCATTTCCTCCACATCATCTGGGTCCATCTCGAATAAGTCCTGCAAAACAAAATCTCATTGAGTTAAATGACTACCTTGATACGCTTGAAAACTAGCCATAAAAGCAGTAAAAGCAGATTTGGACTCTTCATCCTGTAATAGGATGTTAATGACATCTTTAACTTTGCTAGATTTAGCAGAGTTAGAAGATGGCGTCTCAGTATGAGTGTTAGAAGTTTGAGGTTTAGGAGGAGACTGAGGTTGTGGTTGTGTTGCATAAGCAGGAACACTTGTATATGAAGAATCTGTAAAGAACCCTGCTCCCACAAACAGATCACCCTCTTCTTCTAGTGCACTTTCATTCTTTGCAATAAATGCATTTTCCACAGTGTTAGCTGGTGATGCAACATACTTGTATTGAGACATTGATGCTGCTCTATCATTGTTCCTTGAGCTTTCATCAATTTCAACAGACTTAATTTTTGCTATCAACAGATCAAGATCCATAGGAAATTTCTCAGTATGCTTTAACAGTGTAACTGTTTATTTCCATGAAGATCGAAGAGCATTGAGAAGCCTAAAGTTTAGATCTTTTAGATCATTTTTGATGCCGGAAGTTAACATCTCAGTGGTCAGTTGCACGAATCTATTCATCATTTGGTTTATGGTTTCACCAGATAAATGCTCAAATAGCTCTAACTGTCTCTTCAATTTCTGCTTCTTGAGATCTTGAATCTCCTTACCACCTTCACAAATTATCTTCAAAGCTTTATACATGGTATATCCCATTTGATATCCATCTAGTCTAGTTAAGACTTCAAGTGGTAGTCCTTTACACATCATGGAATAGGCTTTAATGTTATTCTTTACTTTTCTTAGATCATCACCTTGTAACCCATCTTCAGGATATGATTCTGGAGAGTCTTTTGTGTAGACAAACCCTCTATCAGGACCATCTGAAGTGATAGGAATATGAGGTCATTTTTCTATTGACTTCCACAAGTCAGTGTCAATAGAATTAAGGTGATGTTTCAATCTAAGAGACCAGTTCTTAAAATCCGCTCTGTTCTTCAGCTTAGGAACTCTGTTCTCTGAATCTTCTGACTTCACCTTTTTATATTTTTGATTTTAGAAAAATATTTGTTTTTGTTGTTTTTAATTTTTGAATTAAAAAAAATGAAATGAAAATGTGCGCCTCAACAGTGGTCAATGCGCCTGAAAATACTTGGTTCTGGGTAGTTTCAAAGTGTCCACACAGCTGTAATGCGCTCCCACAGTGGTAAAACGCCTAGACCCAAAATGCCTTAACAGTTCAAAAACACCTGAACAGTTGTCAAGTGCCCAAACACTTAGGCAATTTTCAATAGTGTTTTGACCTAATGCGCCAACTTCAACAGATTCATACGAACTTAGATAAACTGAAATCCTTCAAAACTTGATGAATTGACCTAAAATCCTCCAATTAGGTAGGAATTCAATCAATTAACAGTCCTCTAACTTCAATTTCATCAAATAACAACAACAAATTGATCTTTGATTCAAATATCAGTTCGACTATGAAGAACAAGTTCGAACACTGATTTGAACAGTTCACTTAATTTGAACGAATTGAACTGTAAATTGTGATTCAATTCATGTTTCTGATGATGAAACACAACTGAATTCAATAATTACTTGCTTGAATTGCTTATCAATCACAGATTCAAGTGATTTCAAGAGTTCGACAGTTTGAAGAACTTCAATCACTGAACCAACAGCTCTGATACCATTTGATATGATCAAAATGGATCGATTTGTGATGATATTGTAATACAATTCAATTAAACAAACACATGCAATCAATTCAATGCAAACAAATCACAAACATTCATAGGTTTTCATTGATTAGTATGCATAGAAAGTACACGTGTAAGTAAAAAAATAGTTACAAGTTCGTTCACTGATCTAGTCTCTATCAGTTTCTAAGGTCTACCTACACAATACCTTATCTATGCTATTTATACTATCAAGAAAACAAAAGTAACATATTTACAAAAGTAGTCCCTATACTATGACAAAAACTATAAAAGACACATAAAGACTAAATGTTAATCTTTAAGAAGCATCTACAAACCCAACTGAAACCGAGAAGAAACACGATAAAATCTTACCTTTTTGAAGATTTCTTCTACTTTCTCCCTCTAGAACCGGTGGGAGTCCCTTTTCACTCTCTAAAGTCGTACGTTGAGTGTATGGGAGAGTAAGTATGGGCGGCCATATCTTCTTCTTGAACCCATTATGGGCAGGTTTGACCTTTGCACACCTTTAACCCCTTGCTTTGAAATTATTCCCTTTTTTCCCTTATATTTTCTTTTCTTTTTCTTTTCTTTTACTGAAATTTTCCGGGTGTTACATCTTCTAAAGCCAAAAGACCAATTCTTCCGAAGCCAAAGATGAAGTCTTCCAAAGCTTCAAAGACAAAGTCTTCCGAAGCCAAGACTGATTACTTCCAAAGACAGAGTAGGCATGTCTTCTTTGACTTACTTTTGACAAAACTTAAAACACCTTTCTGCTGCCATCTCTGATGACTCACCAACTAGCATGAGTTGGTGAAAAGTCCATGCTTTTGTCAACTGTAGATTAAGGTGTTGAGTCTGTAACTTTCCAACTATGTACTTTTATCCTTTTTGTATTAGATAAGGATGTGAGCTATGACATGCCATTGTCACTAGTCAAAAAGGAAATCTGCCATTATGACTCTACATTGATCTTATTGTCTAGATTAGTGTTTCCAGCCAGCCTTCAAAGTTTGGCCGGCTGTAGGATGTAGAATAAAATATCTCAAGCACTTGTATCTTTAGATAAGCTATGTAACACTTGTAAGAACTTGAGAGAAATATACAACATTCTTGAAAACCATATATTATCTTGTTCTTGTGCTTGTTCTTTACTTGTGTTCTTTGTTTCATCTCTAATTCAGTTCCCTATTTGATCTATTAAGTGTTCTAACACTCTCCAAACAATGTGAAACTGTTGCATTGACCACCCTTCATTGGTCGTGCAATTGGTATTAGAGCATTTTAGGCTCTTGATTGTAAGATCTTACCATCTTAGATCTCTTTAGTTTCACAAAACACTTACCAGCTCAAATGGCAGCTATCTCTCAGGCTGATATGGAAACTGGTACCATGACAAAGTCTTCACTGATCACTCCTGATGACTTTGATACTTGGTGCCAACGTATGGAAGGGTTCATCAAGTCTCAAGACAGCAGGATGTGGAGATCTGTTATCGAAGGACCTCACATCCCAAGCACCTTTTTAGCCATAGCTGGAGGTGGGATGTTTCCAAAGGAAATGGCTTACTACTCTGAGGAAGATTGGAAGAAAATTGATGTAGATCAGAAAGCCATGACCGCTCTCCAAACTACTCTTCCAAACTCTATCTACAGAGGCTTCAAGAAGTGCAAAACTACTAAGCAGCTTTGGGATGCACTTGAGCTTATGTATGAGGGGTCTGAGAAAGCCAAGGAAAACAAGAAAGACATTATAAAGTAGCAGTTTTAGAACTTCGCCTACAAGACAGGTGAAACCATGACTCAATAATACTTCAGGTATGTTGAGATTGTGGATACTCTAATGGATGTTGGAGTTAAACTTGAGAACAAGGACATCATGAGGAAGTTCATGTTCTCTCTTCCTAGACAATGGACTCACTACTATATGGTTATTAAGAGAACTGAAAACCTCTATACCCTTACTCTCACATAGATGTATGGCATCCTTAGTGGCTACCAGATAGAGATGAACATGCAAAATCCATCAAGCAACTCTTCAAACAATCAGCAGAGTTCAGCCCTTCATGTGGTTGAAAGGGATAGTAGAGAATCATAACATCATCTTAGCTTCTACCCTGACAACTCATAAAAGGTTCCTTTCATCACCTTTCTTGAGACACCAAGTGAGAGCTACATCCAAGGAAGTCCATTCCAAGAGAGAAGCTCTGCTTAAGCCTTTGTGTCTGTTGATGAAAGTTGTGGAAACTTTCTCTTCACTCTTGAAGACTTGGATTTTATCCATCTAAATGACCTTGAGTACATGGAGATAGTTCACAAGGTGGCTCTTCTCACTCATAGAGCCAAAAAGTTCTACAAGAGAACAGAAAAGAAGTTCCCAAGCAATATGACCAGTGGAAAGTTTGTCCTGGATAAAAGCAAGATAAAGTGTTACAACTGTAACCAAATAGGACACTTTTCTAGAGAGTGCAAGGCACCAAGGACAAATGGTGGCCAAACACAACCCAGACCAAACTACACTAATGCAGCACCCAGAACTAAGAAGCCAAGCCAACCAAAACAACATGTTATTGTTCTTGTTGAGGAAGGAGGCTTTGAATGGAGCTTTTAGGTAGAAGATGCTTCTCCAAACCAAGCACTGATGGCTGATCATGAAGAATCCAATGTATTAGAATATCTTTGTACTCCTGAATGCATTGCCAAAGTTAATACCTGCAGGTCCTACAACTTGGAAGATTTTGAAAGAGCAAAAAATGATTATAAACTTAGATTTAAAGATTTTGAATAAACCTTTTCTTCTTTTAAGCATGAGCATACAAACTACAGGACTCAAATCAAAGATCTCATAACCAAGTTATCTAAATACTAGGCTGAGCTTGTCATAAGCAAAACCAAAGAAAAAAAATGTGTTCTTGAAGAGGAAATCTTTAAGAACATAATATCCTCATCTTTGCATGCAAAGATTTGTTATCAGAACAGGTAGGTACTAGGGTCAAGTGAGATAGCTCCTCCACACATTCCTATCTGTTCGATCTCCAAGGTGTAGAACTTGTCAAGATAAGCTGCCTCATATTGATCCTATCCAAGAGAAGGATGAAGATATAAAGGAGATAGTGAAGGATGAACCTGAAGTGTGTGACAAGGGTTATCCTAAGAAGGGTCACTACTCTCCTAGAGAGAAGAAGAAACCAGAGATGACCAAATCTGCAAAGAAGAACTTGATAAGGGCGGCCAAAAGAAAATCAAAGAAAGCACAAGAAATCAAGGCCACTTTTAACTCCAAGAAAAAGCAAGTTTTTATATCTGCTGGATTTGAAATGGTAAATACTGAAAACTCAACAATGTACTCTAGTACCAGGAGTTTTAGTTTACGTCCAAATCAACCTGGTCAGGTGAATAAGGCTGATCAAATGTGCACCACTACTTCACAGCCTGAACCATCCAATTCTAAGAGCAAGCCTCACCCTAAGAAGCCTGCTACATCATCTGAGAAGATAAAGAAGGAAGTGGAAAGTAATCAAGCTCAGCCTCCTACTCGGAAGAAGACTCTCAAAAGAATGCAAACTGAATGCATCATGTGTGGTAGTACTTCTCACTTTGCTAAGGATTGCATCTACAATACCAAAAGTACTATATGACCAAAAAGAAAACTTATAAGAAGAAGAAGAAGAAGATAGCTTCAAAAGGAAAATCTCTTCCTTCCGGAAGCTCCAAAATGAAGAAGAAGATAAATGAAAACTTGCATTCGGAAGAAAATTTGGTCTCAGAAGAAAGGAATGCTTCCGAAGTACTGAAGTTTCCTGCAGTAGATGCAAAATCTTCCAAAGGTCCAGTCTCCAAAACTACCGAATTCATCAAAACTTACAAAGTATTGATGGCCAAGTCTAGTCTTCCAATGATGGTGTGGAAGATGAAGGAAGGCCATATCTCTTGAGTGTATCCTAATTTTGTGATCATAGACATAACATGCTATTTACTGAGCATGAGTGCATTGTTCTCAAGCTCGAGGTGGTCATTCCTCAAGAGCATATCCTGCTCAAAGCCCCCAGAAAAGGGAATACGTATAAGATGGATTTGTAGGAAACCTCCTCTTCAGGAGAAGTTTCTTGCTTTCTATCTAAAGCAAATAGTGATCAGTCTTTCCTCTGGCATAAAAGAATGTGCCATATAAACTTTAAAAACATGAATAAATTAATTAAGAATGATTTGGTAACTAGAATGCCAAATAAAGAGTTTACAAGTGATGACCACTGTGTTGCGTACCTGAAAAAGAAGCAACAAAAAGTGTCTCACAAGCCAAAGGAAATAAACTCCATCACTACACCCCTACACATATTATATATGGATCTCTTTGGCCCCACCAGTGTAATGAGTATAGGAAGGATCTTATATTGCTTGATGATCATAGATGACTTCACAAGATACACTTGGGTCTTTTTCCTTAGAACTAAGGATGAGACCCCTGAGATCTTGAAGTGTTTCATTCTAAAAATTAAGAATCAATGTGATCACAAGGTCAAAATCATAAGATGTGATCAAGGAACTAAATTCAAAAACCAAATCTTGGATACATTTTATGATGAGAAGGGTATTACAAGACAATACTGTGTTTCCAGAACTCCTCAACAAAATGGTGTTGCTGAGAAGAGAAACATGACACTTATTGAAGCTGCAAGAACCATGTTATCTGACTCTAAATTGTCTATCACCTTCTGGGCAGAGGTAGTCAACACTGCCTGCTATGTGCAAAATAGAGTTTAAATAGTCAAGACTCATGGTAAGACTCCTTATGAACTATGGCACAAAAGGAGACCTTTCATTGGTTTCCTCAGATCATTTGGATGTCCTTGCACTGTCTTGAATAACAAGGATCAAATAACCAAATTTGTTGAGAAATCAAATGATCGACATTTTATAGCATACTCTTCCCAAGCTAAGGCTTATAGAGTATACAATCTCAGAACTAGAGTAGTTGAGGAGTCAACCAATGTGACCTTCAATGAGCACACACCCAGTAAGAAAGGTTCTGGTCCTTATTGGCTATTTGATCTTGATTTAGTTACCAACTATTTTAACAAATCTTGTGAAGATGTTTCAGTATCTTCAGGTAGCTTATCAATAGGAGATTCTGATCCACTATTTGAGCTGAGAAGACCAAGTGTTCAAACTACTTTAGCTCCAGTGGTAACTAGACTTATAGTTGGAAATCCTGTCAGCATAACCATGACACATTCTTCAGCTGATATATCTGAGGTGCCTATAAATTCAAGCACAAAGGCACAAGACTCAAATGAAGGAATTTCCAATGTAGGAGGAGATGGAGGTGGTGATAGTGATTAAGAATTTCTTGATACTAATAACCACTTCATGGAAGACAACATCAATGACGTGTCACACTCATTGGATCAAGTCTCTCTTGATAAGTGTGTTGATGTGGTAGAAGACACTTAGTCACCAGATCTAAATTTTACCAATTTAGATCTGTCCAACCAACTTGTTATGATTCCTCAACTAAGAATCCACAAGTTACATCCCACCACAAACATCAATGGAAATGTTGAGACAAGGGTGAGAATGAGAGGACACACCCATGACAAAAATGTTTGTCTTCGCTCTTGTTTCTTGTCCCAGATTGAGACTAAGAAGATTGATGAGGCTCTAAATGATAGAAGTTAGGTTGAAGCAATGCAAGAGGAGTTGCTTCAATTCAAGAGACAAAAGGTTTGGAACCTATGTGCTCTTCCTTAAGGGAAGACTACTATAGGTACCAAGTGGGTATTCAAGAATAAGAAAGTTGATAGAGGAATTGTCATCAAGAATAAGGCAAGACTAGTTTTTAAGGGTACACACAAGAAGACAGGATTGACTACAAAGATGTTTTTGCTCCTGTAGCAAGACTTGAAGCTATCAGGATATTCCTTGCTTTTACTGCATCCAAGGATTTCAAGGTCTTCCAACTTGATGTCAAGTGTGATTTCTTATATGGTGTGATTGATGAGGATGTATATGTCAAACAACCACCTGGCTTTATAGAACCAGATCATCCTGATAATGTTTGCAAGCTTGACAAAGCTCTTTATGGGCTGCATCAGGCTCCAAGGAAGTGGTATGAGACACTATCTCAGTACCTCTGTCAGCATGCTTACAAGAGGGGTACAATTGATGGAACACCCTTCATCAAGGGAACAGGAAATGACTTGATGCTAGTTCAAGTTTATGTAGATGACATCATTTTTGGGTCAACTAATCCAAAGCTCTACAAATACTTTGAGATGCTGATGAAGAATAGATTTGAAATGAGTGCAATGGGAAAACTCAAATTCTTTCTTGAAATTCAAGTGAAGCAGGTTGACAATAGCATCTTTATAAACCATTCAAAGAATGTGCAAGACGTACTTACCATATTTCATCTGACTAAGTGCAAGGTTGCTAATACACCTATAGCCAGAAACCACTCTCTAGCACCTGATCTTGAGGGGGAGTATGTTAATGAACATCTCTACAGGGCTATGATTGGGTCTCTTATGTACCTTACAGCCAGCAGGCCTGATATCATGTTTGCTACATATTATTTGTGCAAAATATCAAGCCAACCCCAAAATGTCACACCTGGTTGCTATCAAAAGGATTCTTAGATATCTCAAAGGTACTCCCAAACTGGGCCTTTGGTTTCCAAAAGAATTCTGACTTCAATCTGTATACCTATACAGATAGTGACTATGGTGGCCGTAATATGATTGCAAAGTCTACATTTGAGGGATGTCAATTTCTTGGTGGAGGGATAGTCTCATGGCAATGCAAGAAACAATCCGATGTGTCTGCATCAACTACTGAAGCTGAATATATTATTGTTACAAGCTGTTGTGCTCAAGTGCTTTGGATTCAGAATCAGATGCTGGACTATGGATTCAACTTCAAGAAGACTCCCATCCATATAGACAACAACAGTGCCATCTCTATTATAGAGAATCCTGTGTAGCATTCAAAGACAAAGCACATCAAATTAGGTGTCATTTGATTAGAGATAATTTTGCAAAAGGATTGATAAAACTAGTCAAAGTTAACATAAATGAAAAATATATTGATCTGTTCACAAAAGCTTTTGATGAAAAGAGATTTAAGTATGTATCAGCTATTGAGATGATTAACTTTAAGTAGATTTTTCTTAAACTAAATTCAAGATTACTTTTTCAAATATGTGTGTATTAAGTTGCCTATATCATCACTTATATAAGCCAGTTTACTTTCGAAAAAACTTTTCAAAATAACATTCCTTAGAATTCTGAGAAATCTAGATATGTTTTCTTTCGGAATACATCAAGTTGTCTTCGAAGGAAAATTATGTCTTCAAAACAAATAACTACTTCTGAGAAATTTACTTTCAGAAGAAATTCTGATATATCTTCCGAAGCTTACATTTGTTACCAAGTACTTATATGTCTTGAAGGACTATTTTCTTCCAAAAGCAATTAAGTCTCGAAAGCTTTATTCTCAGTTTGAGTAAAATTTCTGATATTGATATCTTCTGAAGCAAAATTTGTCTAAGAAATAAAAATACTCTAAGTATTTTTTCTTTCAAAGCAAATTCTTATAATACTAAGGAATATCTTTCGAAGCCAAATTGGCTTCGATATTTTTCTCAAACCTTCTGAAGACAAATTACCTTCGGAAGATTTTATTCAAGAAAACTACCTTTTTGGGCACTTTTTCAGAAATGGGACCAACATCCAGATTTCAAAGTTTACCCTTTTGTATTAATTTTGTCTCAAATCCTTACCATATAGATATTCGTACAACGGTTCCTCCTTTTTCACTTTCCTCTTCATCTGCAAAAGTTCAAACCCTAAATTCACCCACAAACCAACTTTGTTCCAACCTTTCTTCACTTCAAAGCTACTCAAAATGGTCAACCCTGATCCCTGAAACCAACCAACCCTGATCACAAGCAACACAATCAGGTTACTCTGTTATCATCTGAGAAGGATCTCGGTTTCTCAGATGTATGTCGCTTCTTATCTCTGTCAAACTACCTCACCGCCCTCACAATAGACCCTCCATTGTATGAAGATCAACTTTTAGAGTTCTTAAGGACCTGCTAAGAGGTCATCTTGGACGGTGAGAAGGCATTGTCTGCCACAGTGCAGGGGATGACAATATTCATCACTCCAGCCACCATCAACTCTCAACTAATGCTGGATGATGTAGAAGGCGAGTTGTCCTTCCCCAAATCTGCTATAAATAACTCATTCTGGCAGATGGGCTATGAAAGGGAGTACTCAGTAAGAACCTTCAAAAAGGGTAAGGTCTCCTCTCAGTGGAAGTACCTCCTCCATGTAGTAATCCACTCCTTATCTAACAAACATGGAGGTTTGGACCAAATTCCTGAGGACTTATCCTATATAGTCCATGGGATGGTTCAAGGGGTCAAGTTCAAGTACTCCCAGTTTGTTTATACAAACTTGCTTGCTAACTTAGACTCCTTAGAATATTATATGTTCCTTAAATATGTTCAACACATTCTTAACTGTGAACTGGGCTCACAGTTAAAGGGAACAGGTAATATTGTCAAGTTCAAGTACTCCTAGTTTGTTTATACAAACTTGCTTGCTAACTTAGACTCCTTAGAATATTATATGTTCCCTAAATATGTTCAACACATTCTTAACTGTGAACTGGGCTCACAGTTAAAGGGAACAGGTAATATTCTTAAACTACGACAGATGAAACCCGACATCTTCAAGACAATGAGAAAGACCACTATTGGCTTCTTAGGGGTTGAAACAACCCTGGTCCCAAAAATGTTAGAGCTCATTACTCAAGGTGACAACTTGACAGCACCAGTCAATATTAAACCCATACCTTCTACATCTGCACCACCCACACAACCACAAATCACCATCACCTACTAGAGAAAATTCAAACGAACCCCTGCTCAGTCTACTCAAGTTGAGCAAGCCCCCATATCATCACCCATGTAGGAAGAAGTGCAAACAAGAGATCCCACTTCTCTTGAGGTGCAGACCACTCCCATCATGTCTTTGATCAGTGCTGAGGTTCTTCATTCTCAGCCTGATAAGCTTATTACCCCAGCCTTAAGCCTTCACTCAGAGTCTCAAAACTATAGTGATCAAGCTTTAGGAGAAAGCTACCATCCCCAACCGCTAGACTTCAACCAACCAATCCCAACCTAGAATTCTATGATGATGAGGATATTAGTTTCAGTGAGTACCATGAGTCTTTCTTCTCCACTCCTGCTTAAGGAGAGATGAGTGCTCTTGAATTACCTATATCTAGCCCACATCATCCACCTACAACCGAGGTGGACCTCCCTGAACATGTTCAGGAGGCTCATATGGAAGAGGTTCTCACTTTTGTAAGTGATTACATTATAAAAACCTCAATCATGGCAACCTAACCCATTGACACTTCTTTTGAAGCTATCAGTGTGCAGGGGAAATCCAGCAGCCAAGAAACACAAGCTGGTGGTGAGAAAGAAGACTTTGATCCTATTCTCTTATCCCCGCATGATTCTTCTGATGAAGATGAGGGGAGTATGCAACTAAAGGTGTACAAACTGTCAAAACACTTCACCTATTTAGTTTCTAAGGTTAGTCACCTAGAATTTCAGGTGACTACCTTATAACGACAGGTCAGTGACCAACAACTTGAGATCACTGATCTCAAGGGCAAGTTAGCTGAGAGACCTGTCAGGAAAACTCAACCAGGTCCACAAGAACCTATAGATGTGATGGACCTAACCCTTAGTTCCCCTATGCAATAGGGTGATGCTACCAAAAAGGGGGAGAAAGTCCTACCTATAATCACAGAACCTAGGATTTCTGCCCAGAGTATGGACATGGAGGACTCACCACTCTCATTTGCAGTGGTCCATACTCAACAACCTCCTTAGGCTCACGTTGATATGGATTCACTAATTTAAATCTTGTTTGAGGAGGGTATACCAAGGGAAATGTCTACCCCATCCTACCCTACTGAAAATCCAATAGTGGGATGGTGGTATGATGCTGATAGGAGAGCCCTGGTACTCTCTAGATCTCAGGGACAACAAGAGGTCTTCAATTTTTATAACCTGAGATACTGTGAGAGCTTCTCTCTAGTTGACTTGCCACTTGCCAATACAAGTCAATCCAGGCAAGCTGCAAGGTTAGTTGAGAGAATCTAAGAAAAGTTGTTTGAAGAGTTCAAGCAGAGATCCAAACTATATAGACAGAGGCTAGTAGGCGAAACTGTTGGTCAACTGGATGCTGAGGTGAACCCTAAGATTACCTTCGAAGGGGAAACCTTGGCTGAAGGCCTAGCAGTTAAGCATGTGAATCTTGAGACAGGAATTGCTTCAACATCCATTACCCTTAGTAAGACACCAGCTGGTGAAGGTGTCTCACAGCCTCTCTCTAGCCAGAGCTCAAATGCAACACCAAGTAATGAATGCCAAAGCTCTCTCCACCCTGAGTCACACAGGCCAGTGACTCACAAAGGGAGGAAGAAAATGACCTCTGAGGAGATTAAGGAGGAGAAGAGAGAGAGGAATAGGAAGGCAAGGGGAAAGAGTTCAAGTAGGACCCCTGGATTCATGGAAGCTACCATCAGGGCTACCCCTAGGTCAAGCACTCAAGAAGATGGGTTGAGGGCAGCCATGCTTAACTATTTGGGGTCCAGAAACTACAATGTTGATTTACTCATCTCTTTCCCCTTGGATGAACTAAATGAACTGGCTGACATGGAAGTGTCAAAAGAGAAGAGGGAAGCTGATGATGCAGAATTAATTCTTAAAATTAAAGAAGAAAGGAGATAAAAAAAGTCCCTACAAAGCTCCTACCCTCTCCCCAGTTAAGGAAAGCCTTGAGGCAGAGGCTATGGCCACTGAGCAACAAACTCAGGTAGGTAGAGAACAAGATAGGTAAAATATGATTACCTACCTAAGTGTGACAGGCCTCTATCAGGCAGTAGACCTGCTTCCCTTGTCCTATAAGTATATTGAATTTGAAAATCTAAAGCAGCTTGAGCAAGAAGTGCTGAAAGAGCAAAAAGCTGCTAAGAGGAAGATGAGGGAAGAGGCTGCAAAGTCAAGAGCCACCATTAGAGCGAATCTGAAGAGGTTTGCTGATAGACAGAAGATAGTGAGCTTCTTGAAGCAGTATGGATTCTCTAGAAGGAGACTTGGTCCAATCTCTCTATCAACCATGGATTAGCATATTAGAGTGATCAAGCAGAAGATCAAAAGGGGTGAGCTAGTTGACTTGCATTCTCCACCAAGTCAGGCTGCACCTGAAGCTGAAGTCAAAGTTGAACCCCAAGAGAAAACACAACTTGGACCTAGTGCTGCATTATAGCCAACTTCATCTTTTGATCCACAGTAGGGTCTTGATCCCTCTCCTTCTAAACTTGTGAAGGAAAAGGACCCAAATGAGAAGGACAAACAAGAATCATATGGTGCTGCAAGCCAGCCTTCTCAGTTAAAGTATAGAAAGAGGAAGAGGGTGGCCATCAGAAGGGAAAAGAAGAAGAAGAAAAAGTCCAAGGTATCCACCTATGCACCCTAGGATGGGTTAAAACATCCTGAGGGTGATCAAGAAGATGTTGTTCATCCAATTCCTATTCAAGTAGAGCCTCTTGTTGCTAAGAGACCCATCGCGTCTTGGATTTTTGCCACCATCCAGACAGATGGTATGCCAATAGAGATCAAAGAGGGCCAGGCCATGTTCTTCTTGCAAAACATACTTGACCTCCCTCTGCATGATCTTTATGATATAAGGAGATACTTTGAGAGTCAGAGGAATCCTGACCAACTGATAATGAAGGGAATGGTCTTGATTCTGATGAGGACTATCAACAAAAGAAGATCAAGCTTTAAAGCACTCCTTCAGTTTTAGTAGCATCAGCCTAGAGGGAGTTTGTAAGGATCACACATAGAGGCTGATGCAACCAAAAGCTCTCAACATCAACTTGTGAAGTACTAGGAAAGTACTAGGAAGATTTGATATAACTGAGTGAATTATACTAAGTATCAAATCTTCCAAAGCCAAAAGACGAATTCTTCTGAAGCCGAAGATGAAGTCTTTCGAAGCTTCAAAGTCAAAGTCTTCCGAAGCCAAGACTGATTATTCTAAAGACAGAGAAGGCATGCCTTCTTTGACTTACTTTTGATAAAAGTTGAAACACCCTTCCGCTACCATCTCTGATGACTCACCAACTAGCATGATTTGGTGAAAAGTCCATGTTTTTATCAATTGTAGATTAAGGTGTTAAGTCTATAGCTTTCCAACTATGTGTTTTTATCCTTTTTATATTAGATAAGGATATGAGCTATAACATGTCATAGTCACTAGTCAAAAAGGCAATCTGCCTTTTTGACTCTACACTGATCTTGTTGTCTAGATTAGTGTTTCCAGCTGGCCTTCAAAGTTTGGCCGGCTGTAGGATGCAGAATAAAGTATCTCAAGCACTTGTATCTTTAGATAAGCTTTGTAACAATTGTAAGAACTTGAGAGCAATATACAACATTCTTAAAAACCATATGTTATCTTGTTCTTGTGCTTGTTCTTTACTTGTGTTCTTTGTTTCATCTCTAATCTAGTTTTCTGTTTGATCTGTTAAGTGTTCTAACAGTCTCCAAACATTGTGAAACTATTGCATTGACCACCCATCAACGGTCCTGCAGGATTGTTACATCATTTAAAAAAACTACATAAACTTATCTTCAAACATAGCCATGCAGGACTCACAAACAACTAATACATGTAGATAGAAACTAAGGGGCTGTTTGGTAGCCTTTAAATAGTCATTCAAAGGCTAACTCTTAATTGTTTATAGGCTCTTAATGTTTGAAAGGTAATCCTAATGCTGAATGATTATAATGGTACCTCTAAAACATTCGGAATTAAGGTTATCTCTTAACCATTAACAGGCTATGAATCATTTAATGGTAGCCTTTTAATGACTATTATAAAGCTACTAAACAGCCTCTAAGATATTGAAGTCTTTTACATCATGTATACATAAAATCAAGCTTCATTCCCAAACCACACATCATATGCCTATACGAATAAAAAATATACATCATGTATACATGAAAAAGCATACTAAAACATGTCAACGTAAAGTTAGTAAGCATTTAGAATTTACACAAATGAACAATTTATAGACCTCGTATTTGAGAAAAATATTATATAAGTTCACAACCATACCTGATCTCATCAGAAAAATAGCACCCTCAGGTTTAGACACTATTAGACAACTTAACATAAACACTCAAATATATAATATAACACATGACCTCGTATGAACATTCTAAGTTATTCCTCCAACTAGTGTAGGGTAACACACTAAGTAGCGCTACCTATACTATCCTACTGTTCCAGTAAAAACTAATGGTCTTGAATTCTCATAATCGGATATACAAAAAATTAATAGCAAATCTCATCATTAAAATCCTTTTAAATTATGCATCACAAAATAAAAGTTTAAAAAGCAAAAGGCTATGATACTCGCTTTAGGTCCAAAGCTTATATCTCACTATTCACACAAGCCTATCAAAAGAATTTTATTAATAAATAATTGATTATTATTTTGTTTTAAATGTGTTATTTTCATTAATTAATTGATCAATTACTTATCCCGAAGTTATAAATTTTTATATTAATAATTTATCCTAAATTGTTTAAGTCCTATAATTTTTTTTAATATTTAACTATTAATTATGTATCTAATTTTTTTAAAATTATAATATTTATAGTTAATAATATTAAATAATTAAGTAATATTATTTCTATTAATTACTACTTATATTACCGAAAATTCAAACTTTTAAAAACTTTATAATAAATCTTCCTAAATTTATAAAAAAGTTTTAACTAGTTTCCTAGGTTAATTTAGTTAAGTTTTATCATTATGATTTCTACTAGATAAATAAATAAATAAAATTTTATAATTAAACTAAGAATTTCTAAATTTGATGATTTATTTATTAAAGTTTCCTATTTCACCTATTTTAAATAATTTTAGACTTGTTAAATAAATAAATCACGAATAATATTAATATTTTTGTTACATATCTTCTTAAAATTCAGTTTAATATTAACCTATGACTAACTTATTCCACAACTACAGTCATTTAAACAGTAAGATTTGTCCTATTTTTTTCAATAATTGTTATATACTACAATAAATATTAAATTAATACCTATTAATTCAAAAATTAAAATTCTAAATATGCATATGTTGATGATGTCCATGGTTATAAGTTTGCTTATATTTCAAAATGGGTATGTAATGTTAATAAACCTATGGGTATATTTAGAAAACTTAGTTTTCAGCTCAATAAGTCAATAACACATGTGTAATCTTAATATTTCAATTGGTTTTGTGATTAATAACACCTTTTAGGTCTCAGGTTTCACATGGTTAACCCTAGATCATGTGTAATCAAGCTTAACAATCCCATAACTGAGAGTTGTGATCCTTAACACCCGGGTGTATCATGGTTATAACCCCCGGTGATCATGATGTATTCTAAACTTCATGTAACTATGGTTAATATTGTTACCTATTTGGTTGATGAGGGTGACCATAGTTAAACCTCCAAAAAGAAAGCCTAGAGCTTGAGGTTCCTTGATGTAGTGGTCGACTTAGATGATGCTAAGGGTTCACGATATCATGGTGGTGCTAGGATTGGGTTTAGATGGTAGTAGAATAGCTGGTTCATAATGGTTTAGGGTGTTTTAGTGGTTTTGGTAGTGGTTTTGTGACTGCTGTAGTATAATCGAGAGAGAGATTGGGACTATGTGATGATGTGTATGATTGAGTGTTTGTGTGTGTGTATGTGTGTGTTTGGGTTCAGATGGAAGGTAATTGAAGGGTATTGGGGCTGATTGGGTAGGGTGATGATTAAACTCATATATAGGTTGAATTGATCATCAGATAAGATGTGTTGTCATACTTGGAACATGCTTAATATCATTAAGAGGGGCTTAGGTGTCGACTTAAGGGAAGCCGGGAGTATGGATGTGTAACTAGGTGGGTTAATGAAGGATTAATTAAGGGGTTTAGGGATTAATCACAAGTATTTAGCTTGCAACCGGTTATACTTATGGTAGACAAGTGTCACTACTTCGGTTCTTAAGGTAGTAGTAAGATAACTAGTTGTAATCGAGATTAAACATTAAGAGATTGATCTTACCTTTGCTTATATTAATTGTGAATTAAAGGTTAATTTTGATTTATAATTCTTAAGTGTTGATGTGTGTGCATGCATGTTTCTTGGAGGTTACATAAAGATAGACATACTAATAAGATACCAACTAAGTTTTAACATCTAAGCTTATACAAATGATACTTACCATTATGAAAATTTAACATAAAATGATTCATCACATAAAATATCACATATGCACAACTAGTTCACATAATTTAGACACATATAAGCTAATATTACACACATAGACATTCATGTTTCACCTAAAATCATATCTTTTGATGCCCTAAGTTAGTCATACATGTTATGGCTTTTAGTGATACATATTAGGGTTTTTTAAGTTATCCCTTAGAATATTAAATATTTCTTATGAAATCTACCCTTGTTTCTGAAGGTTGTCACACCTTAGCACCGATTTCATTAGTCTCTCATTCGATTTGCTTCCCCCTATCGAACACAACTACCCATAACTTCAATTTCCTCTGGAGTCACGATTAATTAAGGTATTTATTGAATATTTGTATGCTCTTGCCTCCACCAAGAACTTCAATTTATGTGTTTATTCCTGCCCATCTGCTTCATTTAAGTCAAATTAAAGGTACGACACTAGTGCTTCTCTACGACTTGCTTAATTATTTGCCCCTAGTTTTAGTTTTCTATTTGTGTTCTTTTTATTTGCTTTGCTTTGAATATTCATATGTTATATATTGCCCCCTGCTTCTATACAATTTGCTTAGTATTGTTTTGAGCATCATTATTTATTATTATTATTATATATTTTGATAATGACCTTTTTAAAACTCAATTAAAGCTTTTCATATTCTTTTATATTTCTCTCATTTGTCCGGCTCATTTGTCTGGCTCGATTCATGTTTTTAATTTGTTTTGACATGTTTGATCAAAATATCAAATCTAAATGACCAAAACAAATTCCTAAATCAAATATACAAAGCAAATCAAATCTAAATGACTAAAACAAATTCTTAAATCAAATATAAAATGAGAGTAAACTCCTAAATCAAATATTTAAAGCAATTCCAAAACCAAATAAATATCCCAAGCAAATCCAAAACCAGGGACTAAATGAACCAAACAATAAACAAAGTAATGAACAACTAGACATTGAACTAGTGAACAACCAAACAATGAACACACTCATGATGAACAAACACATAATGAACAACAAAGTCATAAGCACACCAATTATGAACAAAAACCTTTGAATATTTACGATCCTAGCAAATGAGATAATATTATTATTAATTTTCGAGATAGATTAGTAGAAAAAGGTCTAATTTTATTTTAATTTTTCAAAAGATGAACATTCAAGATGTAGATAAAGTTTATTTTTTGTTATAGATGTAGATAAGGTTTATGTTATTGTTGTAAATTATTTAATGTGAATTTGTGTAAATGTAATTTAGCAAATATATGTAATAATTATGATTGAAACAATATTAATGCTAACTTTCAAAAAACATGAAACAAGTAATGAGTATATTATCAATATGAGATTGTGTATTGACTTAGAAACCAAAATTAAAGGAATATAAAACAAATGAGAAACAAACTCAAAATCGAATTAATAAAGACAAAAAAGCATTAAAAAAATATTGTTTGAAAAAATTATCACCATTGTAAAGAATCTTGGTAAAAAGACTCAAGCATTTTGTAAAAAGGAAAAGAAAAATAAAAACATATAAAAGCAAACAATGGTAGTTTTTGGGTTTAATTAAGAAGATTAATAAATTTGATCCGATAATACAATAACAAATTCACAAAATAAAGAACAGTAAAATTCTTAATCATTACTTGAGCAAAATATGCCAGACGAACTTATTACAATGCTAACAAATGAAATTAATACTAAAATTCTTAAAATAGTTAACAAAGCTAAATATTTTTATGTTGTACTTGATTACACACATGATACAAGTCATGAAAAAAAATATTTATTGTCTTATGTTATTTAGATATTTTATCTAGTCCAATAAAAGTTACAGAATTCTTCTTTGAATTTTTAAAGTAGATAATATAATGGGTAAAAGTCTAATCTAGGATTTGATGTAAATGAGATTAGAGGATAAGGTTATGATATTGACTCAAATAAGACAGAAAAACATCAAGGTGTACAACAACGATGGTAGGATGTTAATTCTAGACCATTTTATTGTGAATCCAAGGATCAAAACAGGAATTATCAGTTTGATTTAGCAAATAAAGATCGTGGAATTATCAATACTTGTTGTTTAACTAAATGTATATGAAATTGAAAACGACGAAGAACAGATGAAACAAATTGAAAACAAAATAAAATAATGCAACAAAAAGATTGTTTCAATTGATTTTCATTGACAATGAATCGATTACAATTGATATTGATGCTTGGATGATATGATAGTCTCCTATGATGTTCTTCGTGTTCTTGTGATTGTTGTGTTGCTATATTGATCGATTGATCGATCAATATCGTTTCTATGAATATATGAATCTCTATTTATGTATCGATATCTCTCAATCTCTCTCTAAATGAGTGCACCCATGCCTTATATTTATAGGTAGAGGGATTCACTTTAAAAATTACAAAGATATTCTTGATGTGACGTAAAATAATCGCTTCTTACAGATTGACTTGTTGACTTTATGTTGAGTACTTGATGATATGAGATCATACAAGTATTTTGTTCTTCTGTAGGAGTTGAACTTCCGTAGGAGATGGTTCTTTGTTCCTGAACATCATCCTCAGGAGCAAACTTCCTTCTTCCGCAGCAGCAACAACTTGATCTCTCAACTTGTTCTTCGGTAGATGTGATTGTGCTTCCGCAGAAAATCCACTGATGCACATTGACTTGTTCATTTATTCTCCGTAGAACATCTACGAAAGAGCAAACTTGTTCATCCGCAGATAGTTCTTGCACTTGTGTCAATTTTCCAAAGTGACCAAGTATGATGTTTTTCCTGCAATTACATAAAATCAACACAAATAATATTTGGGTTAACATATATATCTTGTATTACATAAGAAAAGAGATTTACAAATAATCATTACAAGAGATTACAAATCATCAAAACCTATACAAAAGATCTAGTCCTAACAATACTCCCCCTTAGGTTTAGATTCTTGTAATTATCTGTTTAGATCTTTTACAAATCTGTTGGCCATATTGATGATGTTGTTTGAGTGGTGATTTAGGTGTGGATTGTTATGTGGAACGAACAATTTGAATGTTTGTGGATAAAGGGGTTTATGATATGAGCGTTTTTCTAGGTCTGAAAAAGGGTTCTGAAAAAGTGAATAAAATTGACAACGGTCGGGATATCATTTATACTCGCTTAGAAAATTTAAATCCTTTTATTTAATGATGTGGGACCCTTAACCCTCATTACCCTTCCGTGGTTATCCACAAGTTAAGTCTTCCGCTGAACATCTACGGAAGGCAAAACTTTTCTTTTTATCCGCAACAGGTTAAGTCTTCCGCAGAACATCCCTGGAAGGCAAAACTTATGATTTTGCTATTTTATCCTTAAATTAATTCTTTCGCAGAACATTTACGGAAGGCAAAAATTGTTATGGTTTTGCTACTTTATCCGTAGGGTACCAATCTACGGAAATTCAATTTTGTTCTTTTTGTTGTATGATCTTAACATCATGTTGTTAGATCATTTGTTGTTTGCTGTTGAACCTTGTTGACTCTGCTTCATGGCAAATGTGCAAGATTGATTTAGTTAAAAACTTCAAATATCCTGCAGCCAAGTTAGTGCTCAAGTTCCAATTTTCTTCATTTAAAAGAGTTAAACCCAGTTTTCATGCTGATGACTACTCCCCCTAAATTTGTGATTAATCATGAAATTATGTATTTATCAGAAATTTATAAAGAGAATTGCATGAAAAGCAATTATCTATCAATCTTATTAGCAAATAAAAGAACAAAAACAAAATCTTTTGTATTTTTATTTATAGGCAGAAACTTAAATATATTTACAAGCATTTACATCATATAATGGGATCATACTATGACACTAAGCAACTTCCTGAAACATTTTTGTTTGATGATAGTAGACATAAATCTAGTGCTGATTGCAAGTATTATGATCCACATAAATTCAAGCAAGAGTATAGTTTCAACTTGTCATGCTGTTTATCATGTTCTGGTATTGATTAAAGATAGACATATATGGACTCCACATTCAATTCACATTAGAGTTTGTCCTCCGTTTATGAGTCAATTTATCACTTTTTCACACTTAAAACTATGTTCTTTAAGTTATAAGCTCTATCTTAAGATTTCTTTGAAATCTTATTAATGCTGATATGATATTTGAAGCTCTTTGAGATAATATACAGTTGATCACATTGGATTCTTTTAGAGATGTTCCTTTTTGGAACTTTTTGATGATCAGCATCAGGACATCAGGTCTTTCCTTGTGTAAAATAGAGGGTCCTGTGAACCCAGGTCTTTGTTTACACAAAACAAAGGGTCCATAATGTGCAAAAATAGAGGTTATAAAGTTTCACAACATAGTGTGCTTAGGTGAGTAAGTTGATCACAGCAGGATAAGACTTACTTGCTTGTTCCTCAAAATGGAATTGTCCACAATTAGTCACCTTGGCATTATATTATGCATGAACTTGTATATTTTCCACTCAAGCTGAACCTACTCACATATCAAATCGCATCTGATCAGTTTTTATTGTGTGATAAAATTCAAGAAAGTAAGCAAAGGCATAGTGTACTATCATTTCCCATAATATGAACTGCTTTTACAAGAAAGCATATTAACAAGACAATATTTTTGGATTTTTTTTTATATGTTTTATATATGTTTTTGGCTTTTTCATATAATGAATTTAACAGATAGAACATGCTTTTCTTTGTGATGAAGACTAATCTAAGTTGATCATGCCTAAAGACTCAATTAAGAAATTAAATCTAACTGAATCAAAGGCTTTAGTGAATATATCAGCAAGCTGATTTGTGGTATCCACTTTGATCAACTTGATTAAACCTAATTCTGAGCAGTCTCTTAGAAAATGGTATCTGATTTCAATATGTTTTGTTTTACTAAGTTACACTGGATTAGCAGTGATGAATATAGCTGCTGAGTTATCTATGTGAATTGGTGTTTGAAGAAAATTGTAACCATAATCAAGTAATTGGTTTTGTAACCATACAACTTGAGAGCAACTAGCTAAAGCAGCTATGTACTCAGCCTCAGCTATGGATACTGATACATTTGTTTGCTTTTTGCACTGCCAAGAAACTTGTTTTGGTCCTATAAATTGACAACCACCAGTTATTGATTTTCTGTTCTTGTTGTAGCCTCCAAAGTCATTATCAGAATATAAGTAAAGGTTGAAATCTCCTTCTTTGGGATACCAAAGCCCAAGAGCTGGCTTCCTATTGAGGTATCTAAAAATCCTCTTTATTGCATTCATATATGACTCCTTGGGGTCAGATTGGTACCTAGCACAAACACACATAGCAAACATTATGTCAGGTCTGCTGGTAGTTAAGTACATTAATGATCCTATCATAGATCTATATAATTTTTGATCAAATGACTTTATTTAGGATCAGGTACAATCTTATCTATTGTTGATGCTGGTGTTTTGTGTTAAGAAGAATCAGCAAGGTTGTACTTCTTCAAGATTTGATTCACATACTTTTCCTGATTGATGAAAATGCCATATGATTTCTGATGAACTTGCAAACAAAGGAAGAATGTTAATTCTCCCATGGAACTCATTTGAAACTCATATTTTATCAAAGATTCAAAGTCTTGACACAAACTTTTGTTTGTTGACCCAAATATGATATCAACCACATAGATTTGGACAACCAAGAGGTCTTGATGTTCATGCTTGAGGAAGAGAGTCTGATCAATTATTCCCCTTTAGTAACCATGCTTGAGCAAGAAAGATGACAATGTTTCATACCACTTTCTTGGTGCCTGATGAAGACCATACAAAGCTTTGTCAAGCTTGTATACCCTGTGTGGGTAATCAGGATCTTCAAAGCCTGGTGGTTAGGTAACATAGACTTCTTCATCAATTTTACCATATAAAAAGGCACATTTTACATACATTTGGTAAATTTCAAACTTCTTATATGAAACATAGGCTAGAAAGACTCTAATGGCTTCAATCCTGGCAACTGGGCAAAGACTTCATCATAGTCTATTCCTTCTTCTTGAGTATAGCCTTGTGGTATCAGCCTTTCTTTGTTTCTGATGATGATACCTCTATCATCTAGTTTGTTCTTGAAAAGCCACCTTGTACCAATAGGATATTGGCCTTTAGGAAGATCAACTAGATTCTAAACTTTTTGCTTTCTGAATTGCTGAAGCTTTTCTTGCATTGCTTCAATCCAGTTGTTGTCTTTCAATGCAGCAGTTATGTTGGGAGGAACCACTTGTGATAGAAAACAGGAGAACAGACAAATATTGGCAGCTCCCCCTTGACTTCTTGTGGTTCTTTCATTAAGATCACCAATAATGTTTTCTATTGGATGATACTTATGAATTCTTGTTATTGGAGTTGATTCAACTGGAATTGATGATTCCAAGTTAGTGATGTTGGTTGATGGAGATAGATCCAACTAAGATGGGGAATCAACAAAGTGGTCAAAATTCTCATCATTTTGGTCTTCTGATGCTGAATGAAATCCATCTTCATGATTTTGTGTTTTCGCAGATGTAGGTATAACTTCCACAGCAGTTACAGGAACAACTACAGATGTTGTAGTTTGTTGATCTGCAGATGTGAATGTTGTTGGAATGTTTTCTAATGAATTGGGAACTTCAAATGAAGGAAAAGAATCATCTCCAGAAGTAGGAACATCTACGGATGTAGAAGGAACTTCTGCGGATGCATTGTTAACTTCTGCTGATGTATTAGTTACCTCTTCTGAAGTTGAATTTCCATTTCCACCAAAATTGTCGTTGCTTGTTTGAGATGAAGGGCCTGAATCAGCAACACTTGAAGTGTGTGAATGAAATAATATTGGAGGATCAGCAGTCAGTGACACTTCACTCAAACTTGGAGGTACATAAGGATAACATGTATCCGTAGGACCTGCAACATTCTAATAAGCATAGTTAAATGAATTTGTTAATGCATCTATATCAAACAACTAAGATGATCCTTTTACTGATTTTGGAAATAAGGATTCGTCAAATGATACATTAGGTGTTTCCTCCATAATGTTGTGATGTGGAATGTAGACTCTATATGATTTAGATGTTGATGAGTAACCAACAAAGAATCAATCATAAGCTTTTTCATCAAACTTTCCAAATTGACATTTGGTGTTTAAAATAGACACATGACACCCAAAAGCTCTAAGATAACCTATAAAAGGTTTTCTTTTAAAAAAAAGTTCATAAGATGTTTTATTATATTCTTTGACAATTAAAGTTCTGTTCTGAACATTGCACGCTGTGTTCACTGCTTCTACCCAAAATGTGATAGGCAACTGTGAATTAGGTAGCATTGTTCTTGCTGCTTCAATTAGAGTCATGTTTCTTCTTTCAGTAACTCTATTTTGTTGTGGAGTTCTTGGTGAACTGAATTGTCTAGCAATGCCTTTGTTCCTGCAAAAAGAATCTAAAACATGATTAACAAATTTAAATCCATTATCACTTCTTAAGATTTTGATCTTTAAATCAAGTTCATTTTCAATCTTAGTGATAAACTCCATTACTGTTTCTGATGTTTCACTTTTATGTTTAAAGAAAAAGACCCATGTGAATCAAGTGAAATCATCAACAATCACCAAACAATATTTCCTTTTACTAATGCTCAACACATTGGTTGGACCAAAAAGATCCATGTGTAGTAGTTTAGGTGGTGTTGTGTTTGTGTTGATTGTTTTGGACTTATGTGACACCCTATGTTGTTTTCCTTTATAACATGATGAACAATGATTAGAACAGTAAAATTCTTTCTTGGGAAGGCCAATGACTAAGTCATTTTTGACCAACTTGTTCATGTTCTTTATGTTTGAATGAACATTCTTCTATGCCGCAGTTGAGCTTCATCTTCTGATGACTTAGAAATCAGGCAAGTTTCATTGCTTGTTAGAGAGGTGTTGTTCATGTCCAAAACATATGTATTGCCTTTTCTTGGTGCTTTAAGAAGGATCCAGTCGGCTGGAATTTGAAAACCTGGCTTAAGAATATAACAATAAGTGTTATCAAATAAAGTGGTATAATTTTGATCGCAAATTTGAGATACACTTAACAAGTTGAATTGCAAATTTTCACAGAAGTTTACTTTATCAAATTTGAGTACACCATTTGTTGCCATTCCTTCACTAACAATTTTACCTCCCTTCTTATCTCCACCAAATACCACATATGAGGCATTTTTATGTTTGAAATCATGGAGGAGAGAACAGTTTTCTATCATATGCCTGGAACAACCACTGTCAAAAATACCACTTGTTGTCAGTCCTCTATGGATGTTCCTGTACAAATAATGAAATCAATTAGAAAGTGGAGCCCAAGCCTTGATAGTCTTAGGCTTGCCATTGTTATCTAGGATTGTTACTCTATCATGAATGAGCCTAGATGTCTCAAGATTGTTTTTACACTCAATTGATTCATTATGTTCTGTTTGGGGTGAGGATGATTCTATTAAAGATGAACTTGAAGTACTTTGATCTTGATTCACGATCACTTTCTCTATCACCTCTTCTTTCAGTACCTTTTTTTAAACTTTATCCTGATACTTGACTTGAAAAAGTTTATGCATCTTTTGTCTTTGATTGAGGTACATGATTACCCTTTTTAAAGTGATCAAAGAAGGCTTCATCTTCCTGTAACACTACCTTCTTGTGAAGAGTCTTGCTTTGAGATTGTTGCTTCTCCTTCTTCTTTGATTTATCATCAGCAGATGTTGGTTTCTTTATCTTTGAGATCTTCTGCTTTAGTTGTTGCTGCTTTTGCTTTGAGACCTTTGATTCATCCTTTTCAGAAGATTATGAATCTGATTCAACATTCTCAGCTTTTTGCTTCTTTGGATCTTTGATTTGTTCTTTTTGTTGAAGAAGCATTCTTGAGTAGAATGATTGTTTTTGTTGTAGATGACACAGTGTTTGTTGAAGTAACAGTCAGAAGTCAAATGATTGTTCATATTGCATATGGAGCGATAGCTGTTAAAATAACAATCTTCTGTATTGTGGTTGTGCATATCACACCACTTGCAGTACTTTTCTTCAGCTTCACTGTCAGACTCCACTACTGTCTTTTTCTGCTTCTTCATAACTGCCGTCTTCTGCTGCCTCAATTCTTTTTCAAACTTTTATAGCTGCTGAGTCTTTACCTTTTCCTGACATGATGTCAAATGGTTTTTGTTTCTAATGATTCACCATTCTCTATTGTTTCTTGACTTTGTTGTCACTGGGTGATTCCGCAGATGATTTCTTCATCCATAGATCTTCTACGGAAGTAGATGGTTATTGCTTATGTAGTTTTTCTACGGAAGTTGAATGTTTTGGAAGAACAGTTTTCTTCCTTTGCTTTTCTACGGATGGTTCTAAATCAACCTTTTTCTTCCGCAGGTGTTCTGCGGAAGTGATTTTCTTTTCTTCCATAGTTCTTTTTGATGAATGATGTTTTTGCCTTCTGTTGAGCTCCTAAATCCCTTCATTCAGCTGACCAATTCTGGTGTAGATGGTCTTCAACAAATTTCTTTGTTTTGGGGGATAAGGCAGCTTGATCTCATCAAGAGCTTTAGGGATTAAAGGTTCAATTACCACATTCTTTCCCTTACCCAACCCAGCATTAGGCTCATCAAATTCATTCAAGTCATCACACTCATCAAAGTCAAATTCTAAACCAGTTTGTTTTAAACATTCTGATTCAGATGACCCAATCTCAGTTTCACTCATCTCAGTATCATCACCATTTACCAAATTATTAGTTTTAATTTTTGGTTCAATTTCGGTACTTGATACAAAATGGTTTGATAGACTGTTTGTCATTGACTCAGGTAAAGTGGTGTAGTTATCATTTATAGGAGGTGCAACAACATTAAAACCCAACCCATACTTGTTCTTTGATTCAATATGAGAGTTTAGGAGTTTTTCATATTGTTGAGATGATAATTGAAACTTCTAAAGTTTCACTTCAGTAGATGCATGATCAGACATTGATTTTGTTAAAGAGGTTATCAGATTCTCAACTTGTGCTTTTAAATTATAATTTTCAGATACAAGTTTATCCAAATCATTTTGTAAGGAGGTGATTTTGACCTGATATAATTTATGTTCTCTCAAATGAGATTCATTTAAAATCATTGTTTCTTTGACTTTATTAGCCAATTATTAAGCATGGATTCTGTATCTTTCAACCTCTTCAACCCAAACAGGTGAACATAGTCTATCCCTTACCTCTGTGGCCATGGGTGGAATTTTGTTCTCTATGTTTGGCATCAGTGCTTGATTTTCCTCCTGCACTTCCTTCTCATACATGCTCCAGTCACAAGTACCATCCTGTAAAATAATCAAACCAGTTTCTTTAGTGTTACTGGAACCTGCTGAAAAGCTTGTGGCTGGTGGGGATGAGATTGTTAGTTGAGGTTGCTTGAAGCTTCTCTGATTTACTTGTCTTGTGTCTGTTGTTGATTGTTGATTGCTATTGCATTCCCTTAAAAAGTGACCATACAAATTGCATTTGTAACACCTCACTTTTGATTTGTCAACACCAATTTTAGTTGTTCTTCCTGCAACAGATAGTCCCTTGTTCCTTCTCATATACATCTTGGCTCTATATGCAATCATGGCCATTTTCCATTGCAGATCCATTTCCTCTACTTCATCAGAATGAAGTTCTTCAAGGTCTTGTTGACAGATATGGGCAGGAGTCAAGGTACTACCCAAGTAAGCTTGAAAGCTTGAACTGAAGGCTATAAAGGCTGTCTTCTTTTCTTCTGATTCTAGAACCACATTAATTGGTTCAGATTGGGTATTGCTTTTGTTGGTTGATGATCCCTTTGCTGCTGGACTTTTTGAATCATCAGATTTCCTTTTTGCTTTCCTGTTTGAAGTGTTTTGAGAGTTTAATTTAGAGGACTTTACAGCATAGAAACCAGTTTCCTCTTCATTATCACTCTCAACACAAGAGCTTTCATCATCATCATTGGAGATGAATGCACTTCCAGCACCCTTTGTTTCTTTGAATTGATATGGTGCTATTGGTGCTTTTACACTCTTGTTTCTGGTTTTCTCATCTAACTCCAAAGCTTCCACCTTTGCAACCAAAGTGTCTAACCCAATTGCCTTTAGATCAAGAGTATTCTTGAACATAGACACAGTTTGAGTCCAACTCTCTGGCAAAATATGAAGCATCTTTTTGTTCAGTTTCTCATTACTGTACTTCAACTCAAGAATGTTCATCTCAGTAACAAGTTGCATAAATCTGTGGAGTTGTTGAGGAACAGATTCACCCACAATATGATGAAAAGTCTCATACTGTGAACGAAGACTATCCTTCCTGATGCTTTCGATCTCATTACTTCCTTCACACAAAGTGTGAAGAATTTTCCATAATGAGTTGGCTGTTTTGTATGCTTCACACCTGATCAAGAGGTCTTCAGGTAAAGCCATAGTAAGCATACTATAGGCCTTAATATCGATTTTGACTTTCTTGGCATCATCAGGAGACAGATTTTTCAAACTTATGGGCTGATTGTTGTTATTATAATCAGGTCCTAAAGCAGGTGGAATGTAAGGACCTTCAGTAATGGACACCCATAAGTTAGAATCTGTATAGTGTACATGGTTCCTGAATCTGATTTTCCATGTTTTAAAATTAGATTTGTTCTCCAACTTTGGAGGTTGATAAGCTCCAACCGCTGAATTACTCATTTTAATTAACTATTTTAATTATCAAAATTATCAATTGATCTAATATTCTATGAATGTGAACAGACAATGTAAACACACTAACACAGCAATAACAAATCGCTGATAATATTGATATTCAAATCAACTAAGACAAAAATCCCTTTGAGTTAATGACTTCTGTTGCGAATGGACTAATTAATAACACACTGTTAATTAAATAAGAAGTTGTGGTCAAAATTAGTCAAATCGCTTAATATATTCTCAGTTAATTTGAAATTAAGATGTTAGATGATGATGGGTTTTGTTCAAACTTGTTTGAACAGCCTTGGGATATCGTAAAATAACACAAATCCACGAATCGAAAGCGATTCTGATGCAAACAAAAATTAATCGAGCAATGGAACAGTGATTAATGATCGATATAACAAGGTTTGGATGATTTAATGAAACAAACAACCAAATTAAATAATCAAACTGATAGATCAATTGATCTAGATCAATGAGCACGGGGATCTGATACCACCTGTGAATCCAAGGATCGAAACAGGAATTATCAGATGAAACAAATTGAAAACAGAATAAAATAATACAACAAAAAGATTGTTTCAATTGATTTTCATTGACAATGAATCGATTACAATTGATATTGATGCTTGGATGATATGATAATCTCCTATGATGTTCTTCGTGTTCTTGTGATTGTTGTGTTGCTAAATTGATCGATTGATCGATCAATATCATTTCTATGAATATAAGAATCTCTATTTGCGTATTGATATCTCTCAATCTCTCTCTAAATGAGTGCACCCATGCCTTATATTTATAGGTAAAGGGATTCACTTTAAAAATTACAAAGATATTCTTGATGTGACGTGGAATATTCACTTCTGACAGATTGACTTGTTGACTTTATGTTGAGTACTTGATGATATGAGATCATACAAGTATTTTTTTCTTCCGTAGGAGATGGTTCTTTGTTCTTGAACATCATCCTCAGGACCAAACTTCCTTATTTCGCAGCAGCAGCAACTTGATCTCTCAACTTGTTCTTCAATAGATGTGATTGTGCTTCCACAGAAGATCCACTGATGCACATTGACTTGTTCATTTATGCTCCGTAGAACATCTACGGAAGAGCAAACTTGTTCATCCGCAGATAGTTCTTGCACTTGTGTCAATTTTTCAAGTTGACCAAGTATGATGTTTTTCCTGCAATTACATAAAATCAACCCAAATAATATTTGGGTTAACATATATATCTTGCATTACATATGAAAAGAGATTTACAAATGATCATTACAAGAGATTACAAATCATCTAAACCTATACAAAAGATCTAGTCCTAACACTTATACACCATGTGGTTATACTATTATTAAACAAATTAATAGTATAGGATTGGATGTAAATGATATTAGAGGACAAGGTTATAATATTGACTCAAATAAGAAAGAAAAATATTAAGGAGTACAACAACGATTGTTGGATGTAGAGCATTTTTTTATACACTACGTGGTTGTCGTAGATGAAATTTAATATTTTGTGATATGATTGGTTTTTGTAAAAAAGTGGTGAGTTTTTTGAAGTGCTACAAAGTATCTATTGTTTATTTTCATCATCCGTTAGAAGATGAAAAACTCAAAAGATAATATATCCACTTTTGCTCTCAAAGTTATTATCACAAACATATTGGAAGAGTCGGCTTGAAAGTGTTAAAAAGCCATTAGGCTTCAAGCTCCATGGCTAAAAAGTGCATTGTTTCTCTAACATGATGATTGTGTAGACTTTAAACATAAAAGTGATACTAAATCCTAAGCAACACGTGAATTAGAAAATTTTAAATTCTTATTAGGTATGTCATTTGGAATGATAATTTGTTTGCTATTTTAGTTAGGGAGAACTTAGAATCGAAAGATATGTCTCTTGATAATGCTATAGACTTAATGCATTTACTTCTTTTTTAAAAAAATATAAAGAAGATGGATTTGAAAAGGCTATTGTTGTTACTAAAGAAATAGTTTTAAATATCACCGTATAACCTTAATTTTGTGATGGTCATGTTATTCATAGAAATAATAAATCTGAGAGAAAATGGTATAATGAAACTATCAAAACTCAATTGAATATCTTAAAAATTAATTACTTTTTGCATATAGTAGAACAAGCTAGTTCTTCAATTAAACTAGATTTGATCAATTTAAAAAGTTTTAAACTAATTTTGGTTTTTTATTTAGTAGAAAAACCTTAAGATCCATAAATGAAGAAAGTTTAAAAAGAAAATTGTATTCATATTGAAAATGTTCTAAAACATGATGAGAATGTAGAATTAACGGTTAGATCTATTTCAACAACTAAATTTTTAACAGAAATTGCAAATATAAAATGTGATACACTTTTTAATATATGATACACTTTAAAAGATATTAAAAATATGATTCTTTTTCAAATGCATATATTGTATACCTGATTCTTTTAGCGATTACTATAAACATCGCTTTCGCAAAACGAATCTTTTCTTAATCGAAAACTGATTTAAAAATTTATCTAAGATATACAATGTCACAAGAGAGATTAAACTCTTTACCTATTTTGACGATTGAAAAAGAATTTTAAAATCAATTGATTATGGCGAGTTTATTAAAGAATTTCAAACAAGTAAAGCTAGAAAATTAATTTTAATTTAAATTTATTTACTCAAATAAATTAAAACTTATTTTCTTAACTTATTTTATATCATCTTCAAAACATAAAAAAATTAACTACACCAATTATAAATTTTTTAGTCTATTATATTCGCTTTCAAGTCCGAATACAAAAGAAGAGTTTTTAACAAACTTTCAATTTCATTTTCTTTTATAGCCTCCAAACACATCGAGTCGCTCTTAATTGCTATATCAATATGCAAATCCCGAATGATCTTCTAAGATTGTCTCCTTAGGTTAAAATTTAGAAATTTGAATGACATTATATGAGATTGGTGGCCTACTTTCTGAAATCATACCATGCGTGTACTTGTAAAGCCGTCTGTTATTTATATTGCTTGCAAAATGCCAATTTACATCAATAATATAAAAACAAAAGAAAAATAATCCTCTTTTATGTCCACTTTTTTAATTTTATAAGTATTATGTGATTATTATGTCGAAAGTAAATCTATATTATTACAATATAATGTTTTATTATAAATCGGTCTAACACCTACCTATCCTAGTTTGTCGCATGACAAGCTAACCGGCACTATTCATGAACGCTACAAAATCATATAGATAATAGATGTAATGACTTTCCTAGAATTTAAGTATATCATTGCAACTTTTCATCAAGATACGTTATAAGTTTTTTTTTTATTCTTATAAATTTTTTTTATAAAATACAATAAACATGTCTATTTAAGTTTGACATTACGAGCTCCATCAAATATCATTCGTTTTACAAATCAATTTAGAATTGATATATGGTATAAATAAGGGCACATTGGTATGCACATACTTAAACAGATGTATACATCACGTGTCTCAAAACTACTAATCTATAATATACACGAGTAGCCATTGCATAAAAACAATTAAACAACAAGAATTATACCCTATCACAATGATTGCTTTAACGACAATAAAAATATGTCTGTCACATCCCTATAACGAGAATATGTTGTCGGTATAAGGTAAAAATTAACTTAATAAAACTTTTGTTTTTTAATTAAAAATGTATTTAATTTGCCCCCTATTTTATATGTCTACTACTATCCTATAGCGACAATATAAGTCGGTATATTGTAGAAACTAATTTAATCGAACTTTTTTTTCTGTTAATTGAAAATATATTTGCCCCTATTTTATGGCGACAAGTTGTCATAACTATAGGATTATCTATGGTGACCACACCTATCCCGACTGCACTAATAGCAACAATATGTCGTCAGGACTACCTTGCTTATATTGTTGCCATAAGCTTTCTTTCTTGTAGTGTTAGTAGCCGTGAGAGAAAGAAACAAAGATGGTCACATAAGAGTCTTCTGTCTTATTTTCAAGGCAATAGAACTGACGCAAAAGGTAAGAAGTTATTGATTAATGAAGCTTTAATTTTAAATCCAACGGCTTGATATAATTTTTTTAAAAATCTAACCGGTACCACTCATGGTGTGAATCAAATAAAGAAGTCGACAATGAGCAATTGGCCCACCCCACTTACTCCCCAATCCAATCTCATCCAAACACTATCCCACCATCCTCGATCTAATCGCAATCAAACATATTATTCTTTCAATCATCATAATCCATCCACTTCGAATATTATTATAATTTTACCCCATAATCAACCATAACATAACCTTCAACAAATCCCCTAACACCTATGCAACAGTATGGGGAACACTGCAGCAGTTGCAGATGGAAGAAATAAGAAGAAAGCCAAAGTGATGAAGATCGACGGCGAAATCTTTAAACTCAAAACACCCATAAAAGTGTCTGAAGTCATCAACAATTACCCCAATCACGTTCTTTTGGAATCGAATACCTTTAAGCGATTCGGGATTAGAGCGAATCCGATGGATCCTGAAGAATATTTAGAAGGAGGAAAGATTTACTTTCTTGTGGAGTTACCTGAGCTGCCGGAGAAGAAAGCAGGGGTGAGTAGGAGGGTGAAGTCTGAAGTGAATTTGTCGGTGTCATCGGAGATGGCAGTGGTTGGGGCGGATAGTGGTGGTGGTGGTTCGGTGAGGGTGAAGGTGAGGTTGCCGAAGGTTGAAGTTGATAAGTTGATCGGAGAGAGTAGAGATGAAGGGGAGCTTGCGGAGAGGATTGTCGATTTGTGTGTGAAGAAGAAGGGTGGTGGTGGTGATCGCCGGCGGTTGGGTATGGTGGAGATGAAGGGAGGTTAGGGGTGTTTCATCATTCATGTTTGCGATGGTTGTTTTGTAAGGGTGGTTAGGTTTTTATGATTGGGGTTAGCCCATTTGGTAGAGGTTTTGTCTTTTAAAAATGAGGTTTTGGGTTCAATCTCAAACAACGGTGTAATTGGTGTGGTGTAGAAGTAGTATTCGTTTGCTGTTAAAAAAAAAAGATTTCTTTGAATTCGTGCCCTCCCAAAAAAAAGATTATTTGAATATGTTTGTGTTTGTGTCAATCTATAGTCGGACCTGATCATAAATTTGATATGTTTATGTCTATTTGGATTGTTTTATAAATTTTCTTTTTGTTTTATTTTTTCCCAATTTTTTTCTAATTAATTTAATATTTCAAGATTCATATTTTTGTTATTTATGTCTTCGTAGTTTATTTAAAATCTACATCAAAGTATATATATATATATATATATATATATATATATATATATATATATATATATATATATATGTGTGTGTGTGTGTGTGTGTGTTATTTTCATATTTTGTTATAAATTTAAACATAAATGATTCTAATTTTTTTATTATTTGTGGTATTCTCCGCCTCCTATATTCGGTCCAACCGTTCTGACCAGTCCGACCAATGGAGCGTTAAAGCGGTTGGTTCGCTGTTAGATATGTCAAATTTTGGAAACATTGGTTTCATTAGAAAACAAGTTTTATTTTGACTTCCGTCGTGATCATACGGTTTTTAGGTAAGTTCGACACATTGACGTGATCTAGCCCACGCCCTCTTGGTTACAAGCGAGGGTCATCCACTACCACTAGATCGAGGGGTGTGACGCTCCCTATCTTGCTTACCCAGTGATATCACATGTGTTGTTATAGATGTGATATTGATTTAATCGTCGAAGGATGGTCTAACAGGTCATTTACATGTTGCAATGCATGCTTGCATCCTAGGCTCGGGAGAAACTAGAACAAGTCCATCTGAATCAGAGATCCAGCCTACCAAATTGGTTATATCAACATGTAATGTTTTACAAGTTCACTTAAAGTATTGAGCTTATCAAACCATAAAAACAGAGTTAATAGTCCAGCGGCCCAAACATGCACATACTCTTTTGCTCCAGCAGAATCACACAAATAGAAGAATCAACTCAAACGTATGTTACACACACCTTTGAACCTTGTGTTAAATGATGACAAGAGAAAATAATGGATGACTATAGATATGGCCCTAAACTATGTTCTTAAGATTTAAAAGTACATAAAGGACGTAGTGAGTTGACAATGAACCCTAAGTCGATATATACATTATACATCTTATCTTATCATGCATCATGAAGGTAACATATAAAATTCGGCGTGAACATTTGTTTAGCAAAAACAACCCTTCAACATAAGATCTCAAACCCGAATGATATGCGCAGGATATGCCTTGTGTGTAAAACTAATATTTATTTCTCTTCACAAAACCTTGAAACATAAATCATACAGACACTAGACCTCATTTTTAGGCAAGTACGATCCTAATGACAGTCACTCGTCTTATACGTCTCTAAACAAAAGGTAATTTGGATAGAACGTTTAAACAATAGTAACATAAACTAGAGATAATGAAAAAGAAGTTCATATATATGGTTCACTTGAACCACAAACACAAGAAATTGTGGAATGGAATAATAATAATGCAAAGGGAAAAGAAGGTTCTTTTAGCTTTGATGAGCATATAAGAAAGGCAAGTGAGTCTTTAATCATCACTTCTTTACAAGGGTATATGATTCCCATCTCTTCTCTTTTCAATTGCTTCTATTTCAACCATTAAATTATGTTTTTCCTTTTTAATTTTATTTATCTTCACTTATCTTAAACCTCACTTTTGTACATTAAGTTTGTACTTGTGGGGGGAAAATGCCTTTCAATACTTTCTGTACAAAATTACCATACCACCTTTAATCTGTTGAAACCAATTTTGACGAAGCTTATTTTTCATAAAATGTTTTTGATGGCGTCAAAGATGTTATAAATGCTCACCATATTGTTAAATTTTGATCATCCCATAAAAGGAATTTTTACATATTTCCCCTTCTTAATATAATAAATTACATATTTCACCAATGCATAAAATTAATTACATATTTCCCCTTTCTTAATTCTTATATATTACATATTTATCCATTTCATTAATATTAACATATTAAATTACTATTTTATCTTCTTTTTACTAAGAGATTTTTACATTTTGGTGTTTTGTTATTATAAATATTTAAAACTTTGACATTTTGGTTTTTTGTTTGGATATATAGCTTTAATTATTTGTGATTATTGTTTTGAAATGAGTTTTAAACTTTTATATTTGGAATTATAATTTTATTATTTTTATTTACATAAAAGACTCAAAATTAAGAAAATATATGATTGAAGTTCTTAGGAAGGAAAATACATAAAAATAACTTAGTTTAAATTTGAATACAATAATCTTTTAATAGCTAACTTTAATAATATGAGTAAATATGTAATATATATGTTTTAGAAAAGAGAAATACGTAATTAATTTTTTAACTTGGGTGAATATGTAATTAATGAGTTTAAAAAAAAATATGTAAATTCCCGTAAAATATAAAAGGATTGTTGACACCCGACGTATATTTAGCATAGGAGGCATCATCATAGAACATTAAATATTCTCACAACATTAATTTAGAAGAAAGTGAACCGCTCTTTAATTTTATTTTTACTTTTTTATCAATGCTTCATAATTTATAACTTTGTACATTTTAATCCATATGGGTAGGTTTTATAAAACCATCAAACTAATTTAGTCATACATATTTTTAGTTATAACGTACCTATTTACTACACATATGTAAATTATACACATAAATAAAGTTTATCCGCGTCTTTTTCAATTTCAGAATATGAGAAACAATAACATTATATTCTTCTACGCGTTCTAGTAATATAGAGAAACCCTGCCTGTTCATCATTACCTAAGATATATTCTAACTCTTATCTTATAATATTATATTACTAGCTCCCATGCATGTTCTATATACGAGTTCTATTTCTTACCTTATATCTCTCTCTGCACATACACATACAGACACAAAAGTTCAAGTGTTGAAACATGAAACCATCAATCCAATTTCCAATTTTCATCATGATTATTCTCACAACATTATTATCTATCAACGGTGACAATCTTGAAGAACCAAATGCAGTGCCTCAATTACCAAATTCATCGATAAAATGCGGTTCATGCCCCTGCATAAACCCTTGTGACATCCCACCACCAGTTCCCCCGCCGCCGCCACCATCGCCGCCACCACAGCCGCCGTCACCGCCACCACTACAGCCATGTCCATCACCACCACCACTTCCACCACCGCCACCACCACCTTCACCGCCACCAGTAGTCCCTCAGTGTTGCCATCCTGTTGAAGTTAAACCGCCACCTCCACCGCGGTTTATCTACGTCACGAGCCCACCTTCGAGTGTGTATCATCCTCATCCCTTGCAGATTTACTCCGGTGTTGGTGGTGTTACTTGTTGTTGGATTGTTGTGGTTGGTTGTGTTGTTCTAGAATGGGTGTTGCTTTGAGGTATTATTAGTAGTTTTATTTGTTTAAAGTTTCATTTATTTGGTTCTATTTTGTTAAATTCCATTTTCTGATTAATTGTTAGCGAAATAATTCATTTCTTTACATGTTTAATCAAATATTAAATTCATTCAGTTCTTCCATGTAAAGGGTACGTCGTATGTCTCAATATTTTGAATATTGTAAAATGGACACACTTTTGTATAAGTGCTTCCTAAATGTTTTCTGAATCGATCACTCGACTGATAGATACATAAAAACGCGTAAAAAGTATTAGGAATGTCACATGGAAATACGGGTTATATTTGGAGAAGCGGTTCTAAATAGGGTGTTATAAATAAGTTTATGGGTGTTTATAACTAGTTTATCGTTATGTAAAAACATCGAATATGAACGACAAGTGAAGATAATAAGAATTTGCATGTTTAGTTGTATATCGTGTGGTCGTATATTCCAAATACATTTGAACTATATTTTAGAACAAGTATGGTTACAAGTTCATTAAACTAGATCAATTACACCAGTGCTTATTTAAAAGGGCAAATTTAACCTCCCATTACTTAAACTAAATGTATAATATCAAGAACATATAGTATATGTAAAGGTACGTGGATCGATAATTAAAACCATGGTTATATTCGCCATCTTTAGCACTCCAAACTGTTGCGCACACACCACGTATTTTGAAGAAAGAAAGATGCCTCAACCCCTCTTCCCCATAACGTTAAAACTCAAAAGCATATAGTTGTTTTTTTTTATAAAACTATACTATACTTAGGATATTTTAAATACTTATTGCATTATATTTGATAATTTAAAAGGTTTATGCATTCCTATTATTTTGTGAATTTATATAACTTTTGGTTTGATTTTTTTTTGAACGGCAAATGTATGACCCTAATTCGTAGGATAAGTATTATCTTAATCGGGCCCACCTATCCGTTTTCTAGCAGTGACCGCATCCCTAACCCCTCAGGAGGAAACCCATTGCTGAAAAAAAACCCTAGCTCAACTATGAGTATTTTGTTTAGAGTAAGACTTGAACCCATGACCACACTTTATTTATATGTCATGGGTAACTCACCTTAACCAATTGGGCTAAGGATCATGGGTACCTCACCTCACATATGGTTTGATTTGCAAGTGTGGAATTTGAATGTGCGGTTAACATGAAAAAGTAGAAATTCTAAAAAAGAATTATAAAAGTAAAAAAAAAAAACTGTAATAATAGTAAGTAATAACAGTATTACATACATGTAATCACCCATTTACATTAGGCATTTGTCTACATGTAAGTTAAATAAAAAAAAAGTCAAATGTAGTATGCCTTGGAAGGTAGCTTCTTCATACTATGCCACATATATGGTGAATGAATTCATGAAAAACACTAGAAACAGCTTGCTTCATTGCAACATCTTGATTAGCTAAGACTAAGTTAGGTTGCTTCATATGAGCTTTAAGAAAACAGTTAGTCAACCATTTGTATGATTCAACAATTCCGTTGGATAACAGTCCCACACCAAATGTTAAGCATCTTTATGATGAGGAACAATGGTAAACATGACAAATATCATTTTGTACTATATTAATATAAAATGTAAGTTTGCTAAGTAACTAAAACCATTTAGTTGTTCGTATTGCACATCGTATCAAATGCTAAAAGATCACCAAATGTATTATAACTCCACTTCTAAACGTCAACAACCTAAAATAAATATCAGTGTTCACCTCCAACAAACCATAGTAAATTCCAATAAGAAATTTACAAATTGATAGTACGTACATCCAATGTGTCTACAATTATTTGGGCATCTCTTTCAGGAATAAAATGTCTTATATTGCTACTAAAATTTGTGAATCTGCTTTTGTAACCCTTCAATGAGCATTGCATCTTATGGACCACGTTGGTTCTATTTATTCTAACTTTATGAAGAAGCTATTGATAATAATAAACTTCCTTTGTTTCATTGTAAAATTCATATTCTCGGCATTAACAAGACCTTCATGATGACTTTCAACAAATTCTTATAGAATAAAATTTGAAGAGTCAATTTGATATGTTCTCTACATTTTAATACTTTTAATGTGCGATGAGAAGGAGAAATTGACCTACTATCCATGGAGTCAAAATTTTGATGCTTTAGTTTACTGGGCTCTACGCATTTGAGTTTCTTCATAATGCCAACACATGATGCGAACCTAGTCTTCTCAGCATATGACTCATACCTTGTAACAGCACCCTCCTATTTTTTAAAATTATTCATAAAACATGTTTATCCTTAGTGCATATATTAGCATCTAATCTCTTGTTCGGTTTGGTGATCAATAAAACATACTAGAAATAGATTCTTTATTTCAAAAGAATGTCACACCTAATAAAAAATAAGATAAAATAACATATATTTATATATAGTTTACCTAATATGATAACGATACATATAAGTTGAAAATAATAATCATACGCAAAATAATAATAAGAGATAATTAACCAGAATACATTACTAGCGTACACACATGTATGAATAATAATCATAATATATAATATGATAATCACAATAACGCAATTTTATAATATATTAAAAGATGCAGAGTTCAAGAATATTAAATATATAAGTCTCCTCCTATATTACAAATAAAAAAAATAACCATATAGAACATGATAATATCTGATAATAGCTAGAAATACATATACAATGCTTAGACGTTATATGATAATCATACAATGATATAATCTCATAGAAATTATTATGTTTATATATATAACACATATGTAGCCCTATATATTACATAAATGTATCATGGTTAATCTTATTACTTGTTATAAACAAATTGCTAGAATGGTTAAAAGTCAAACCAATATCACCACATGAGCTCATTTGCGCATTAGTTCCATAAAGTTATGCTATGTTACTTGATTAATATTAAATTTGCCAGAATGGTTGGGTTTCCATAGAATTGTAAGCCATATAAGTTGTAGAATTTTTAGAATAAGGCATTCGTAATTGCGTTAACAAAAAGGCACATATAATCATAAAATTTCAGTAAGAATGCATGATATCCGAATAAAAAGGTCGTGAAAACTACATTCAATGTAACATCACAAAAATCAATATTTATGAAGAGAGATGGTTATGAACTTTAACCTTGTAAACCCTAGGATCCATAAGTATATGATTGTTAGTAAAGTTATTTAGTAAGAATGCATGATATCCAAATAAAATGTTCATGAAAAATACATTCAATATGTCATCTACAAAGGTTATGGACCGTAACCTTTGAACATTATGGTCTGTAACGTTGTTCGAAAAAGGCTACAAACAGAAGCCTTTCGTCTCTCGTTTGAAAGACAATTCTAAAACTTTAAATGTAATTAAACACTGCAATGAGTGTGAAAACCAACCTGAGTTAGTTTTGTTGAGATACAGGCTAGAGTAGTGCTATATAGCAGAAGAGTATTGTCATGAGAGGTAAACATTCGCCTTAGTATAGGCTTTAGGATTATGGGTTGGATGAGAAGCCCAAAGAACGAGTTAAGTACTCACAAAATATATAGGTTAATTACCGAGGATATATGTGGGTAAAATACCCAACAACGTATGGGTGAGATACTCTTAAGAATAAGGGCTAGTTACCAAGCATAGAATAGGGTGAAGACTCTATGCGGATAATTGCTGACCTAATCCATATAAAGGTTGATACTCAACTAATATGATATGTAGGACGTATACTTGACCTCGGTAATGTATAGAGAGCTAAAGGACAGTTTAAATAAATGTACATTTTAGAGGAGTGTTACATACCTCATGAAAGTATATGCGTTTTATGTGGAAAGTGTGCATATGATATGAAATGAGAAATCATAAGAAAATAGTAATGCATGTGATTATATGGTGACTGATGTATTACAAGTATTTAAATGATTATATGTGCGAGTAGTATTAAACTTAGATGAGAGCTTTTGGTTCAACACAAGATCACATAATAGATTCTTGATTTGTTAGGTGTTGGATTCAGATGAGAATTTCCTTATCCGACATTAGCCATATGTGACTTTCACGGTCGGTGTAGTATTTGGCTCAATTGAGTACTTCTGGCCCAATGTTGAATCATATGTGTTGACTAAAGGCATATTGATATAAGGTTATGTGATATGTAGATAAAATGTACACTCACTTAGAGAAAGCTTATCTATTTTATTATAACACCCCTAGTACTCACATGTCGCTTAAGTTTTCAAACATTAGAGTTAAATAATAATAAAACAAATAACAAGTGGTGAACGTGTCAATTAGTAAAAGACCTTAGAACTAACTCCAAGGGTGGTAAGAGTAACTTGGGTATTTAAATGGAAACTGAATCCTTTTTAAACCCCTACAATCGGCCAATTCCTTCACCTCTATTCCATTGTCTTCGACCTTCACCTCAAGTGAATCACTACCCGGAACCCTTAATATCAATCTCTAATCACATCTGTTAAATGCGTTAACATAATTGTTGGATCGGGTTGGTTTACACAAACAATAACTTCTAAGATCAGTAACTAACGAATGTGGAATCTAAGTTAGTTACTTACTATCATAACATAAATACTTTGAGTAAGGATAAATGCACAATAAGTTCTTTCAAAGTATTCACTTGATTAATCTGTTTTGTACAAAGATTATAATTCAAAAGATACAATCAAATGGCTTAGAAAGCTTACTTCTCCTATACAAGTATGAGGACTTTTATACTAAACAATAAGAATAACTATTCTATGTTCAGATACTACAGTAGAACATGTAATCTATGTATTGGAGTTGGCAGCTGTTGTACTATGTTGTCAACAAAAGGTGAGACACAATAGCTATCGGCACAGACATACTTTTTTTTAGTAGCAGTCGATCAACAGCTCATGGAGTTCACTACTAATCGGCATATGATCTGCATATGCTGATAAGCCATCTTTCAGCACATGTACTTCAGCAGTTGCCTGGCAGTCGAATCGCGAGCAAAGCTCAACACTGCTAGCTATGCTGATCAGCAGTCATTCAGCATATGCACGTCGGCAATTAATTCAACACTTGGCTTGATTTGGCAGTTAAAGGCCAATGCTAAAATCCAGAGTTTTTAGTAGTTTTATTTTTCATGATTCAACAAATTCCCCCTAGGATGATGCTACCAAAACTCTGTCCACCCTTCAAGCATCCTAATCAGCATAAGCTCGTACATATATCGTCTTTTATTTCTTGAGGGGTTGTCTAGAGTTAGATTCACTAGGTCCTTAATGTTATGCCGAGAGAGTCTGAACAAGTCATACTCTTTGACTTCAACTTTGTCGGCACCAGCATATGTGAGGCTGAAGGTGTTGCTTGAGGAATTATAACTCTAATGAGTGATAGGATCATGAATGCTTAGTGGAGTTATATGCAGAGCTTCTTCTTCTTCCTTTTGCTCAACCTTGTTGTCAAACTTGATCTTTAAGATAGCAGCCATGGACTTGCACTTGTCTAGCATGTCTTTATTTTCAAAGATCAGCTTATGCATTGACTTTAAATCTTCTAGGTTGAGCTTTAGAACATCCAATTAAGTTAGGAAGAAAGATTTTTCTTTATTCTTCCTTTCAATGGAGAACCTCTCAATTTTAAAATCATAGTCCCACTTGATGATTTTATCACTATTCTCTGAGTCTTCTTCTTCCTCAGATTCTTAGAGATCTTCTTCTTTTAGATGCTCCAACCCACGTCTAATTCTATTAGCAACATCAGTGATGATCACTTCATCTATTGACTCTTTTGATTTGCTCTGGGTAGGGGATTTGGCTGGTTTAGGAGCTTGTTGGACTTGTGGAGAACCATGCTCAGTGGTATGAGCAGGTGGTGAAGTATGAGGAGATGAGATTGGTTGGCTGTTGGGTTCGATAAATGGAGAGGTTTTGGCTGCTTCAGATTCTACTTTCTTCTTTCTTTGCTCTGAAGCCTGCTTTAATCTTTCCAGGGTGGAGTTGTAGATCCTTATCAAAACCTTTTCCACCTCCCTTACCTCAAAGTCATTGCTTGGTTTCCTTAGTCTCACCCTAGTTAACTCAGCTATCTCAAACTGGTTGAAGCAAACCAGCTGGTTTCTTGAGTAATCTACTCTTCCAACTGTTGATCTGGTTATGAAGTAGGTGGTTTTCTTTTGATCATATCCAATCCACTATGGGATCATGTGCTGATAATGGAGTTTTAGGAATTTCTTCACTAGTATCAGATTTGTCTAAGGTGAGTACTTTATGCATCAGCATCTTTCACTTTTCATTCTTGCATCCAAATATGGTAAAGTACTCAACAATTTACTCTAAAATGTCAAAGGGCAGATCAAGTACCTCATTCTCATGATTATAGTAAATGATCTCTCCATTAGCCCTCTTGACAAGAAATTTCTTCATCTGAGTAAGATACCTAGCTGCCAACATTTTGGTTCCTTGGAGTATCTTCTCCTCTATTTTCGGATCAACAATCCTTGCATTTATTACTTTCTTTGGAGCTGTTGTTTTCTTTTAAAAGACTAAAGAAATAGGCTTCTTATCATCAGAGATAGTTGATGAAGAGTCAAGGGATGCTGGAGGCCTAGTCGGTAGATGGGAGGACTTCTGGGTAACTATCTTTGACTTGGGCTATTGTTTGTCCCATTGCTCCATGGCCTGTTCAAGCTTTGGGAGCTCACCAATAGCAACTTTCTTCTTGATTCCTCTAATATTTAGATCAAGAGTTGAGATAATCATTAGTCCTACTTGTCTACCAGAGAGACCATAATATTTGAGAAATTTCTTCATCTGTTACTTGTCCCTAAACTCTTGCTGAACCTTTTCTCCTTTTTTTTCTTTGAATTAGCCCTTTTTCTTCTAGCTAACTCAGTTGCTTTCTCCATTTCAGCATGAGTTGCACCTATCAGCTTAGACTTGATCTTAGCAGTGCTCCTCTCCATGATCTCATCAAAATTGTATACTTTCAACTCAAGTTCAACTGCTAGAAGACATTTTTCTTTATCTTTCTTTTCTTTCTTTATAGATGAGATTACAGGACTGGGTTCGGCAGTTGTAGCTGTTGGAGCATGCTGAGTAACTGACCTTTGAGTGTTTTCAGTAGATAGCCTGGATGACTTAGATAGCACCTTCTTGATAGCTTTGTTCTTTGGTTTAGGTGGAGCTTTTATGATTGTTCTTCTGGGTTCACCACCATGTTTGAATTCTCTAGATGCAGTTCTTGCAGCCCTTGAATCCTTTGCACTCTTGACTAGTGCAATCACATTCTTTTTCACTGAGGATTCTTGAGATCTACATGCCTTTAGAACTATAACATCTTCTTCAGCCTTTAGTGGGAACAGCTCCACCTTTTTGGTCATCAGAAATCTGGCCTTTGATTTCTGTGATTTGATTTCTACTTCCTTTTCAGCAGTCATAGGTCTCTTACCTTTGTTAGAGGTAAAGACTCAAGTAAGTCTAAATGCCGAAAGTTTTGAAGTTACACCTGATGCCTCACTAGTTGACTTGGGATTATCAGTAGTTGTCTGAGCTCTCTTAGCATCATAAGTGACTTCTGGGCCATCAGTATGCACACTCACCTCAGAGTTAACTTGGGCTTTCAACTTTCAGTTGACCAGACATCACCTCAGCTGATTTTTTGAGTTCAAACTCGGGTGCATCCTTATGAAGTTAGGTAGGCTCATCCTCAAGGTTCACCTTATGTCTTTCCATGTCATCATCCATTGTCTGGATACCTCTTGTGTAAATCACCATCTTTTTTGAGGACTCATCTGCCATAGGAGTTTCTTGTATAGTACTTTCAGTAGCTACATCAACACCTGATTTGTTCAGTGCTTTAGCAGCTTCTAAGAGTATTTTTAGAAATGGTGCTTCTTCTTCAGTAGATTACTTAGGAGAGGCTTTGAGTCCTAGCACTATGTCTCTCTTTGATGATTCCTCATTAGTTCTTTTTATTTTTAGATAGAGTAAAGAAGAAGTACTAGATCTCTTTATCATTGCCATCTTCCTCTTCCTAAGTAGAACCTTTTGGTTCATTCTTCTAATTACCCTTCTAGCCTCTATTTCTTTTACTTCTTCACTATCATAGCCATACCTATCAAGAAGTTTATTCAAGTTGACTTCAACTTCTGATAGAGGCTCATACTGATTAGTCCATTGTGAAGAGAATGAGATTGACTGTATTGCTTGAATGACTTGAGTAGCCAATCTTCCCCCTTTTCGGTAGCATCATCTGAGATTCCAGATGACACTAAGTTGATAGAGGAAGGCACATACAAAGGTTCTTATGGTACTGAAAGTTGAAGGCTCAAGATAATGGATTTTTGGTCTCTTGTAGATGTTCAACTTTGTTCTCAAGATCCATTGCTTTTGCAGCAGCTTGCTGAAGAGTTATAAGTTGTTCTTTAAAGGTTACAACTCTTGCAACTTGTTGTTGTAGAGTTTTGAGTTGAGTTTCCAACTCAGATACTCTATCTGCCGAAGCTTTCTGCAGACAGTTCTCAAATTCGAGAACTTTTGCTTTGTCAGCATAACCTAGAAGTCTTACATTTTCTTCTTGTAAGAGTTCTAGTCTCTGTGAAAGATCAAGGTTTTGGGCCATAAATTCATCTATCTGTTGCATTCTTCCCTCATCCACAGGTGTGGAATCCTTGGGAGATGAGGTACTAGGCCCAGCCTCTGCACCCTCACTACCAGATATGGTTTCTTGGTGCCCTGGATTCTTTTCCTTAAGGAATGACTCCAAGAAGACATCCTCGAGGTGAGATTTCATGGTTGAGGTCTTAATGATATTGTCTCTGTCCTGCTAATCAATTGATGGATCTAAAGGTAGAGTCAGCCTCATCCACATTGATCCTTTCCTCCCTATGATGAATATCTTGGGTTAAAGGATGTGGGTCAGATGTTACTGTAAATACATAAATCTACACTTTCTATGTTATATGGGAAGTGGGAGATAGTGGTTCATGCTAATATGACACAGGAACATCATCATCCTAGGTGGTAGACATGTGTAATGGAGAAAATGGAGCTGTGTCTATTGGCCCGGGATGTGAACCAGATTCTAATAAGACTTCTTCCTTAGAAGTTGTCTGAGTTGTGTGGGTATCCTTTTTGGTTTTCACAATGGAGTGTTTGGGACTCCAATTGAGGGCTTGCCAGTTGGGTATAGGTCTGCTCAGAAGAAGGAAGAGAAACTTCTTCTTTGAGCTTTGCTTAGGTGTGGCTGACACCTTTGACTTGATAGGGACTTGTAGTTTCCAGTCTTGCCTTTTTGAGAGAAGGTGATTTTGGGGCCTACATCTTCTTAGTAGAAGATGCAGGGATTTGCTTGTGTTTGAGAGACTTTGGATTTGAATCGGAGGGTATAGGATCAGTAATGGTGGGTGTGACCATCCTATCACCCTGAGGCTTAGTGACCTCAAGCATATGCTCAAATAAGGGAGTAACCTTCCCTAAAAAGTTTTTGTAGTTGCTCTGAATTTTCAAAATATTGATTTGTTTAAAGTCCCTAGAGCATGAGCAACCCCACTAAGTTTTAGTTTATCCCCTAATTCTCCTTGTAATATTACTTGTAAAAAACTAGGGTACATTGAAATTTGAATTTTGCAGCCATTATATTTTTGCACATATATTGAAAAATGAAGTTTGAAAAATCATAACTCTGCTGTTTTACCAGACCATGGATAGCCCCTGCTAGATCCAACGGTACCTGGTTCCATCCTACCGACTTATTAGACAGATGGTGCAAAAAGATATAGAGGATAATTCACAGTTGTGATATATTAGAGATTTTGAGAAGGTGGATGTCGAAAGGGGTACTTCATATCTCATCTCCTTCAAGGTGGCACTGACCACTTCTTTTAAGAAAGAAGATACACCATCTGCCCTATTCAACTTCAAGTGTTGATGAATTTTGGCGCAAGATATGGTGATCTTCATCCTTTGTACTGTTGCCGTGAGAACCTTCACTCCATGTTCTCTTTGTATGGAGCAAGTGGTCTAGAATTCCATAATGTGTGTTTCACAAATCACTGGGTCTACGATGATATCAAATGAATAATTTCTATTCTTTAGAAATTTGAGAACGCGATCATAGACTTCATCACTTATGGGTTCAAGTGATGTGTTGATGTTTTGATTTAGACAAAATTCTAGGGTTTGAGCGGGCATTGAAAGCAGGTGGATTTTTGGTACACTTTAGGAGATTGAAGGTTTAAGGGTTTGCTTTGTTAGGAAGATTGAAGTGGCAATGGTAGGAAACCTACGATTTTAATAGTTACGGATAATATAAACAATGTGAATTTTAAAATATTTTACCGTCATAATAGTTAACTTTGACGACATGAGATGATGAAAGTGGGACCTACCGGATCTTTTTCAAAAACATGTGTTGAATTAATCTTATCTGTTGAATCTTCCCATGTGGTATATACCTACTTTGCATAGTTATCTGCTGAATTACTAAATTCAACAGATACCCAGGTATCTGCTGAAATTTGGCAGATACCTATTTATCTGCTGATTTACAATTTTCAACAAGTGTGCAGTTTCTCCCATTTTATCAAGAAAAGCATTTCTTTACAAGATTTTGAAATATCATTTATTTAAATCATTTAATTATTTAAAGTTCATCATCCCAATAGCAGATACAAGATATTTAAATCTAGATTCATCAAAGGCTTTTGTGAATAAGTCTACATATTGTTTATTTGTATGGACTTTAACTAATTTAATGCTTTTTTCTGCACAATCTCTAATGAAATGATACTTGATGTCAATGTGCTTTGTCTTTGAATGTTGAACAGGATTGTTGGTGATGGAGATGGCACTGTTGTTGTAAATATGAATTGGAGTGTTCATGAAAGTACTCCATAATCTCTAAGTTGAGTTTGGATCCACAGCACTTGCACAACAGCTTGATGGAGTAATGTATTCTACTTTAGCAGTTGATGTAGACACACAAGTTTGCTTCTTGTATTGCCATGAAACCAATCTTCCCCCTAGAAATTGACATTCTCCTAAGGTGGACTTTTTGTTGATGTTGGATCCTCCATAGTCACTATCTGTATATCCATGGAGATTGAAGTCAGCACTCTTAGGTTATCATAATCCCAACTTACATTCCCTTTTGAGATACTTCATAATTCTCTTGGCAGTCATTAGATGTGACACCTTTGGAGCAGCTTGGAATCTTGAACATAGGCATGTGGCCAACATGATATCTGGTATGCTGGTTGTGAGATACATAAGAGATCCAATGATGGCTCTGTACTGCTACTGATCAACCGCTTCCCCCTCAAGATCAGGTGTTAATGAACAAGTCTTTGACATTAGGGTTTTAGCAGCCTTAGAATCAGTGGCTTGAAATCTTATTAAGATGTCCTAAACAAACTTAGATTGATTTATGAAGATTCCATAAGAGGTTTGTTTCACTTGTAGCCCTAGAAAGAATGTGAGTTCTCCCATTAAACTCATCTCAAATTTTGACTTCATGAGACTTTCAAAGGCTTTTCACAAGCTCTCATTTGTAGACCCAAAGATGATATCATAAACATACAATTAAAACCAAGATAATATCCAAATCAACCTTCTTGATGAAGAGAGTTTTGTCTATGGATCCGCTGGTGTTTCCATTTTTTAGGAGAAAGATACAGAGTGTCTGATACCATTTCCTTGGTGCTTGTTGAAGACCATAAAGGGCTTTATCAAGTTTATATACATGATCTGGATACTTGAGATCTTCAAAGCCTGGAGGTTGGCAAACATAGACTTCTTCGTCAATCTCACCATAGAGGAATACACTCTTGACATCCAGTTGAAATACCTTGAAATCTTTGGAGGCAGCAAATGGTAGAAAAATTCTGGTTGCTTCAAGCCTGGCCACAGGAGCAAAGACTTCATCATAATCAATCCCTTCTTCTTGTTTGTACCCTTGAACCACAAGTCTGGCTTTGTTCTTGATAATTATTCCTCTATCATCTTTCTTGTTCCTAAAAACCCATTTTGTCCCTATTACAATCTTCCCTTTTGGAAGTGCACATAGTTTTCAAACCTTTTGTCAAGCAAATTGGAGAAGCTCTTCTTGCATTGCTTCGACCCAAATAGTTGGTCTCTCTTAAAGCCTCATCAACTTTACTTAGCTCTAGTTGAGAAAGGAAGCATGAAAACAAACCATATTTGCTTTATTCACCCTGCTTCTTATCACCCAATTCTACATTACCAATGACATTCTCAACTAGATGCTCTTTATAATTTCTTAGTCTTGGAATTACTTGGAGTTGTTGAGAAAGATCTAAATTTAAGAAGTTTGTTTCAGAAAGTCCGGTAGATGGATTTACTTGTTCATTTGCCGAATTGACTCTATATTCAGCACTTGTCATACTTGGATCATTTTCAGTAGATTGTCTAGTACCACAATGATCATGAGACTTTTCATCTAAGGAGTCATAATGATCATATGATGGATGACCCACATTCGTTATGGTACTAGCATATACCTCTACTGAATGTGGTTGGATTGTGTTAGCAGATTACCTGATGTGACATGGTATTTTTGGTAGATTTACCGTATGATCTTTAGTACTTGGGCCTTGTATATCTACTGACTTGTTAAGAGAGTCTCCTGAAACATTCTCAATCAAATGATTAAATGCATTTGTGAATCCATTTAGATCAAACATCCAACTTAGAGTGTTTTCAATACTATTTAAGGAATTTTCATTTAATATGACATTTTTAGATTCCTTAATAGTGTGGTTAACTTTGTTATATACTTTGTAAGCCTTAACTTGTGATGAGTATCCAACAAAGAATCCATCTACTGATTTCTCAGCAAATTTGGATAGATGATCTTTGATATTGGATAGGGTGCATAGATATCCAAAAGGTTTAAGGAACATTATGAATGGTCTTCTCTTATGCCACAATTCATAAGAGGTTTTTCAATATGTCTTGACTATTAACACTCTACTCTGAACATAGCACGCAATACTGACTGCTTCAGCCCAGAATGTTATAGGAAGTTTGGAGTCAGACAATATGGTCCTTGCAGCTTTAATAAGTGTCCTATTCCTCCTCTCAGCAACTCCGTTTTGTTGAGGACTTTTGGGAGCACTATATTGCCTAGCAATACCTTTGGATTCATAAAAAAGAATCAAGGGTGTGGTTTTTAAATTAAGTTCCTTGATCACATCTAATTATTTTAACTTTTTGATCAATGTGATTCTCAACTTTTATGATAAATAATTTTAAAATCTCCGCAGTTTCATCTTTAGTTTATAAAAAGAAAACCCAAGTGAATCTTGTAAAATCATCTATTATTACCATCTAATATAATTTTCTACCCAAACACTGTACACCTATTGGTCAAAAAATTCCATGTGAAGAAGGTGTAAAGGAGTTATGACTGAATTCATTTCATAGGAATTATGAGAAGATTTATGTTGCTTTCCCTTTTGGCAAGCAACACAGTGGTCAGCACATGCAAACTCCTTGTTTGTTAGTCCAGTGACTGACCCATTCCGAACTAATTTTTTCATGTTTATAAGATTCACATGTGCTAATCTTTTGTGCCAAAGAGAGGATTCATTTAAGGAATCTTTGGAAATGAAACAAGATAATTTCCTGAAGGTGATGCATTCTGCATGTTGAGCATGTACATATTGTTTTTTATTAGAGCTATTTAAAGTATTTTATCATTTGGAGTTTTAAACCTAGGGGATAAGACAATTCATTTATGCTCTGTGAAAAGAGTGTTATGCTTTTGGTCACACAACTGAGACACACTGAATAGATTATAATTTAACGCTTTCACATAGTTCATCTTTTCAAAACTTACCTTGCCATTGCTGATTGTCCCCCTGCCAGTAATGTATCCTCCTTTTGTATCACTTCCAAAGGCAACAGATCCACTATCATATGGTTATTGATTTAGCAGGCATGATCTGTCACCTCTCAAATGCGGGGAGCATCCACTATCCACAATCCATAAGTTAGTTTTGGCCTATGGATGATCGTGCACATAAACAATTTGGTTAGTGATGAATGGGGACCCAAGCTTGTTTATTCTTAGGTCTTCTAGTTTTAAACAGCTTTAAGTCAATGGTAACTACTGAGGGGGTGAGAGTTGGTTTTAGGTCAACTAAGGTTTTGGTAGATGTCTCTGGTTCCGAGGCTTTTTTTTTGGCTTTGCCTGATTCTTTGACATCATTCTTTTTGTTATGGCCCTTTGAAGCCTTTGAAGATGTTGAAGGGTTCTCCAACTCCTTATTTTTCTTTTGATATGCAACTGCTGATGTATTCGGCAGATCATTCATGGGTGTTGGATTTTTCTTGATTTTGGTACTTGAGTGATTTTCCTGCTGAATATGGTTTTTTGATAGTCGCTTGGAAGCTACATACTTCTTGGAGAGTGTGAAATGTTTGAATGAATGGGCTATGGGATTGTATTGACAATCTTTTGCAAAGTGACTGTCTTTCCCACACATTAGGCGTGTGATCTTTATCTTCTTCTTTGCAAACTTTAGCATTTGTCTGGTCTCTTATAGCTCCTTCTTCATCTTCTTAATCTTCCCTCCCATGGTTCCACTCATCTTCTTGTTCTTCTTTTGATTAGCATGAGTGGACAAGTCTATTTTTGGAAACCTCTTGTTGTGAATTTCAAATGCTTTAGAAATAGACTTTTGAATATATGGTTGTCATCTCAATTCTAAAGAGTGTGAGGTTCCAACACAGCAATTTCTAGTGTGGTTCTTCTTGTTGCAATTGTGCTTTGATTGAAGCTTTGTTTTGGTAGAAGAATCTGACTTAGCAGATAGCTTATGCGATTCAAAAGATGACTTTTCTTTTACAAATTTTATCTTTTTAATCGTATCCTGCTTTGAATTCGCCTTCAGATATTCATTCCTTCTATCCTTATCCTCCATTTTATCATCCTCCTTTTTTTCTTTCTTCTCCTCCTCTTCATCTATGTCTTCAACTTTTTTATCTTTCTCCTCCTTCTCTACTGTCTCACTCCTTTTAGCAGATGTCTTTGTATAGATGGGTTTGACGAATACTTGCTTCTTTACCTTAAGATTGCACTTAGGGGTATATGTGGGAGTGTATGTTGTTGGAGGTTCCACACAATTATACCATAAACTTGTCTTGGTTTGATACAACTTTTGGGTGTTTTCAGTAAATGCAAGTAATTTTTAAACTTTTATTTAACATTATATTTATTAGCATAGGTTTTAGCTATGGCTAAATCACCTTGTGCTGATTTTAATCTGCTCAAGAGATCATCAATTTGGGTCTCTAAGTTGGTTTGTTCATGTTTTAGTTGTGATACAATCTTTTTCAGCCCCATTTTTTTTTATCTTTTTGAGCTTGGTCAGTTTTCTTAAAATCAGGTTTAAGAATATTGATTGATTCAACATCTTTCATGAGATCCAAATTGTGATTTTTGTATAAGTTAACCTTAGCTATATATTTAGGGGTACAACAGGGTTCAGATATTACCTTAAGTAAGAAGCTTGAACTTCCAGCCATCAATGCATTGTTGATGGGTGTGACATCTTCCACTTGAAAGCTCCAGTCAATCACCTCTTCTCCTGAATCAACTGTTGTTGTATTTCTCTGGCTGAATGAGGACTTGAGGAGGGAGGACCTTGATATGTTGAGTGTTGTTGATGGTTTGAAGAGTTTGGTGGAGATGGGTTAGACTTTGGTGCTTTGCATTCCCCGGCAAAGTGTCCTAGTTGGTTACAGTTGAAACACTTCAACTTGCTTTTATCAAACCCAAATCCTAATCTTCTCTGCTTCAGGAATTTTCTTCCAATTCTCTACTAAAACTGCTTGGCCCTAAAGGATATCATTACTCTCTGGTAGTTGATATCCATTTCTTCAAGGTTATCTGGATGAATACACTCCAGATCTTCTTGTGTGAGTTGAAAAAAGTTGGCTTGGTCACTGATGAAAGTAGTGTTTATGGGATATGATTGTGAAATGGATGGTGAGGCTGGCTGGTTCCATCTGCTGAATGATGGTGATTATTGAGATTCAGTTGTTGGAGATTCAATATAGGTGATCATAGGTTCTTGATAATTCACCATGGTAGTTTGATAGATTTGGGAGTGGGAGTGATAATTAACTAGCTCATGTATATGGGCCATGAGAGCTAATGACTTTGAGGAGTTTGAAGATCTGCCCGTGGATTCTTTATCTGCATCAATTTCTATTTGATAAGCACTAAGGATGCCATATAACTCCTCAAGATTCATTGTTTTTAGATTCTCAGTTCTTCTGATAGACATAGTGTAGACTATCTATGTCTTTAGTAAAGATCTCAAGAACTTTCTAAAAATATTATTATTCTTCATATTCACTCCAACTTTATTTACAGAGTTTAGAAGTTCAACATATGTAAGATATGTAGCAGTCATGGCTTCTCTCCTTATGAAACCAAAGTTTTCAAACTTTTGTTTCAAGACATCTCTTTTGTTTTCCTTCATGTCCTTCATTCCTAAAATTCAAGGCTTCCTATAACTTTGAGCAGTTGTAAACTTCTTGAAGCCATGCATGATGCTGTTGGGTATACTCATTCTGATCAGCCACAGAGACTTTGAATCCATATCTATTTTTTTCAAATCTTCATCTGAGTACTTAGTATAATCTTTGGGAATCATGGCTCCACCTTCACCAGCAGCGTGGACCATGGGGACATATGGTCCATTTAGAATAGAGAGTCAATGTCTTATATCTTGATTTCTTATGAAATCCTCCATTTAGATTTTCCAGGTATCATAGTCATTTGGAGTAAACATAGGAGGTTTGGTCTGAGTCCCATTCTCTTAAGCAAGTTTACTAGAAATGGCTACAACAGTCATATTGAGAGGGTAGGGAGACATGAGGAATGGTGGTATTTGATAGTGTGAACAAAAGAAGAAACAAGTGATTTTTTGAAAAATGATTTCAAGCAAATCAAGAGCTAGGGCTCTGATACCACTTGTTGGATCAGGTTGGTTTACACACATAAGAACCTCTTCTAAGATCAATAACTAATGAATGTGGAATCTAATTAGTTACTTTCTATCGTAACACAAATACTATGAGTAAGGATAAATGCACAATAAGTTCTTTCAAAGTATTCACTTGATTAATCTATTTTGTACAAAGTTACAATTCGGCAGATACAATCAAATGGATTAAAAAGTTTGCCTCTCCTATACAAGTGTGAGGACTTTTATACTAAACAATGAGAATAACTATTCTATGTTCAGATGCTATAGTAGAACAGGTAATCTATGTATCAAAGTTAGCAACTAATGTACTATGTTGTCGGCAAAAGGTGAGACACAATAGTCGTCGGCATAGACATACTTGTTTTCAGTAGCAGGCGATCAGCAGTTCATGGAGTTCACTACTAATTGGCTGATGATCTACGTATGCTGATAAGCAGTCTTTTAACACATGTAGTTTAGTAGTATCCTGGCATATGCTGATCAGCAGTCATTCAGCATATGCACTTCGGTAGTTGATTCAGCACTTGGCCTGATTCGGCAGTTGAAGGCCAATGCTGAAATCCAGAGTTTTTGGTAGTTTCATCCTTCATGATTCAATAATAATAATGTTTGGTCAGTTGTAAAAGAAACATTTAATCTCATAGTTTCGTGTAGGGTTAAAATTAAATTGTTATAACACCAGGATAGATCTTGGAATTGTCGTTCGCTCACGATTCTTGTCTAGGTACTCAAGTATTTAACTACAAAATACTTATGTAGTCATGTAACCAGTTCTTGGCTAGGGTTGTATCATGGTAGGTGTATACAAAACAATTGGGACGTCAATGAATGAGTGTATGTATTTGAAGCGAATGTTCGGTTTGTGTGTAAATGTTTAGTTTTTTGTTTATGTATAAGCATAGGGTTTGGTGTATGTATTTATATATCGATGTTTATGTGATGAAACAAAAGCCATGCTCCTAAATCAAAAGAATGAGTGTATGTATTTCAAGCGCAGGTATTGCCATCATATGTGTATGAAATCGAAAGTAGGTGTGCGATGATAGCATCAAAAGATTGCATGAGTCCCACAAGGTAGGTTTTGTATGTAAAGGATTATTTAATCGAAACTTATATGTGCATGAATGTTCATCAAAAGAATGCATGCATGAGGCAGCAATCGAGAGTATGTATGATTATTAATCAATGTCATATATGTATGTTTATTTTCAATAGAAAAGTGAGGTAAATGGATGCAAGGTCAATGCATGAATGGTATGTGTTCACCTCCATTTATATTAAGGGAGTGTTTAGGCTATTTAAATCAAGTAATACATGGGTAGAGTTACGTAGAAAGTAGTGAGCGCGTGAGAGTGTGTGCTATGTGTGGATGTGCATGCATGAGTGTGTTTGTGTAAGAGTCTGTGTGGGTTTGAGGTTAATGTGTCTTTGAAGATGAATTGAATCATATTTATATATGTATTATATATATATATATATATATATATATATATATATATATATGTGTGTGTGTGTGTGTGTGTGTGTGTGTGTGTGTGTATGTAACATGCGTACGTAGTGAAGAGTGGAACATGCAACAACCCAAGCCAACCCTTGATCAAAAGAGAACTGACGTGTAAAACAAAATGTTAATTGTAACATGAATGAATATTGGTAGGTGATTAGACTCGTGCATAGACCGCACTCCACGCATAAATTTCTTGTTTGAAAAGCAAACGTCTTTTTGAATATGAGTTCTAGCCCCTCTATTTTATATGTTTTTGTAAGGAATAAACTTAAAGGCTGATGCAACCAAAGAACAATCAAAGAGCTCTTAGCATGCACATGTGAAGTACTAGAAAAGTACTTCAGAAGATTTGATATAACTCAGAGAATTATGCTAAGTATCAAATCTTCCGAAGCCAAAAGACCAATTCTTCCAAAGCCAAAGATGAAGTCTTCCGAAGCTTCAAAGACAAAGTCTTCTGAAGCCTAAGAATGATTTCTTCCGAAGACAGAGAAGACATGCTTTCTCTGGCTTACTTTTGACAAAAGCTTAACCACCTTTCCGCTACCATTTCTAAAGACTCACCAACCAGCATGGTTTGGTGAAAAGTCTATACTTTTTTCATTTGTAGATTAAGGTGTTGAGTCTATAACTTTCCAACTATATACTTTTATTCTTTTTGTAATAAAAAAGGATGTGAGCTATAACATGTCATAGTCACTAGTCAAAAAGGCAATTTGCCTTTTTGACTCTATATTGATCTTGTTGTCTAGATTAGTGTCCAGTTGGCCTTCAAAGTATGGCCGGCTGTAGGATGTAGTATAAAGTATCTCAAGTACTTGTATTTAGAATTAAGCTTTGTAACACTTGTAAGAACTTGAGAGCAATATACATCATTTTTGAAAACCATATCTGAGTGTTCTTGTTTATTGTTCTTGTTACTTGTGTTCATTGTTTCATCCTAACCAGTTCCTTATTTGATCTGCTATGTGTTCTAAATCTCTCCACATAATCCATGACATTTTTCTATCACAACCTCCATTAAAACCTAAAGACAATTCAAGTCTACAGTTTAGCCATTCACTGAAGCTTGCTTTTATAATATATTGAGTACAACCCCGCCCCGGATTACCTCAAAATTTAAAAGAACATCATTGACACAATCCAGCCCCGCATTACCTTCAAATTTGAAAAGAACATCATTGACAATGATCGATAACATACAAGAAAATACGTTCTAACATACAATTGTCGAAACAATATTAGGAGCATGTTTTCACAAAAGTATTCGGATTTCATTTGATGTTGTCAAGTGTAAGGCCTCGTTCTCAGAAATACTTGCAATTGGTCATTCATAGCATTAAACATAGTATATTACACTTTTATATAAAACATCACAATGGAAAAAATTAAATTATTAATGTTAAACTGTTGCATTGACCACCCTTCAACGGTCCTGCAATTGGTATCAGAGCATTTCAGGCTCTTGATTGTAAGATCTCACCATCTTAAATCTTTTAAGTTTCACAAAACACTTATCAACTCAAATGGAAATTATATCTAAGGCTGATATGGAAACCAGTACCATGACTAAGTCTCCACTAATCACTCCTGATGACTTTGATACTTGGTGCCAACGTATGGAAAGGTTCATCAAGTCTCAAGACAGTAGGATCTGATTTGTTGTTGAAGGACCTCACATTCCAAGCACCTCTTCAGCCACTGCTAGAGGTAGGATGGTACCAAAGGAAATGGCTAACTACTCTGAGAAGATTAGAAAGTAGATGTAGATCAGAAAGCCATGACCGCTCTTCAAATTGCTCTTCCAAACTCCAAATACAGAGGATTCAAAAAGTGCAAAACTGCTAAGCAGCTTTGGGATGCACTAAAGCTCATGTATGAGGGGTCTGAGGAAGCCAAGGAGAACAAGAAAGACGTTATGAACCAGCAGTTTAAGAACTTCTCCTATAAGACAGGTGAAACCATGACTTAATAATACTTCAGGTATGTTGAGATTGTGGATACACTAATGGATGTTGGAATCAAGCTTGAGAATAGGGACATAGTGAGGAAATTCATGTTCTCCCTTCCCAGACAATGGACTCAATACTGTATGGCCATCAAGAGAAATGAGAACCTCTCTACTCTTACTCTCACAAAGCTATATGGTATCCTTAGTGGTTACCAGATAGAGATGAACCTCCAAAATCCATCAAGCAGCTCTTCTAACAATCAGCAGAGCTCAGCCCTTCATATAGTTGAAAGGGATATCAGAGAACCACAGTATCATCTCATGTGCTTCCATGATAACTCATAAAAGGATCCATTCATCAACATTCCTAAGACACCAAAGGAGGGCTAAATCCAAGGAAGTTCATTCCAAAAGACAAGCTATGCTCAAACCTTTGTGTCTGCTGATGAAAGTTGTGGAAACTTTCTCTTCACTCTTGAAGACTTGGATTGCATCTATCCAGATGACTTGGAGTACATGGAAATAGTGTAGCAGATGGGTCTCCTCACTCATAAAGCCAAGAAGTTCTACAAGAAAACAGGAAGGAAGTTTCCAAGCGATATGGCTAGTGGAAAGTTTAGCCTCGATAAGAGCAAGGTGAAGTGTTACAACTGTAATCAAATGGGACACTTTGCTAGAGAGTGCGAGGCACAAAGGAAAAATGGTGTCCAAGCACAATCCAGACCAAACTACACTGATGTAGCTCCCAAAACCAAGAAGCCAAGCCAACCTAAGTAACATGCTGCTATTGTTGTTAAAGAAGGAGGCTTTGACTGGAGCTTTCAGGTAGAATATGCTTCTCCAAACCAAGCATTGATGGCTTATCATGAAGAAGCCAAGGTATTAGAACATCTTTGTACTCCTAAATGCACTGCTAAGGTTAATATGTACAGGTCCTATAACTTGGAAGTGAGATCTGATCTTGAGTCCTTAAACATTTTAAAAGATGATTTTAAAAGAGCAAAATATGATTATAAACTTAAAATTAAAGATTTAGAGAAAACCATTTCTACTTTTAAGCATGAGCATACAAACTACAGGACTTAAATCAAAGATCTCATAACCAAGTTAACTGAATGCCAGACTGAGCTTGTGATCAGCAAAGTGTCTGACTCCTTCATGCATGCTCCACTTGGCTCGGGGGCCAAGGCAATGTGTTCTTGAAGAGGAAACCTTCAAAAACATAATATCCTCATCCTTGCATGCAAAGGTTTGTTACCAAAACGGGCAGGGACTAGGATCAAGTGAGATAGCTTATCCACATACACTCCTATTTGTTAGATCTCCAAGGTGTGGAACTTTTCAAGATGAGCTGCCTCCTATTGATCCTATCCAAGAGAAAGATGAAGATGTAAAAGAGATAGTAAAGAATGAACCCGAGATGAGTGACGAGGGTTATTCTAAGAAGGGTCACTATTCTTCTGGAGAGAAGAAAGAACCAGGGATGACCAAGTATACTAGAAAGAACTTGATAAGGGCAGCCAAAAGAAAATCAAAGAAAGCCCAAGAGATCAAGGCCACCTTCAACTCCAAGAAAAAGCAAGTTTTCATTTCTGCTAGATTTGAAATGGTAAAGGCTGAAGACTCAACAATGGATTCTAGTACCAGGAGTCCTAGTTCATGTCCAAATCATCTTGGTTAAGAGAGGAAGGCTGATCAAATATGCAACACTATTGCACAACCTAAACCATCCAATTCCAAGAGCAAGCCTCACCCTAAGAAGCCTGCTGCATCATCTGTGAAGATGAAGATGGAAGTGGAAAGTCATCAAGCTCAGCCTCCCACTCAAAAGAAGACTCTCAGAAGTATGCCAACTGAATGCATCATGTGTGGTAGTACTTCTCACTTTGCCAAGGATTGCATCTACAATCCCAAAAGTACTATCCACATGACTAAGAAGAAAACTTCTAAGAAGAAGAAGAAGAAGATAGATTTGGAAGAAAAATCTCTTCCTTCCGGAAGCTCTAAAGTGAAGAAGAAGATAAATGAAAACTTACCTTCAGAAGAAAATTTGGTCTCAGAAGAAAGGAATCTTCTGAAGCACTGAAGTCTGCTGCAGTGGATGCAAAAGCTTTCGAAGGTCCAGTCTCCAAAACTTCTGAAGTCAATAAAACTTTCGAAGTATTGAAAGCCAAGTCTAGTCTTCCAAAGATGGTGTGGAAGATGAAGGAAGGCCATCTGACAGAAAGTTCTTCATCAAAAACAATAGATGATCCTCAGAGCTTGCATATAGGATTAATTATTGTTGCATTATATTCAGTGCACTTTGACAAGCCCAAGACCAATGAGGCTTGGGTTTCCAAATATAACTAACCATCTCTTTATGTGCAGGAACAGCTAAAGACCAAAGGGAATGTATGGATCATTGACAGTGGCTATTCCAGGCACATGACAAGCAATGGCTCTTTGCTTTAGAACTTTAAAATTGATGGAGGGCCAATTGCTTTTGGAGGAGAATCAGGTGGTTACATTACTGGAAGGGATAGGGTCACAAATGGTAAGCTCAGGATTGAGAAGGTAAATTTTGTTAAGGAGCTTGGGTACAATCTCTTGAGTGTATGCTAATTTTGTGATCAGAGGCATAACATGCTCTTTCCTGAGCATGAGTACATTGTTCTTAAGCCTGGGGTGGTCATTCCTCAAGAGCATATCCTGGTTAGAGCCCCCAGGAAAGGGAACATGCACAAGATGGATTTGAAGGAAACATCCCCTTCCGGAGAAGTTTCTTGCTTTTCTATCTAAAGCCAATAGTGATGAGTTTTTCCTCTGGTATAAAAGAATCTGCCATGTAAACTTTAAGAACAGGAATAAATTAATTAAGATTGATTTGGTAACTAGAATGCCAAAGAAAGAGTTTACAAGTGATGATCATTGTGTTGCATGCCTGAAAGGGAAGCAACACAAAGTGTCTCACAAGCCAAAGGAAATGAACTTCATCACTACTCCCCTACACTTATTACATATGGATCTCTTTGGCCTCACCAGCATAATGAGTCTAGGAAGGACCTCATATTATTTGGTGATCATAGATGACTTTACAAGATATACTTGGGTCTTCTTCCTTAGAACTAAGGATGAGACCCCTCAGACCTTGAAGAGCTTCATTCTGAAAATTGAGATTTAATGAGATCACAAGGTCAAGATCATAAAATATGATCAAGGAACTGAATTCAAGAACCAAATCGTTGATCCATTTTGTGATGAAAAGGGTATTACATGATAATATAGTGTTCCCAGGACTCCTCAGCAAAACGGTGTTGCTGAGAGGAGAAACATGACACTTATTGAAGCTGTAACAACCATGTTATCTGACTCTAAACTGCCCATCACCTTCTGGGCAGAGGCAGTCAACATTGCCTGCGATGTGCAGAACAAAGTTTTAGTAGTCAAGACTCATGGTAAGACTTCTTATGAACTATGGAACAAAATGAGATCTTTCATTGGTTTTCTCAAATCATTTTGATGTCCTTGCACCATCTTGAATACCAAGGATCAAATAGCCAAATTTACTAAGAAATCAAATGATGGAAATTTTATTGGATACTACAATCTTAAAACTAGAGTAGGTGAGGAGTCAGCCAATATGACCTTCAATGAGCACACACTCAGTGTGAAAGGTTCTGATCATGATTGGTTGTTTGATCTTGACTTAGTTACCAACTGTTTTAACAAATCTTGTGAAGATGTTTCAGGAGATTCAGATCCAATAGTGGAGCTGAGAAGACCAAGTGTTCAAACTACTTTAGCTCTAGTGGTAACTAGTCCTACAATTGGAAATCTTGTCAGCACAACTATGACAAATTCTTCAGCTGATACATCTAAGGTGCCTATAAATTCCAGCATAGAGGCACAAAACTTAAATAAAGGAATTTTCAATTTAGGAGGAGATAGAAATGGTGATAATGATCAAGAAATTCTTGATGTTGATAATCACTCCATAGAAGACAACATCAATGATGTGACACACTCATTGAATCAAGTTCCTCTTGATAAGTGTGTTGATGTGTGGATGATATTCAAGCACCGGATCTAAATTTCACCAATTTAGATCTGTCCAACCAACTTTTTGTGATTCCTCAACTAAGAATCCACAAGTCACATCCCACCACAAACATCATTGGAAATGTTGAGACAGGGGTGAGAACAAGATGACAAACCCATGACACAAATGTTTGTCTTCATTCTTTTTTTTTGTCCCAGATTGAGCCTAAGAAGATTAATGAGGCTCTGAAGGATGGAAGTTGGGTTTAAGCAATGCAGGAGGAGCTGCTTTAATTCAAGAGACAAAAGGTCTAGAACTTATGTCATCTTCCTCAAGGGAAGACTACTATAGGTACCAAGTGGGTATTTAAGAATAAGAAATATGATAGAGGACTTGTCATCAAGAATAAGGCAAGACTGGTTGTTCAAGGTTACATAAAAGAAGGGATTGACTACACAGATGTTTTTGCTCCTGTAGCAAGACTTGAAGCTGTTAGGATATTCCTAGCTTTTGCTGTATCCAAGGATTTCAAGGCCTACCAACTTGATGTCAAGTGTGCCTTCTTATATGGGGTGATTGATGAGAAGGTGTATGTCCAATAACCACCTTGCTTTGCAGACCCAGATCATCTTGATTATGTCTGCAAGCTTGAAAAAGCTCTTCATGGGCTGCATTAGGCTCCAAGGAAGTGGTATGAGACACTATCACAGTATCTCTGTCAGCATGGATATAAGAGGGTACTATTGATGGAACACTCTTCATTAAAGGAATAGGAAATGACTTGATGCTGGTTCAAGTTTATGTAGATGACATTATTTTTGGGTCAACTAATCCAAAGCTCTGCAAAGACTTTGAGAAGTTGATGAAAAATAGATTAAAAATAAGTGCCATGGGGGAACTCAATTTCTTTCTAGGAATTTAAGTGAAGCAGGTTGACAATGGAATCTTTATAAACTAGTCAAAGTATGTGCAAGACATACATACTAGATTTCATCTGACTGAATGTAAGGTTACTAAGACACCCATAGCCAGAAACCACTCTCTAGGACCTAATCTTGAGGGGGAGTGTGATAATGAATATCTACACAGGGCTTTGATTGGATCTCTTATAGCAGGCCTGATATCATGATTGCTACATGTATTTGTACAAGATATCAAGCCAACCCCAAGATATCACACCTAGTTGCTATCATGAGAATTCTCAGATATCTTAAAGGTGCTCCCAAACTGGGCCTTTGGTATCCAAAGAATTCTAACTTTAATCTGTATGCCTATACAGATAGTGACTATGGTGGCTGCAATATGACTACAAAGTCTACATCTAGGGGATGTCAATTTCTTGGTGGAAGGATAATCTCATGGCAATGCAAGAAACAATCCTGTGTGTCTATATCAAGTGCTAAAACTAAATATATTGTTGCTGCAAGTTGCTGTGCTCAAGTGCTTTGGATACAGAATTAGATGCTAGGCTATGGATTCAAATTTAAGGAGACTCTCATCCATATAGACAACAACAGTGTTATCTCTATTACAGAGAATCCTATACAGCACTCAAAGACAAAGCACATCAACATCAGGTATCATTTGATTAGAGATAGTATTGAAAAATGATTGATAAAACTAGTCAAAGTTAACACAAATAAATAATATGCTGATCTATTCACAAAAGCTTTTAATGAGCAGAGATTTAAATATCTTATATCGGCTATTGGGATGATTAACTTTGAGTAGATGTTTCTTAAACTAAACTCAAGATTATTTTTATTATGTGTGTCTTAAGTTGTCTATATCATCACCATATAAGCCTAGTTTATTTTAGAAGGAACTTTTCAAAATGATATTCCTTAAAATTTTGAAACTTTTTTATGTTTTTTTAGGAAGACATCAAATTGTCTTCGGAAGAAAGTTATGTCTTCAAAACAAATAACTACTTCTGAGAAATTAACCTTTGGAAGAAATTCTGATATATCTTCCGAAGCTTATATTTGTCACTAAGAACTTATATGTATTGAAGGACTATTTTCATCCGAAAGCAATTAAGTCTCGGAAGCTTTATTCTCTGATTGAACATAATTTCTGATATTTGAAATCTTCCAAAGCAAAATTTATCTAGGAAGTAAAAATACTTTTAAGTAATTTTCTTCCGAATCAAATTTTGAAAAGCTAAAGAATATCTTCCGAGGCCAAATTGGTTTCGGAAGTTTCTCAAACCTTCCGAAGACAAATTACCTTTGGAAGAATTTAGACTTCCAAGAAAACTACCTTTTTGGGAACTTTTTCATAGGTGGAACCGACATCCGAATTTCAAACTTTATACTTTTGCATTAACTTTGTCTCAAATCCAATCCATATAAATATACCTTTAACAGTTCTACCTCTTTCACTTTCTTCTTCATATGCAAATCATAACCTAAATTCACCCATAAGCTGCCTTTGTTCTTATCTTCCTTCACTTCTAAGCTACTCAAAAATGGCCAAACCTGATCCCCGAAACCAACCCGATTTTTCCATGCAGTTACACAGGCAACGCAACCAAGTTGCTCTGTTATCATTTTAGAAAGATTCAGGTTTCTCAAATGTTTCCCGCTTCTTGCCTCTTTCAAACTACCTCACCGCACTTACCATTGACTATCCCTTGTACGAAGATCAACTTTTAGAGTTCTGGAGGACCTGCCAAGAGGCCATCTTGGATGGTGGGAAGGCACTATCTACCACAGTGTAGGGGAAGACAATTATCATCACTCCAGCCACCCTCAACACTCATCTGAGGCTGGATAATGAAGAAGGTGAATTGTCCTTCCCCAAATCTGGTGTAAACAACTCATTCCGGCAGATGGGCTATGAAGGGGACTACTAAGTAAGAACCTTCAAAAAGGGTAAGGTCTGATCTCAATTGAAGTATATCCTCCATGTGGTAATCCACTCTCTATCTAACAAACATGGAGGTTGGGATCAAATTCCTAAGGACTTATTCTACATAGTCCATGGAATAGTTTAAGGGGTTAAGTTCACGTACTCTTAATTTCTTTATACAAATTTGCTTGCTAACTTGGACCCCCGTTAGAGTATTACATGTTCCCTAGATATGTTTAACACATTCTTAACTATGAACTGGGCTCACAGTTAAGGGGAATAGGTAACACTCTTAAACTAGAATAGATGAAGCTTTACATATTTAAGACAATGAGAAAGTCCATTGTTGGCTTATAAGGGGTAGAAACAGTCCTAGTCCCAAAAATGTTAGAGCTCATTACTCAAGGTGGCAACTTGGCAACACCAGCCAATGTTAAACGCTTACCTTCTACATCTTCACTACCCACACAGCAACAAATCACTATCACCTACCAAAGAAAATCCAAACGAACCCCTGCTCAATCTACTCAGGTTGAGTAGGCCCCCAAATCACCACTTATGCAGGAAGAAGTAGACACTAGAGCTCCCACTTCTCTTGAGGAGTAGACCACTCATATTACTTCTATGATTAGTGTTGAGGTTCCTCATGCTCAGCCTGATGAGCTTATTACCCTGGCCTTAAGCCTTCACTCAGAGTCTTAAAACTATAGTGATCAGCCTTCATGGGAAAGCTACCATCCCCAGCCGCTAGACCTCAACCAACCAATCCTAAACCTTGAATTCTATGATGATGAAGATATGGGCTTCAGTGAGTACCATGAGTCTCTCTTCTCCACCCCTATTCAAGGATAGATGAGTGCTCCTGAATCACCCATATCTAGCCCACATCATCTACCCACAACTAAGGTTACCTCCCTAAACATCTTCAGGAGGTCCATATAAAAAAGGCTCTCACTTTTACAAGTGATTACATCATTAAGACCTCAACCATGGCAACCCATCCCATTAACACTTCTCTTGAAGCTGTCAGGGTGCAGGGGAAATCCAGCAGCCAAGAAACTCTAGCTGGTGATGCGGAAGAAGACTTTGGTCCTATTCTCTCATCCCCCTATGATTCTTCTGATGAAGATGAGGGGATTCTGCAACTAAAGGTGCAAATACTGTTAAAAACATGCACTTATTTAGTTTCAAAGGTGAGTCACCTGGAATCTCATGTGGCCACCTTACAAAGAAGGGTTAATGACCAGCAACTTGAGATAACTAATCTCAAGGGCAAGCTAGCTGAGAGACACATCCAGAGGACTCAACCAGGTCCACAAGAACCTATGATTGTGGTGGACCTAACCCTTAGCTCCCCTGCGCAAGAGGGTGATGCTACCAAAAAGTGGGAGAAAGTCCTACCTGCAATCACAAAACCTAGGAGTTTCTCTTAGAGTATGGACATGGAGGACTCACCACCCTCACTTGCAGTTGTCCATACTCAACAACCTCCTCAAGTCCATATTGAAGTGGACTCACTCATTCAAAGCTTGTTTGAGAAGGGTATACAAAGGGCTATGCCTACTCCATCTCACCCTGTTAAGAATCCAATAGTGGGATGGAGGTATGATGCTGAAAGGAGAGCCTTGGTAATCTCTAGGTCTTAGGGACAACAATAAATCTTCAACTTCTACAACCTGAGATACTATGAGAGCACCTATTTAGTTGACCTCCCACTTGCCAACCCAAGTCAAAACAGGTAAGCTGTAAGGTTAGCTGATAGGATTCAAGAAAGGGTGCTTGAAGAGTTCAAGCTGAGATCTAAACTATAGAGATAGAGGCTAGCAGGCAAGACTGTTGGTCAACTGGATGCTGAAGTGGACCCTAAGATTAGCTTCGAAGGGGAAACCTTAGCTGAAGACCCAGTAATTGAGCCTGTACTTCAACACCCATTACCCTCAGTGAGGCACCATCTGGTGAAGATGTCTCATAGCCTTTCTTTGGCCAAACCTCAAGTGCAGCACCAAGCAATGAAGGCCAAAGGTCTCTCCACCCTGAGTCACACAGGACTGTGAGTGACAAAGGGAAGAGAAAAATAACCTCTGAGGAGATAAAGGAGAAAAAGAGAGAGAGAGGAAGAGGAAGGCAAGGGGAAAAAGTTCAAGTAGGACCCCTGGCTTCATAGAAGCTGCATTCAGGGCTGCCCACAGGCCAAGCACTCAATATGATGAGTTAAGGGCAACCAGATTGATCAATTTAGGGTCTAGGAACTATAATATTGATGAACTCATCTCTCTCCCCTTAGATGAACTAACTGAACTGGCTGACATGGAAGTGTCAAAGAAGAGGAGGGAGGTTGAGGATGCAGAATTGCTCCTCAAGATCAAGGAAGATAGAAGGTGAAAAAGACTCTACAAAGCACCTACCCTCTCCCCAGTTCAGGAAAGTCCTGAGGAAAAGGCTGTGGCTACTGAGCAACAAACTCAGGTAGATAGGGAACAAGAAAGGCAAAACATTATAACCTATCTGAGTGCCATAAGTCTCTATCAGGCAGCAGACCTTCTTCCCTTATCATATGAACGCATTAAGTTTGAATACCTCAAGAATCTTGAGCAACAAGTACAAAAAGAGCAAAAAACTACAAAGAGGAAGATGAGGGAAGAGGCTACAAGGTCAAAAGCCACCATCAAAGCAAATCTGAAGAAGTCTGCTAATAGACAAAAGATGGTGAGATATTTGAAGCTATATGGATTCTTCAAAAGGAGACTTGGTCCAATGTCTCTATCCACTATGGATGTGCACATTAGAATGATCAAGAAGAAGATCAAAAGGGGTGAGCTGGTTGACTTGCATTCTCCACCAAGTCAGGCTGCACCTGAAGTTGAGGTCAAGGTTAAACCCTCAGAGACAACACAACCTGGACCTAGTGCTGCATCAAAGCCAGCTTCATCTTCTAATTCATAGTAGGGTCCTGGTCCTTCTCCTTCTGAACCTGTAAAGGACAAGGACCCAACTGAGAAGGACAAACAATAACAATCTGGTACTGCAGGCCAGTCCTCTCAGTTAAAGTATAGAAAGAGGAAAAGGATGGCCATAAGAAGGGATAAGAAGAAGAATAAGAAGAAGACGTCCAAGGCATCTACCTTTGCATCTTAGGATGGGTCAGAACATCCTGAGGATGCTCAAGAATAGGCTGCTCAACAAAGTCCACTCATAGTAGAGCCTCTTGCTGCTGAGACACCCATCTTGTCTTGGGTGTTTGCTACTAACCCAGACAGATGGTATGTCACTAGAGATCAAAGAGGTCAAGACATGTACTTCTAGCTAAAAATTCTTGATCTCCCTCTGCATGATCTCTATGACATGAGGAGATACTTTGAAAGTCTAAGGAATCCTAACCAAATGATGATGAAGGAAATGGTCTTGATTCTGATGAGGACTTGTAACACCCAAAAATTTATTAAGAAAAGAATAAAGACAAAAGGAGAAGTTGCAAAAGTGGAGGGGCTAAAGTGTACAAAAGGACAAACATTATTATTTTATGTTTAAAGTGGGCATGGCCACCCACTACACTACTTCAACAACTGCTTCAACTGCTAGAAAGAAGAAAAGCAAAATTTCCATCGGTTCTAGAGAGAAGAAGAAGAAGATTCGGCTTGAAGGTGAGTTTTCGTGTGTTTTGTTCGGTTTCAGCTGAGCTTTCAGCTTCGGGACCGATTCTTATGTTATCTTTTGTGTTCGGTTTTGTGTTTTGGTGTGTTTAGACGTTTGACTCCAGGTTGCTCTCGGGTTTGGAGGAGTTTTACTCGAAAGCAGTAGAGGTGAGTTCTAGATCCCCTCTTTTAAATGTTTTCTGCTTATTTGGGACCGGTATGCATATTTGACGAGTGTTTTTGAACAAGTTATCATTTTTCATGTATGGTGCGGATGATTATGATGATATGGTTATGTTATGTGATTCTCTTGTTGATCGTTTAAAGTTTATGATGTTCTAACTGTTAGACTGATAGATCTAAGCTGTGTTCATGTTAGAATGATGATTGGGAACTGGTAATGATATAAGTTTAATTACAGGTTAGTTTTTATGTTTATCTGCATTTAACAGTTAAGTCTTTTGTTCATACGCATTTGCTAAGTCTCCATGCGCATTTGCCGAGTCTTCATACGCATTTGCTAAGTCTCCATGCGCATTTGCCAAGTCTCCATGCGGATTTGCTAAGTCTTCATACGCATTTGCTAAGTTTCCTTGCGTATTTGCCAAGTCTTCATACGCATTTGCTATGTCTTCATGCGCACTTGCTAAGCCTTCATGCGCATTTGTTGTGTTCATCCGCATTTGCCTTTAGTACAGTCAAAGTTTTCATCGACATTTGTTTTGCCCATGCGCATTTGCTAGAGTGTCCATGCGTATTACTTTAGTCATCCGCATTCGGTTCATGCGAATTTCCTGACACTTAGAATATTTCCTGAGAATTTTCATCCGCATTTGTTCATCCACATTTGTTGTGTTCATCTGCATTTGTCTAAGCTCATCCGCATTTGTCTAAAGACTTGGGGATTTTTTGAAATTTTGGGGAGTAGAATTTAAGTATGGAGAACTCTTGAATAAGGGAAGATAATAATTGTTTAAGATTATTATGCTTGGTTCTTTCTTATATGCTGCTTTTACTATGTCAATCATATTTTTTTTTCATGTTATGTGATTATGTAATGTACATCTTAATAAGTATTATCCATAACAAGTGGACACGAAAGAATAAAAGAAGAACAGTGAAACTTAATGAATGTTACCCCCGGACCCTTATGATGAATGAAAAGCCTTGCAAGCACAATGAACGGAGGTGCACGACCTTGTTGTCATTAGCTCAACTAATGTGCGGCTGTATAGCCCATGAGGATGCACATCTGGGGTCTAATCATGGGGATTGACCAATGAATGAATGGGATCCTAGTTCATGCGCAGGCTTCGTGCCTAGCAGTGTGGATCAACTGTCGATGGGTTAGCTACCATGATAAATGTTTGCCGATAGGGGAGCATTTGTTGCCAACCAACAATGTGGGCTCTTGCTTGTACAATCCTAGTTAATGAATAGAAAGTTAAAGCAAGAAAGATAATGAATCACATAATTATTGATTATGTATATTGATGAATGATCACCAAATGAAGTTTACAAAGTGTATTTTTGTATATTATTAAACTAGAACTCACTCAGCAACGCTGACTTTTTATATGCATATCAGTTGGCAGGTAAGGATGTTGCTGAGGATGGCAGGGTGAGGCTACTTGGCGGGCAAAGACTTGCATCCATTCGTGCATGATGATATTGTTGTTTTGTAATACAACTGAATGATTCTTTTTGTAACTGTTAAAATACAATGATGTATTATTTAGCAACATCAAATATTAATGCATGAATGGTTTTTGATAACTTAATCCGCTACAATGTTTTTATGAAATGTATTTATCTTATATAAAAAAAATGTTGTGATTGTCCAACTGTGAGGTCTTCGGGAATGGGGCCTTACAAGTTGGTATCAGAGCCAAAGTTTAAGAGAAATGGGTAAATCTTTTCAAAACCTAAACTTAAACTGAGAATGGGATCGAATGGAAGGATGCCAGCCCAAATAGCTACGTGCCATCAGGTAATTTTTCATTAGTAATCGGTATTACGTGCGTGTGCTATTTGATTTATGTGCTTAGTAGATTTGGACACTGATGTAGTCTGGATAAGGAATGCTTGGGGGATGAAGAGTAAAGTAAGTGGCTAATCACAACTGACCACTGTAATTAGGGACTTACTGTACTTGACATAATCTGAGCTATTACCTTGAATGACCTTGTTAGTGCTTGAATCTTATAGGAGGAAAATCTTATGGCGGGTAGGAAACCTAGGAAGGCAACCCTAGGCGGTGCTCGTGGTGGGCTTACTACTAGGACATGTGTCATCCAAAGCAAAGCTAAGGCTCCCGTGACAGTTCATGAGGACACGGATATTCATAGCCACTAAGAGGGTGAAGGATCAGCCACCCTCAAGTCTACGGTAAAGGAAGCTATTGCTGACGAAGTCTACAACGTCATGCAAAACGTGTTACCTTCAGTGGTGACTGAGGTATTGAGGGAAGTAAAGGATGGTGAAAAGACCAAAGATACAGGGGAGAAGGAGAAAGCTGATGAAGAGCCATCTAGTCCCAACGTGGTAATCCATGATGATGATAGCGAAGGGGAGAAGGAGACCGCTAAGGGGTGCACCTATGGGGAGTTTCAGAGGTGCAAACCCCCGACCTTTGATGGTAACGGCAATGCTACTGCTGCTCATCATTAGGTTCGAGAGATGGAGGTGGTTTTAGACATCAGTGAGTGCTGGAAGGATCAAAAGGTGAAGTTTGCCTCCCATTCTTTCGTTGACTCGGCATTATGCTGGTGGGACAATATTATCCAAGCCGAGGGGAAATGGTCTGTTGCAAGGATGAGGTGGTCAGATTTGAAGGAACTGGTACTTGAGGAGTATTGTCCATATTGGGAGTACGTACGTACGTACATACGAATTTGGATAAAATCGAGAATGAGCTCTTGCATTTGCAGGCTGGAAACATGACTCATTAAGAGTATACCTCCAAGTTCAATGAGCTTGCAAGACTCGTGCCGGATCTAGTAACCCAAGAGTCCAAGAAGATCAAGAGATACATGCAGGGTCTGCCTGTGGATATCAGGAGGAACATGATAGCTGCTAAACTGAGCACATTTAGGTCTGCAGTAGACTTGGTCGGAAGGTTGTATGATGAGAGGGATCCGGTGCCAATTCAGAGGAAGGTTGAGAAAAGTTGGAACAAGAATGGTAATGGGAAGCGATTCAGGGGTGACCACTATGGGATCGGGGAAAAGAAGATAAGGATTGACGATCGCCGCCCAGGATCGAGTAAAGGGAGTAACAGGAGGGAATGTAAGAAGTGTGGGAATGTTCACATGGGTGAGTGTAGAGTGGGTTCGAACCAGTTTTTTAAGTGTGGAGGCGAAGGCCACTATGCTAAAGAGTACAGGGTACCATGATGTTATCAGTGTGGGGAGGTGGGCCACTCGGGCTGAGATTGCAAGAAGGGTGGAGCAGGGAGCTCAGGGACACAGACTATGGGAAAGAAAAGGAGGAGTGAGAACACCAAAGCCAAGGCAAGGGCATTCAGCATGACCCAGAAAGAAGCCAGAGTGGACCCTAAAGTAGTTTCAGGTATGTTTCTGGTAAACCAACTGTATGCTTTTGTGCTCTTCGATTCGGGTGCTAGTAGAATTTTTGTATCTGCTACCTTTTGTCGTGAAATGCATGGTAAGAATAAGAAGATAGACATGCCCTTCTATTTAGATACAGTGATAGGAAAGTCTACCAAAGTAACTGATGTGATAGACGATTGCCTCATAGAGTTGGACGATCGTAAGTTTTCTGCTAGATTGTACGTGATGGCCCTAGGAGGTTTTGATGTGGTGATAGGGATGGATTGGTTGGTGGCCTAGGAAGCGAACATCATGTACCGAAAGAAGATGATTTGTCTGACTACGCTTGATGGCAGTTTGGCTACGATACATGGAGATAGGGAGTGCATTACACCACGAGTAATCTCGATGATCACGGTAGAGAAGTTTATGAGACGCGGGTGTGGTGCTTACTTGGCCTATGTGAAGGATATGGATGCTACCTTGCCTCAACTGTCAGGCGTGCCGGTAGTATGCGATTTCCCTGATGTGTTTCTCGAAGACCTACCAGGGGTACCACCTGACCGCGAGATCGAGTTCCAGATTGATCTGATACCTGGTTCCCAACCTATTGCAAAGGCGCCGTATCATCTCGCTCCCTCCGAGATGAAGGAATTGATGACCCAGTTGTAAGAGTTGTTAGATAAAGGGTTCATCTGACCGAGTATCTCTCCCTTGGGTGCTCCGGTCTTGTTTGTAAAGAAGAAGGACGGTAGCATGAGGATGTGCATCGACTACCATGAGTTGAACAAGTTGACGGTAAAGAACAGGTACCCACTACCAAGGATTGATGACTTGTTTAATCAGCTCCAAGGCGCCAGTTGGTTCTTAAGAATAGATCTTCGATCTGGTTACCATCAGCTAAAGGTCAAAGAACAGGATATCCCGAAGACCGCGTTTTGAACTCGATACAGGCATTATGAATTCCTCGTTATGTCTTTCGGTCTAACCAACGCGCCAGCTGCTTTTATGGATTTGATGAATCGGGTGTGTCGACCGATGTTGGATAAATCAGTGATTGTGTTTATTGATGATATCCTGATTTATTCAAAGAGTAAAGAAGAGCATGCCGGTCACATTCGCGAGGTATTGGTGACGCTTAGAAGGGAGAAGCTGTATGCTAAGTTCTCTAAATGTGCATTCTGGTTGCGAGAAGTTTAGTTTCTGGGTCATGTGGTTAATTCTGAATGGATTATGGTGGACCCGGCAAAGGTGGAGGCAGTTATGCAATGGAAGACCCCAAAGACGTCATCCGAGATCCGCAGTTTCTTGGGTTTGGCGGGCTACTACAGACGATTCATCCAAGACTTCTCCAAGATAGCTTAACCATTGACCAAATTGACCCGTAAGGATGTGAAGTTCGTATGCGGTCCAGTGCAGGAGAATGCTTTTGAAGAGTTGAAGACAAGGTTGACTCAAGCTCCTGTCTTGACGTTACCTGAAGGGAATGAAGACATGGTGGTGTAATCCGATGCTTCTTATTCAGGATTGGGTTGTGTGCTGATGTAACGAGGAAGGGTTATAGCCTATGTGACCCGACAATTGAAAATCCATGAGGCTAACTATCCTACTCATGACCTGGAGTTGGCGGCTGTGGTTTTTGCATTGAAGATTTGGAGGCACTACCTATACAGGACGAGGTGCACCATCTTCACTGATCACAAAAGTTTGAAGTACTTCTTCAAGCAGAAGGATCTTAACATAAGACAAAGAAGATGGTTAGAGTTTATCAAGGATTACGACTACGAAATCCACTATCATCCAGGTAAGGCGAATGTGGTAGCCGATGCCCTCAGTCAAAAGGAGAGGCCGGAACCAGTTCGAGTGAAGGCTTGCCAGCTGGTTGTGACGCCAGATGTTATGGGTCAAATCAAGGAATTCCAAGATGAGGCATTAAAGGATGATAGGATCATCTCTTAATGAATGAAGGGGCAGGCGATAGATTTATGGGAATACACCCTTGGCGTTAAAACCCGTTTCAGGAGGATGTGGATTCCTCGTTATGGGGAGCTGAGGGGAAGGATCATGGATGAGGCTCACAAAACATGGTATTCCATCCATCCTAGTTCTACAAAGATGTATCATGATCTGAAGAAGGATTATAGGCGGCCAGGGATGAAGCGTGACGTGGTGAAGTACGTGAGTAAGTGCCTGACCTATTTACAAGTGAAGGCGGAACATCAGAAACCATATGGGAAGTTCCAACCCTTGGATATACCCTAATGGAAGTGGGAACACATCACCATGGACTTCATCACAGAGTTGCCTCGCACTGCAAGAGGATGTGATACCATTTGGGTGATCGTAGACCGCCTGACGAAGAGTGCGCACTTTTACCAATCCGAGAGACTTACTCGTCGGAAAGGTTGGCGGAGCTGTTCATCAAGGAGATCGTAACTCGTCATGGCGTGCCGGTGTCTATTGTTTCTGATAGGGACACCCGATTCACATCCAAGTTCTAGAAGAGATTTCATGATGCGATGGGGACGAGGTTACACATTAGCACAGCTTATCACCCTCAGATAGACGGTCAATCAGAATGGACCATTCAGACCTTGGAGGATATGCTCCAGGCATGCATTATTGACTTTGGTGGAAGTTGGGATGAACACCTACCGTTGGCAGAGTTCTCCTACAACAATAGTTATCATGCCAGTATAGGCATGCCACCATTCGAAATGTTGTATAGGAGGAGATGCAGAACCCCGGTGTGTTGGGATGACATCGGGCAAAAAGAGTTGGGAAGTATCGAGATCATTGAAGCCACGTCGGAAAGGCTAGAAAAGATCAAGGCTTTTATGAAGGCGGTGAAAGATAGGCAAAATTCGTATGCTGACAAAAGGAGTATGCCGATTGAATTCCAGGTGGGTGATAAAGTGATGTTGAAGGTTTCACCTTGGAAGGGGATCATTCGTTTTAGAAAGAGGGGTTAGCTGAGCCCGAGGTATATAGGACCTTTCCGAATCATTGCACGAATAGAAGAGGTGGCCTATAAGTTGGAGCTACCTGATGAGTTAAGTGGAATTTATCCAACATTCCATGTATCTCATCTGAGAAAATGCCTAGCTGATGAAGATATGATTGTACCACTGGAAGACATTGAAGTGGATGAACAGCTCAATTATGTAGAGCAACCAGTGGCAATCATTGACCAAAAGGTGAAGAGATTACGGAATAAAGTGGTTCCACTGGTGCGAGTACAGTGGAGGCACCGAAAGGGATCTGAGTCTATGTGAGAGACTGAGGAGGAGAGGAGACAACATTACCCATAACTATTCGAAGAGTGACAGGTTTCGGGGACGAAACCTCTATAAGGGAGGTGGACTTGTAACACCCGAAAATTTATTAAGAAAAGAATAAAGACAAAAGGAGAAGTTGCAAAAGTGGAGGGGCTAAAGTGTACAAAAGGACAAATATTATTATTTTATGTTTAAAGTGGGCATGGCCACCCACTACACTGCTTCACAAACTGCTTCAACTGCTAGAAAGAAGAAAAGCAGAATTTCCATCTGTTCTAGAGAGAAGAAGAAGAAGATTCGGCTTGAAGGTGAGTTTTCGTGTGTTTTGTTCGGTTTCAGCTGAGCTTTCAGCTTCGGGACCGATTCTTATGTGATCTTTTGTGTTCGGTTTTGTGTTTTGGTGTGTTTAGACATTTGAACTCCAGGTTGCTCTCGGGTTTGGAGGAGTTTTACTCGAAAGCAGTAGAGGTGAGTTCTAGATCCCCTCTTTTAAATGTTTTCTGCTTATTTGGGACCGGTATGCATATTTGACTAGTGTTTTTGAACAAGTTATCGTTTTTCATGTATGGTACGGATGATTATGATGATATGGTTATGTTATGTGATTCACTTGTTGATCGTTTAATGTTTATGATATTCTAAGTGTTAGACTAATAGATCTAAGCTGTGTTCATTTTAGAATGATGATTGGGAACTGGTAATGGCATAAGTTGAATTGTAGGTTAGTTTTTATGTTCATCCGCATTTAACAGTTAAGTCTTTTGTTCATTCTTATTTGCTAAGTCTCCATGCGCATTTGCCAAGTCTTCATACGCATTTGCTAAGTCTCCATGCGTATTTGCCAAGTCTTCATACGCATTTGCTAAGTCTCTATACGCATTTACCAAGTCTTCATACGCATTTGCTAAGTCTTCATATGCATTTGCTAAGTCTCCATGCGCATTTGCCAAGTCTTCATACACATTTGCTAAGTCTTCATGCGCACTTGCTAAGCCTTAATGCGCATTTGCTGTGTTCATCCACATTTGCCTTTAGTACAGTCAAAGTGTTCATCCGCATTTGTCTAAAGACTTGGGGATTTTCTGAAATTTTGGGGAGTAGAATTTAAGTATGGAGAACTCCTGAATAAGGGAAGATCATGCTTGTTTAAGATTATTATGATTGGTTCTTTCTTATATGTTGCTTTTTCTATGTCAATCATATTTTTTTTCATGTTATGTGATTATGTAATGTGCATCTTAATAAGTATTATCCATAACAAGTGGGCACGAAAAAATAAAATAAGAATAGTGAAACTTAATGAATGTTACCCCCGGGCCCTTATGATGAATGAAAAGCCTTGCAAGCACAATGAATGGAGGTGCACGACCTTGTTGTCTTTAGCTCAACTGATGTGTGGCTGTATAGCCTATGAGGATGCACATCTGGGGTCTATCCTGGGGATTGACCAATGAATGAATGGGATACTAGTTCATGAGTAGGCTTCGTGCCTAGCAGTGCTGTCGATGGGTTAGCTACAATGATAAATGTTTGCCGACAGGGGTTCGGTATTTGTTGCCAACCAACAATGTGGGCTCTAGCTTTGTGCAATCCTAGTTAATGAATAGAAAGTTAAAGAAAGTAAGATAATGAATCACATAATGATTGATTATGTATATTGATGAATGATCACCAAATGAAGTTTACAAAGTGTATTTTTCTATATTATTAAACTAGAACTCACTCAGCAACGCTGACTTTTTATATGCATATCAGTTAGCAGGTAAGGATGTTGCTGAGGATGGCAGGGTGAGGCTACTTGGCGGGCAAAGACTGGCATCCATTCGTGCATGATGATATTGTTGTTTTGTAATACAACTGAATGATTCTTTTTGTAACTGTTAAAATACAATGATGTATTATTTAGCAACATCAAATATTAATGCATGAATGGTTTTTGATAACTTAATCCGCTACAATGTTTTTATGAAATGTATTTATCTTATATAAAAAAAAATTTGTGATTGTCCAACTGTGAGGTCTCTGGGAACGGGGCCTTACAGGACTGTCAACAGATGAAGATCAAGACTCAAAGGTCTCTTTAGTTTTGGTAGCATCAGCCTAGGGGGAGTTTGTAAGGAATACACTTAAAGGCTAATACAACCAAAGAACAATCAATGAGCTCTCAGCATGCACATTTGAAGTACTAGGAAAGTACTTCGGAAGATTTGATATAACTCAGAGAATTATTTTAAGTATCAAATTTTTCAAAGCCAAAAGACCAATTCTTTCGAAGCCAAAGATGAAGTCTTCCAAAGCTTAAAGACAATGTCTTCTGAAGCCAAAGGCTAATTTTTTTCGAAGACAAAGAAGACATTCTTTCTCTGACTTACTTTTGACAAAAGCTGAACCACCTTTCCGCTGCCATTTCTGAAGACTCACAAACTAGCATGATTTGCTGAAAAGTCCATACTTTTATTCAACTGTAGATTAAGGTGTTGAGTTTATAACTTTTCAACTATGTAATTTTATCCTTTTTGTATTAGATAAGGATGTGAGCTATGGCATGTTATAGTCACTAGTCAAAAAAGTAATCTTCATTTTTGACTCTACGTTGATTTTGTTGTCTAGATTAGTATTTTCAGCTGGCCTTTAAAGTATGGCCGGCTGTAGGATGTAGTATAAAGTGTCTCAAGTATTTGTATTTAGAATTAAGCTATGTAACACTTGTAAGAACTTGAGAGCAATATACATCATTCTTGAAAACTATATTTGAGTGTTCTTGTTTATTGTTCTTGTTACTTGTGTTTATTGTTTCATCCTAACTGGTTCCCTATTTGATCTGCTAAGTGTTCTAAATCTCTCCACCTTGTGAAACTGTTGCATTAACCACCCTTCAACGGTCCTGCAGCTTTTAATTAAATGCAAACTCATACTAGTATGACTTTATTAAAGAAATGATTTTGAAAACAATCCTAATTGATGTATGATGAGTTTACTAATACGTATGTAGGTTAGCATATTTGATATTCTGATTGTATATTTATAATAACTACTTATAGTTGTTTGATAATTTTATGGCATATATTATAGTCTATTATGGCAAAAGTCTAGAACATTATCGTTATAGTATGCCCATGTGATCGAGGTCTAGCATTTATTACTATAGCTTATTTGTGTTGGTCTAGCAAATTCACATGCTATAGTTTACCAATGTCATAGTGGTCAAGCACTATAATGATATAGTTAGTGCGTGTGGAAGTCTAGCATTTCATGGTTTATTGTTTACCTATGTGATAGAGGTCTAGCAACAAGATTCTATAGTTTGTGCATTCAGTAGAGGTCTAGAAAAAATAGAAATGATTATTCTACTATAATTGACAGTATACTAATGGCTATATGTTTATGTATAAATGATGTGTAAGTTATGGCTATATGGCTATGTATAAGATGATACATTTATATGCTATGTGCCATATACTTGGTATGAGCTATGGTTATGTTATGCTAAATGATCAAATGTTTATATGTTAATAAATACCTAAATGTTGTCTCAAGACTAGAGTTTGCTCAACTTTTCTGATTTAAGTTTACATGTTAGATTGATGCACTTATATGGTGAGAATGGATTATGATGGCTTGGCATGAAGTAGGAGGCTACTCGGCTTGTTCCGTGGCATTTCCTATTTACCTACACGATGGTTTGATTACATTGGTAATTTTTTTACTTTTATTCATTGAATTACATGTTTCCTTGGAAGTGGTTGAATTTTCCACTGCGAATGTTTCATGGAATTTCGGTTTAATGATTTATGTCCCGATGTTTGGGACTAACTGAGAGATTTTTTTAGTTTGGGGTCTTTTAGTTATGCATGTACTTTCAAGTGATGTATTCAAACTGGATAGCTAGTATGGATCAACTCATTAGGAATATTGACTAAACACAATGCCGAATAAAATACTATAAAATTTCCTACGTAGTTCTTTGCAAAGATAATAAATCATTTTTTTTGTCCGATCTTCGTTTTCCGTCAAGTAACTCTGATAACTTTTAATAACAAACTAATATTTAAAATACGAATGGTAAATTCAATAAGCATGTTGAATGTTTGAAACTAAACACCTGCGGTATGGATTCATGATCATGATTTTCTAGTGAATGGATCGTATCCTCTAAGTTTTCCGACTAGGATTTATGAATCTTCAATGAGATTAGTTTTTTCTTTTAGTATCTTTTTTTAATTTTGGAGTATTATCCTTTTTAGTTAATTGGAGATTATAAAATATGTACATTCTTGGTAATAAATAAAGATAAAAAGTAAAAAGAAATATATAATAAGATGAGAAAAAGTTTTCTAGTTTCTCACAAAGGGGGTTCTTTTGATCCTCCCTATGGACAGAGGTTTATAAAAACTCTAATAAATACGAAAACTTAGAAAACCTTTTTCAACCATTAATTATATTTTCACAATAGCTCATGTCAATTTAAAGGTTTTATTAGTAGATTTGTCACATTTAAACATAACCGGCAAAATAAATAATTATATACAAACTTAAAAAAAATATCAAATCCAAAAAATAAATTACTTTCATGATTTCACGTTTTCAAATAAGCATTCATGTCTTTCGGTTGGCAAAATATTTGATATCTTGGTTTACAATTCGACTAATTGTTTTGTATTGAGTTTGACGTCCAGTACATTAAATTTTATCTTATTCATGTGTGTGTATTGTTACGATATAACATCGCGCATTAACTAAATTTTTATGTGTTAATTTACACGTATTCATATATTTTAAAATTCACACATATATAAATGGTAAAACTTGCACATGTGGGAAGAGTAAACTCATACACACATGCACATCTAAGAGAGCGCGTGCGCGCGCACACACATATATATATATAGGAGTGGGATCAAATGAAAACCATGCTTATAATTAAAAACCGTGAAAGCCACCACTACCCAATCACATAATTGATAATTGATTTAACCTTTTAATTTTTTAAAGTATATTTGAGTAAACTTCAACCTTATTTTTTGAGGTCATTATATATTTTATAGTTTAAACTCCAAGGAACGACAATGATGACGAAACGAGTTACGTATGAGTTACATGTACTCAACTCGTAGTTGTACATTTGGTAACATGTACTTACGTATACATAACCCTTACATATACGTAACACTTAGTTATACACTTTGTAACACGTACTTACATATATGTAACCCCTAGTTTTCATGGTTTTTATTTATAACAAGGTTTTCAAGGGATCCCTCCCCTATATATATATATATATATATATATATATATATATATATATATATATATATATATATATAATGTCAGAATCATTACAGAACCACTTTATATTTTCAGAACTAAAAGAACCATTGATTTACATAAATGTAAATTACGAATCATTGATTTACATAAATGTAAGTTAAAGCTGATGATATTTAGTTGTTTTACATAGTTTATTGTTCATGTCTGATATACACATATGTAAAATAGATTAAGTATCACGAAACTTAATTTACACTTATGTAAATCAATGATTTTGTGGTTCTGAAAATAAAAAGTGGTTCTGAATGATCCTAACCCTATATATATATATATATAGGGAAAATTTACGGTACAAAGTAAAGATTTCGTGCGAACCGTACGAAGCCACTACAGGGAGCCGAGTGGCAAAGTAAAAATTTGGACGGGAGGGTAGGATTGTAATTATAGCCATTATAGGGCGTAACTAAATTCACTTTGCATAACTTTTGACATACGAAATTTATGGAGACGTGATCCGCTACATTAATCATCGTATATAGTGTTTTTTTAGGTTTTGATAGTTGCTTGTATATGATCAAGCACTGATGAATTCCTCATATAATGAGGTTGAACATACCTGTATCTATTTTGTTTTGAACTTTCTACATGATTATCGTGGTGCCTTTTTTTTAGAAAATGTTAGGTTTTGGGTGTTCGATACCTGTAGTTATTTTACTTGAGTATTTTATAGTCAATAATCACGCAATACTAGTTAAAGAATCTCTTTGTTATCACGTAGTTGTGGGTTGTTAAAAAAGCCCTAAAATTTAGGGTTGTGAAATCATGCAATTTTTTTTACAATTGTGTTATTTATCACGCTAATGGGCTGAAATTACTCTAATACCCTTTTTAATGCAAACGGGGTGGAATTATCACGCTTTGCATGTCAGGCGCTGAGATTTTAAAATGAACGGTCGAGATTGCTTCGTACGCTTCGCACGAATTATACGCTTTGTATAGTAACCGACCCCTATATATATATATATATATATATATATATATATATATATGTATGTATGTGTGTGTGTGCGCGCGCATGTGTAAACAGTACAAATTTACATATGTGTAAATGGTAAATGTTTAAACATGTGTGAAGTTTTTAAAAATACAAATACATATAAACTAACACATATGAATTCATTATATATATATATATATATATATATATATATATATATATATATATATATATATATATATATATTGCATGTGTGTGTGCGCGCGCATGTGTAAAGAGTACAAATTTACATATGTGTAAATGGTAAATGTTTAAACATGTGTGAAGTTTTTAAAAATACAAATACATATAAACTAACACATATGAATTCATTTAATGATGTTATACTTTACAATAATGATAATACTTTGATAATAATGATATGTATCCAGATCAAATATCCCTCTAGGAAATACTAGAGGCAAAATTGATTATGAAATGAGTAAAGTTTTTTTTCATCCATGTGGTTTCATAAAACTTATTATTAAATTCAACTAGTGTTATTCACCGTGCGTGCGTTACGCGCATAACAGATCAGTTAAACTGAGGATTAAATACACGCATATTGTCCTATCATCACGTTCTTACTATCGTATTTTTTTACAGAGCTGCTATCTGTTTTAAAATACGAACTTAGCCAAAGGTGCATGATTGTTAAACAAATATAATTTACCTCAAAACACATAAACAAAACCAAATTAAAGCCATATAAAACAATTACTTTTAAAAAAGCACAAATTCGGCTATAACACGTTAATTAATATATATATGTTAACAACGCAACCAAAAGAAAAACAATATTATTTCAAAAATAAGAACAATTAGGCTCAGATCCGGTATTAGGTTATCATGGCTGCAAATCAGGTTGCAAATGTAGAATACCACACATGCCTTCACTGATATTGCCACGCCAAACAACCATCTTTTACCATAGTTATCATAGCGATGCTTACAACCAATGAGGTCCGCAATCATAACCGATTCAGTGATGTCTCAGGGCAACAATCATCGATGTACCATAGCCACCATCATCAATAAACCGGAAACGAATCAATGCAAGACCCTAATGACTTCAAACAATCAACGAAAACTAACACAGGGACATGGGTCTCAGATTACATGTCGTAATCATCATCGACTTACGAATACCGGAACATGCACCACCACCACAGACCAAAAATAAAATATTAAGGTTCAAGGGCGACTTGTCCATCATCATCGTTCGATAACCAGAACCAAGATTGAGGGTTTAGATTAGAAATACCCAAAACAAAATCCCAATCAAAAGAAAAACAACAACCAAGCATGAAAAACCCATAGGTCCAACAAACTATTAGGGTTAACTGAAACCCTAACTCTCAGATGAGCTTTCACACATCATCACGGAGCCCAGGATAGTTAGAAACTAATCGCCGGCCCAACCTCAACCAGAACAGGAAGCAGGGCGACAATAGGCACCACAACCATTGCAATGATTTAAACCACGGTTGAATCAAGTAGATCCGAAAACAATCGGCTTTAAACCTACCGAAAAGAAAGTTACCGGGGAGAGAAAGCAGCGCCACCACCACCATCGCCATGCTCCCACCGCCATCGCCATAAAGAAGCTCTGAAACGGCCATAAACGGCCCGTACCACAACGATTGGCACCGCGAATGATGAAGGGGAAGTTGGGGTGACAAGCCGGCGTTAGCCGGCGGTGGCGACAACCGCGGGGCCAAGACCACAAACCGTAGGAGCGCAACCGCCTCCATCGCGCAGATCTAGTGGGAAACGGAAGGTTCCCTACCGCCATCGCCATCGCCATCGCCATCGTCATCGTGACAACAGCGAATCAACCGCAACCAGTAGAGACGATAGGCAGCAGAGATGGTAGGCGGAAAACAGAGCCGAATTTGGGTTACTCTCTCCTCCCTTTTCTTCTCTCTATAAACATGTTTGGGGAGGGGTAAAAAAGCAAAGTGGAAAAACTAATGTGGCCAATCTAGAAACTAAAATAACGTTCCTGCTCTTTACACTTGCATATTTAACATATAGGAGAATGGTTTAAATTTTACCATTTACATTCAAAGATTTCTCTAAAATTGTTATTTGAATCCATTTAATTACACTTAATAAACATCGTTAACTTTTTTCATCAACTTTCCGACACTATGAATATTTCAATCAAAACAATTACAAAATAAAAAACCAACCATACGTGAGGACTTTTATACGTCAGACTCTTTTGGTAATCATCAATGCAATTTGAGTTCACCTTTTGGATAGAATAAAATATATGGATAACCACCTAAAAGTAACTTTTTTTTAACTTTATAAATTATATATCACAAAAAATATAAGTAAACAAACAAACCATATGTCACAAACTGTGTAAATCATTATCATAACACACAAATCATCATAAAAGTAAAATAGAAAAATAAACAATATAACATTAACAGTATATGAATAATAATAAAAACCATCAATCATCATCGTAACCATAAATAAACTTTAAACCACATAATTCTTTGATTTAACAAAACCACTAGAAATAACATGACCACTAAACCAACTACAAAAGACTACATAAAGTGAAATAATAATTGTAATTACCAAAATAGACTAAACGTATAAAACCCACACGTGATGCTGATTCTTTATTTTGTAATTATTTTGACCAATATAACCCTCAAGTTTGAAAGTCAACGGAAAAAACTAACGGTGTTAGTTATGTCTAATAATATAGATTTAAATGGAAATTTTAATAAACATTTAATAATTTTAATGACAACATTTAAATATAACAATTTTTATGAAAACCATAACACTGAAAAAGTGTCAACTCTTATGAAAATAACGACTCCCTCAATTTGTGTGTGTGTATAGAGACACACACCACATGATTTGGTTAAAGTGGAATGTTTAGCTAGAACATGTTTGGTTGTATAGAAGTTCCGTACCAAACCAACTAATTAGAAATTTCCACATCGGCCGAACCATTAAAGCTAACCGATTTACCTGCTTCTTTCTAGTCTAACAAACCACATCCACCACCCATCCTTTTTCAATCGGTGAATGCTTATCTTGACTTTAAAGTAGCAATTGTATACGCACTTTAACAACAAAACTTCCATTTTGATACCAACAAACTCCACTCTCAACAAGTCTTTGGTCGTTTTTAGGCCCCTAACTTTGAAGACACCATAAATACACCAACATATCATCATTCAAAGTACCATAAATCAAATTTTGACCACTCTCAACCACTCAAAAACAATCATCAAAACTTAGAAATATAACCCACTAACAAATAACATACTATTCCCTTGTAAGCATCCAAGTTTCAACCAACTAATTAAAAAACCTTAGCCGAATTTATTTTTCCTTTTTTCGAATAGTGGTACATGCGCACTTGATAATCCTATACGACCTAAAAATCAGATAAATACCCGCAATAGGGTTTAAACCCTCATCATTAGGTCAAAGGCTTTTTTCCTTTTTAGAATAGCGATACATGCGTTTGATAATCCCATATGACCTCAAAATCACATAAATACACGCAATAGGGTTTAAACCCTCATCATTTGGTCAAAGGCTTGTTGGCCTTGACCTGAGTAGATGTGTAAACAAACTCAATCACTCGTGAACTACTTTGTTCGCTGAAAGCTTGAATTGACACAGCTCAAACGAACTTGAGCGACTTGCAACATGAGTTCGAGCTTCTTATAGAGTTTGACTAGTCTTGCAAGAGTAAATAGTTTAAAGAATACTTAGAAAAATAACCCATTAATAAATTATTTACAACCGTTGCCACATCCAAGTTTCAACTAACTAAAAGACCTTAACCAAAGTAGATGTGTAAACGAGCTTGTTTGCTCGTAAACTACTCTTTATTAGTTTGTTCGTTAAAAGCTGTAATCGAACACAAGTTAAACAAACTTAAGACGGAGGTTGAGCTTAAATTAGTGCTCACATGATTAACAACTCAAGTTTAAGCTTCATATATTGAGTTTGAAAAAAATTGCGATAATAAAGAGTTTGAAAACCCTCGAGTTTCAGATTGACAAAACAAGAGGGTAGTAATCAATTTTTGCAGAACACCAATTGATTCATCCAATGCAGTGTACACTTTTTATGAACATAATTACATATTGCTAAAGCAAGGCTACTCTGGACTTTACCAATCACTCTCTGGAAAAAAGAAAACAACTTCAAACACCAACCAGTCTCATGATACCTTATCACCACAAGGCCTGGACTGACTTAATATAAGTAAATAATAACACACACATTCTCTGATCACATTATCTGATCAATAACATGACACCAAAATGATCAAAAAAAACCACAAAATTTACTTCATAGATACTTCAGAAGAACAAGAAGCTGCAATTGGTAGATCAGATGGACTACAAACCAAAGCCCTTTGCTGCAAATGTCTCAAACTCTGCTCCATACTCACTTGCACCATTTCATCCAACATCTTTTTCGCATTCCCACATTGCTCTTCACCCCCGATCTGCGAAATTATTGTCCCCAAGATGTTCTCGAGTGCTTCACACTCGAGTTCTGGTCTTTTGTAAGGCGATCCACGTAGTAACCGAAGCAATATGTGGGCTTTTGTTCGGGCTTTTGGAGTCCCTTGAACTGTAAGCTCTAAAAGCCCCGGGATCACACCTTCTTTAAGTATTAGTTCGCGGTATTTACAACGATCAGTTTGACACATGGTTAAAAGGGTCCCCACCGCGTGTTCTCGGCTCTGATGGGACCCACTCTCCAGAACTTCAACAACTGCAAGCACTCCACCTTCTTCTGAAGTTAACGACACTCGCCCATCTTCGAACTCAACTAAAGATTCGAGAAGTGAAATGCATCGTTCGGTGAGTTTTGAGGACTTTTTCGAGGTTTTGAGGATGTTTACTAAACATGGGACAGGGTTAGCGTGCAGGATTAGTGTAAGATTGTTGGGTTCGGTGGAGAGATTGCATAGAGCCACAATTGCCTCCATCTTGGCTTGTGGCGAACCGTGGTTCATGATTCTTATGAGACATGGTATGCACCCGGATGCACCGATGGCTCGCCTTTTCACCGGTGATGCCGATAGAGTGACTAAAGCCGCAACCGCGTGTTCTTGCATACTTGAATCTACTGATTGAAGAAAGCTAACGATTGGTTCTAATGCACCAGCTTCAACTATACTGATCTTATTGCTGCATATAACAAGATTTGGGGATTTTAGAAAGTTGAATACAAGAATACAGTTCAAAACATGATAAAAAGATCTTGATTTGGGTTTAAAAACTCTGTTTTGGCCCCTATATATTCATATTAATATGTAATTAAACTAAAATGTCGTAGAATACAAATAATCATAACAACTAGGAAATGAAAGATATTAATGGAGAGTTGGAGAAGACAGACAAAGTTGAAAAAGGCTATCTTCATTATTAAATTGATGGAAAACAGAGCAATGCACACGTATAACATTGAAAGTGACAAGCCAGAACACCCACCACAATTTACTTCAAGATTAATCAATCAAGATCTTTAATTGTGATGAAAAAACTAGAAAAACATCAATCATTATATTAAATAAACAATTAAAAACTTTTCTAATTGGGAATTTAAGAGCACCCAAAACCATCCCAATTGAGAATCTTCGAACACGAAGAACAATCCACCATGAATGATTACTCGAATTACATGTTTTAATAAATTTAATTTCAAACCAACCTCCATTTCGAAAGGAGTTTTTGAATCAATTGAAGTAAATTCACCTTTTCAGTAAACCAATCAAAATCAAAAGACAAATGATTAAAAACAGAGACTACATAAAAGATTTGCTTTCTTTATCTTTTTACCGAATATTGATGAATCCGATGTGCAGCAACACAGAAAGTGACATAAAACCCACAACAAAAATACTCCATTAAAACCGATTAAACGATCTCAAAACCACTTCCTACCGCACATAAGCACAATTTTAAACCTTAACACAACATACCCTTCATCCTTAACAGCAAGATTAAGCAGAGCAAGCAGTGCAGCTTCATTGGCTTCAAGGGATTGATACCAGAGCATAGAAACAAGAGGTCTGATGGCGCCGGAGAACTGTCTCCGGCACCGGTGGGAAGTTTTGGTGAGTCGTCGGATCTCTTTAGCAGCTTCAATTTGGGAACAGGGGTTGTTGTCGTCTTGAACGAGGAGAAGGAGTGTGTGGACGGCGGAGGCGACGGTGGCGGTGGCGGTGGCGGTGGCGGTGGCGGTGGCGGTGGCGGTGGCGGTGGCGGTGGTGGGGTGGCGGGAATCCATGGCGCCACCGACGGAGGGAGGATACAAGTGGTGGAGAGAGAAAATATCTATATCTATGATCTATATGAGGAGAGATGAAGGAGGGTTGATTTTGGGTTTATAAAAGAGAAGAAAAGAAAAGAAGAGAAGAGAAGGAAACGTAAGGTGGAGATGAAACGTGGGAACGATGGCGTGGCGTTAAGCAACAGTTATGGAATAGAGAAACAACTGCTTTTTACTAGTTTCAAACCCTTTTGTTTATTATTATTATTATTTCATTTTTTGTTTTTTGATTAATTTGAGAGATTTAATAGGGGAATTATTAAACATTATTTATACGATAAATTGTTTTGATATTAAGGTCATACATGATCGTATCGTGGGTGTGGACAATGGATGGGCCACCTGGTCATGAGATGTGGTGAACACCGACTCGCTCCATGGTCACATGAGTCATAAGTCAACTGTTGTGACGGGGCTTAAAGTGTTGAAGATGTATGTTTGTGAGTAGTAGTTGTTGATATAGTTGTTTTTAACTAAAATGATTATTATTTTTTAAGTTATTTTACACTTTTAATATAAACTTATTTAACTCAATTTTTGACACCTATGCTACAAACTTTCTTATATTTATCTCTGAAAACAATTATAAAATAATAAATATGTTAGCCTCCTCTTAATCGTCATTCTTTTTTATCATCATCATCTTCTTCTTCCAACTCTCAAGGGCGAGGAACTTTTCGTGAGTGCTGTATATGTTAGCATGAAATTGATGTTTCATCAAGTTGAGTTCTCAGAGTTGGGTTACAAGACGCGTTTGAATTAACCAGGATTGTGCAGTGGCTAATGCTCGTCTTGTGAACGATTAATTCTCGGGGTCACCTATGTACGCATGTGTTTTATTTTATTTTATTTTAATTTATAACTTATTAGTTAGTTTAATTAAATGTTAGCCTTAATTTGTTTAAATTAACTTATATGTTTTTGACGCATCCACTATATGAAAATAAATGTTTAGGTCGTTTTCGTGTTCCCTTATTCCTACAAATAATCAAGGATATGCAATGATAAGGTAATTATGTTGCACAAAAAGTTCATAACACTATTTATGTTTGTGTTTTATATAACATGAACACAAAAGACAAAGGTCAAGCGATATACATATTGTTTAGTTTAGCTAGCAAGAGAAACTAGTCAATTGTGCGCTAATATGCAATAAAAAGATGCATGATACCCTTAATATGGATTTGGTTGACCACGTTTATTAACAACGTGACGATTAAAGCTTTGTCTTAATTTTTAAGTTGTTATAAAATTAACAAACTTTGGTGTATTTTTTTGGTAATAGTATTTTTTTCTAATGTTTTTTAGACATAAATATATGTAATAATAGTTTTTTAATATATAATTCAATAACTAATTTATGTCAAACATGTGTTAGTTATTACTTCAGTAGTGACACTATGACCCCTCGATCAAATAGATAGGTTGTCAGGTGAATAAACAGGTTAGGAACGTGAGTGTAATTATTTTTAAATGAAAATTTGCTAAGGATATGAAGAAATTAGACCATAGCATACCGTGATGGGTTGTGAAGGTCGGCCAAAACAGACCGCCAAGAAAGAAGGTTTGAGACCTGGTCGCAAGGTCTCATAGCGGACCGTCAAAGAATCAGGTAATGGTCTACTAAGTTGGTCGTGGACCGCCTTGGTTTGGCATAACAGCCCGCGAGGAATATTCGTTTGGTAGATGCAAACATATCCATTTAAAAGATGCAAATATGTTTTTTGTAAGGTGATAGCAGACCCCAAGCCTAGGGTAGCAGTCCGCCAAGGAGCCTGGTCAGGCAAATTCGATATAAAACCCCAAATATTGAATTCTCTTATTTTCACACTCTCAAGTCCGATGCACACACACACACACATACACACTCTCTCTCTCTCTCTCTCTCTCTCTCTCTCTCTCTCTCTCTAAATGCATCACCTTTTCTCTCCATGATCTAGCTCAGTGTAATAGTCGAAACATGTGCTTGAGTTCCTTGATGTTGTTTGGCTTGGAATCAACGTTTAGAGTCTCGATTCTCTTCGGTAAGCCTCAAACCCTTGTGAATATGAGTTATGGCCATATACGAGTGTACATATGACGTGTGAAACTTCATTGTAGTATTGGATCATTTGGTGGTGAACCATAGACATTAGATACTACTAGAAAGCTCAGATCTATTATGGTATGGTTCTAAACCTTCATATTGTGCATTATTATGGCATATAAAGGTAATCCAGGATTTTGAAAAAAAAATCAAATTGGTGTCTAAGTGGTTAGGATGCATGTTGATAATATGGTAAGAAAAACAACCCTTTTCGAATAGATGTAATTCTCCAGGACAATATTTGGTGTAAGTATGAAATGAGTATCATAATCATGAGGGTTTCACGGGAGTTCACACGATAGGGATTTCATTTGGTGCTTAAGTCCATCTAGTCACTATGTCGTGAGTGTGCGTAAACCTTAATGCTTGAACTTATGTTCGTCAAGAGCTGCAACGGGAATATCGACATGAGTTGGAGAACTCTAGCCCAAGGTCACGGACGTGACTAGGGTAGGTCTAGTAACTATATCAGGTGGGATGGCTCGAATGATTTCACGGTCAATGAGGAAAATGTCTTGCATGAAGGTTGATATGTTTCAGGGTTATAAACCGTGTATGGAACTCGTCGATCATTGTACGGACTCGATCTGATAGCTCATCGTTGTGAGTATAACAGTCTTTTTTTCTTAATTGCTTTTAGGGTTGTATTCGAGCTAGTTAAACATTTTAATAAAATGTTTTGATGTGTGTAAGATTACCAGTTTAAATTGTGTCATTTTGATTAGCATACCATGGCTATGTGTGTCCGGCGTGGATCACTGGTAATCACAAGAAAACCATTAAGGTATGTGGAATATGTGTGCATGGAGCGGGGCACCAGACATAATAGCAGGTCATCAAATAGGGTGACGCTTGTTCTTACCTCGGGGCGTATTTACGCTTAGTTGGATCCATCTATGAAGTAAGTCACCAATCACTAGGTTGCGATCCTTTGCGATTGGTCAAAGTGAAGGGCCCCAATGGGGGATACCTAATAGTTGAGTATTCTGAAGTATCAAGATTCGGTCGGCCAGGGCGCCTTAAACCTACCCACCATCATGTTTGTAAAATTGTGAACAACATATATATTGACGGAGACTGCCCTAATTGTTAGGATGTAGGTGAGACTTGATTTAACAAACAATCTGCTTACATACATATGGTTATATTGTCTAACTGTTTTGAGTGCTTAGTTATGACTCACCAACAACATTATTGTTGTCGTGTTTTAGTCAAGAAGACTTAACGGGTTAAGTTGAATTAAATCTCCAAATAGAATATGGGGACTGGATTAAATCTCTCTGGGGCAATGCTTATGTATTTTTGTATTATGTATTTTAAAAGCTCTAGATGTGTGGCTTATGTATGTACTGTTTAAGTTTTAGTTTAGTCCAGGTTTGTTGTCTTGAATGTAAGTATTTCGCTGCTTATTGTCGTATGATTGATACCACGGCTCACGCTTAAGAATCGAGGTGTGACAGACACTAATTAAACAATTACACCCCCTGATTAATTGTAAGCACGGCCACAAGGCTTGCTTAGATGTCACATACATGACGTTATTTTTTACTCACCCTCACCAAGACATTACGAATACCCTAATTACATAGTTTTTTAATCTAATTATGTGCATGTCCTTTTAGTGTAGTTATAACACAAGTTTGGATAATAAATAAAGGAGGAAATAATAAAAAGAGGTAACATGAAATATTTCTGTAGAGGTAAATATGAATTAGTTGAGATTGGTTATAATTTTAAATCAAACAAATAGTTGATATTATAGCTTCTAGATTTCGATAATTGATAGGTTCAGTTAAGACAATTTGGTTACTTGTGCTATGAGGAAATGTTGTCGTTTAACTCCTTCAAGGAATACAATAAGCTTACGAGTTAACCATGTAAACCACAAATCTCTTAATTTATTAAGGAGGAGAGGGCAAGTAATATAAATTACTTATAGAAAAACATAACTAAAGTTTACCCACTTTGATATATTAATTATTAACAAAAATAAGAAATATAAAAGTTTGTTGTAATGACATCGCGTTCTCTTATTTCGGTTAATTTATAAATATACACACATATAATGTCAATCCATAAAACTTGGTAACAAAACCTAAGCTAGAAGTCGTTTCTTAATTGAATCAATTTTTTCACTTAGTTTTTCTACTCACACCTTTATGAATTTTCTTCAGCTTTAAGTAAATAATGATGGCTTATTTTATAAAATCCCTGAAAAATCAGATTTTAATTGTTTCAACAATTTTTTCATTATGTTCCAATTATTTCGTATAGCTTCAGGTTTACTTTTGTGAAGCTAGTCCTCTTCAATGTTCATCTGCTTCAAAAACAACTTGACGATATGGGCGAATGATTATAAGATTGGAGTAGTATGCAAATGATTTGGTAGCCTGTAATATTATTTTAGAGTTATATAATGATAGGCGACAAGAATGAGGTAAGTATTTCTACTTCTATTTACCATCATCATAGTTTTTGTTATCTTATAACACTCTTTTATAACTGTTGATCTATGAAAAGGATGAAGCTACGAAAAACTCAAGAATTTAGCATTGGCTGTCAACTGCCGATTTCTGTCAAGTGTTGAATTAACTGCCGATCAGCATATGCCGAATGACTGCCGATCAGCATATACTGAACCACTGCCGATCAGCACTTATATGATGTGCTTATGATCGACTGCTGTTGATTAGCACTAAACTCTATGAGCTGCTGATCAATTGTTACACAAAACAGGATTGTCTGTACCGACGACTGACTTGTTTTGCCTTTTAGAGACAACATAGTAATAAAGTTGTCTAACTCTGATATGCAGATTGTCTATCTTGCTGTACATTCTGAACATAGAATAGTTTATTCTTATTGTTTAGATTTCATAGTATAATACCAATATACTTGTATAATAGAGGTAAGCTTGTTAAGACACTTGTGTATCTACTGATTGTAACTCTTTGTACTCAGTTTTGATTAATCAATTGAATACTTTGAAATAACAATTTGTGCATTTATTTTTACTTAAAGTATTTATGTTTATTAGTAAGTAGTTAACTTAGATTTCGCATTTGTTAACTACTAATCAAATAGAAAAGTTTTGTTAATCCATAACCATGATCTAACAATAACTTTCTTCTATTGTACACCAATATAGTATCTTTTAGTATTGTTTAGAACATTAGGTTTTTAGTATTTATGATTTTTTATAAATTTTAGCAATATTATTATGTTTAAGGAGCATCATATTTGTTTTGATATATTTGCATCTTCGTTTAATAGGGATCGATATCGTTCACATGTAGATAATAAAAACTTTATTACTCTAGTATGCGAATTAAAATACATAATACAAATGAGGAAACAAGTACCGATTATAAAGACAACATATAGATACTAAATATATTGATGTAAACAGAAAGAACACATAAATAGCTGTTGAGGATTGTTGTTCGATAAAAGACTCTTAAAACTGATTTTGGGTCACCTAGATGAACCCGTCTCTCTATCAAGATAAAATAGTTTAAGTAGATTGTACTACCCAGATTATTCTAGCACCTGAATTGTACATGAATAGGAATGTAAATAGACCTTATTGGTGGAAAGATTGGAGAGAAAGAGCTTTGTTTGTAATACCGAAACAAGTCACCTAGGCTTGTTTATATACTATGAAGCTAGACACCTTTTCAGCTAAGATAAACTAAGAACTAAAACAAATTTAAGAGGTCCAAACATCAATTGAATATGATGACTTAATGCTTCAGGAAATTAAACAAACATACCTTCCCGTTTCTAGAACAACTAATGGACATCATAGTAGAGACACCGAAGAACCTCTAATCAACAACCCTTTCTCGTCATCCTCTAATAACCATAGAAACTCAACATCTTGTGGCCTCCAAAATTTCAGAGGAAGTTTAAAAATACTAAGACAACTTTCTAAAATGGGACAAGCTCAATTTTCACAGCTTTTAAGTTTCAACCAAGCAACCTAGAGTATTGATATTTATTCATTTTAGATTCTTGTTGGACATGATTTGGTACATTATGATCCTTCTGCATAGTAGAACACACATGCACCAATTAATAGTTATATTAGTAACAAATCAAATTAATTATATATCCAAAGTAGGTGAAAAAACATATTTTTCACTAAAATTTTCAACAATCCCCCGCATAAATGGAGATGGATCGATACACTCAAGTGTCAAGATATAATTTTAACAGTTGAGTAGTGTAGGAGAAGTAGGTGTTTCCTTTAAACCTTCCTTTGTGAAGTATACTTGGTCTTCTAGCTAGGGGTGTGCATGTGTCGGTTTGATTCGATTTTAGCTTAAAACAAAAACCATAAACCGATATCTCTAGTTTCTGAATTCTTAAAATCACTCGGTTTTGGTATTTTTGGTTTTTAGTTTTTGGTTTTGGTTTCTGTTTTGATTTTTTCGGTCTTACCATTTTGGCCTTCAAGTTTCTTGTAAGGATCATCACAATACAATTAGATCGATCTCGTAATGAATATGCGGAATATAGACATTACGATAATAAGAATAAGATTGTAGAAATGAAGAACACACAAGTAAATAAACTTTCAAATCAATAGATCTCTGATTCGTTTACAGTGCAGTAGTACAAATCAGGAAAACAAAAATATCTCTATCAAAAGTGCTAACTATTACAAAGAAAAATTTCTATTTATAAACAAAAAGAAGTTCTCGCGCGAAAACATCAGTTCTCGCGCGACTAGTACTTGTCTCGCAAGAAGCAGTTTTCGCGCGATAACTCTAGGTTCTCACATGATTTGATCTTGATATTCATCTTGATTTGATTTCCCGAGCCTCTTAGGTTCAACCCCTATAATCTCCCCCTAGACTCGGTAAAACAATGCCTTTTAGAAGTCCACGTCTGCAACCTGATAAGCGCCCCCATATGCATACATCTTGTTGTCCAAGGCCTTCGTAATCATCCAACCAAACTATGCCGCTATGAAGTGTACAGATTCATCAGTTGCAATTGGATATGCCTGCAGCTTCATCAAATCTTCTTTACCAAACTGTAGCAGATCCACAAGGTCGATCATACGAAACTCTGTATCTTCACACTTAATCACTGTTAATTGGCACAGGAGCGTGAATAGGAATCTTCTTAGCATATCTTGGATGTCTATAAACCCTTATCTTCATTGGCTTGTTCATGTTCGGGTCCATCCTAGTCTCATCTTCAATAACTTTGGATTTGGCTGTCTTAAAGTCTTTGAAGTTAGACTTGCTTTGTCTCCATATCATATTCCTGATCCAATTAGCTTTGTTGTAGTTACTTGGGTTAAAGAATGGGACACGACCCATAGCATATAAATCTGATGATCTGAGCATATGAAAATCATGCTCGTCGGAAGTACTCTATTGCTCCGCCCTTTCGCTTTACAACATACATCTTCTTCTCTTGATCGTAAGCCCAACTAATGATAGGTTTTGAGTTTCCGTACCTTGTGAAAGGTTTGGAATGCCTTAGCGTATGAATATAAGTTGGGGGAGGAGGAGCACTAACTGTTAGATTACCGACCTGATGCATAGCACTTTGGCCGGTAACATCAATTGTCTCGCCAGTCGTCTGTGTATTGCTCGACTCCCCCACGATCTCACCTTCTTCAATCAAAGTATCCAAAAATAAGTCTTTGAGACTGTTTTCGAATATATCAGTATACTCAAAACCCTCTTCCAAATCATTAAAAGCACCCAACTCTTCTTCCATCTCCTCAGCATTTAGACTTTGCTGGAATGTATAAAACTCTTTCTCATAAGCAGCTTCAGTCTCAAGGTCTAGTGGTGTGTAATCAACTGAATTATCGGGACTTGGTCCGGAGACATTTTCAGTGCCCGATGTTCCAGCATCACCTGTAGCTGTAGAACCAATGTCACCACTCTGATCATCATCATTATTCCCCCATCATCATCATCATCATTTCCCTTATTACCATCATCACCATTGTCATCATCATCATCCTTATCATCCTCACCATACTCAGACGAGTCATAATCAATCAAATCTAATCCTTCATCTTCATCATCAACTAGGTTTTTGACAGGCATCATGTGTTCAGGCTCAACAAACACCTCTCCAGTAAAAACTACAGGCTGGTCCTCAGTAGTCATGTGAATATTCGTAGATAGTGACTCTTGACCAGCTTCAACAGTCTCTGTCGTCCTTTCTTGAACAACAGGATCAACAGGATGCTCTGTAGGAATGATCAGGTCTATCGCAGGTTCTGGATCAGCAGTTTGTTGTCCTCTACTTTCTCCAACTTTAGTGGTTCCTTGATTAGTAAACTGAGATGAAACACCTGAAGCAAAGTCTCGAAAATTCTGCTCCAGAATCTTAACATAGCTTAATAAGAAAGTTTGCTGATGTTCAAGATTCTTAATCCTCTCATCTCTATCAGCTAACTGTATCTGTAGATCATTAATTTCCTTAGCCTTCTCAAGCATCTCCCCCTCTAAATTACGTACACGTTCTTCAAGAGTAATATGCATAGGTGAACTAGTAGACGTACTATCACCTTGTCTCAGCTCAGGAGGTGTAGTTATGAAGTCATCCATACTTATGGTCACATCATTCATTTGGTCTCTAGGAGGGGTCCTCAAACTGTCATCAGTAGAAGTGGGCAACTCAGTTGGTACAATTGGTGTTGCCTCACTCTCTGTGACTAGAGTCTCTGTAACAATAGGCTCCTCTACGATCGGCTCGGTGGTCACCGACGTTTCCTTAACACACCAAGTCCTCTACCCCTACCATGAGGACTCTCACCTGCTCTCCTCACCATCCGCTTTCTTCTCCCCCTAGTCACTGGAGTCTCTTCAGGAATAAAATTAGTATCATGCTCCACAGCAGTGCGTTTTGCTAGAGTTTCACGCACTTTAGGACGTTCCTGTAACACATACTGTACGTTCCCAATCTGATCGTTGTCAGTCTCACTCTCACTATTGGTAACCCATGACTCTATCTCAGCATCCACTTCAGATCTAGGAGCACCCTGAGAACTCTCAGGTGCTTCTGGTGCAGTACTAGCTTATGGACCTGCTGTATCAGCTTCAGCAACCTGAACAGTAGATATGAATACACCAGATGTGACATCTCTTTGAACATGAGTAGTATCAGTCTCTTGCGGTCTATCTTCAGCTTGAAAATCATCTACAAATAGACCTAACTTAGCGAAGTATGAACCATCCCATGCATTTCCACGTGCACCCATCAGATATGTGAAAATATCCTTCTTCATAATCATGACAACATATGTTGAAGAATCAAATATAGCTAGCTCAGGATGAGCAGCATTAATAATCATCTGGATAAAGTGAGGGTACATGATAAACTTCTTCCCCACTGCAGCAATGATGTTGTTCTGCATCTTAGAAAATATTGCCTTGGATATGCTATAAGGTAAATCATCAACGAGTGATATAAGCAGGGATCCGAACACCGCACTCAGACTATCCATTCCCGCCTTAAGATTGCTGAGGCAATGGATGACAACGTGAAACAAGTACTTCCAAAAGGGTGGAAGATACTTTTTCTCCAAAGATGGGTATCTATGACTGTAACCCACACGTGTCAAACAATCCTTGATAGCATCATCATTAATCTTTACATGTGCATTGGGTACATCCCCAAGCAATAGTACACTGTTGATTACTTCAGCTGTAATCACTACCCTTTTTCCCTTAACCACAGCAGTAATACAAGGTTCTCCGTCCTCGTCTATCTCATTGGCAGCCGTTTGTCAAATATGATCAATAACATCAGTATAAATGGTGGGACTAGTAGATATGGCAAAGTGAATACGAGATGTCTTTAGCCCCTCGATAAGTGATCGGAATAATACTTTGTCTTCAGAAACATCACCGAGATAAGCTATGGCATTATGGTTTTTACTAAAAACCAATGGACGAGCCATCTAAAATATTAAGCATGAATATTAGTACACAAAAAAAAATTCAGAAAAGAGAAAAAAATCAACACTTAAAAAATTTCAACACTTAAAATTTTTTTTGAAATTTTGAACTTCTCGCGTGAAAACTCCAAGTTCTCGCGCGAAAACTACACATTTCAGATTCATGCGACAAGTCTCAACTCATGCGACAAGTCTCAACTCATGCGACAAGTCCAAGTTATCGCATGAATTTAAACTTGACCAAAAGTCAACTTCTCGCGCGACAAGTTTAACCTTATGCGAGTAGTTTTGAAAGTTTTCGCATATCTTCATATGCACACGACCTTTCGCATGCGAAAAGTCTGTTCCACTTCAAATTTTCAATCCAACAAATTTCAAGTGTTTCAGCCATTAAAATATGTTTCCTAAGTGTTGTCTAGGTGATTATTAAAATTTATTAAGGCTTAGTTGTTCAATTTTAACACATTTCAAGTCTTAGAGTATTCGGTCTAGTTCAAACATACTCAAATCAAGGTTATAACCATCATTATACCTTAATTTATATGAGGAAATCAACTGACGACCTTAACAAACACTATTTTCAATTTTGACAGAGTTTCTACACTTAGAATTTTGAGAGTGAAAATTTTAGAATATAGTATGCGACAACTTGACTTTTCGCACACTTTACTTTATATAGCACTCTGGCTTCTCGCGCGAGAAGTCAGATTTCTCGCATGATGAACTTTTCACATAAAGTTGAACCTTTCACATCAGTTAATTCATCCGCATTTGTTTTGAAACTTTTAGCATGAAGTGAACGTTTCGTGCGAAAAGTTCAATTTTCTTTGAAAATTTTAACTTTTTAATTTTTCAAGTTTTGAATTTTAAATATTTTATTGAGCTTTATGATTTGTTATGAAAAATAATTATGTTTAGCTAAGTGTTTACAATCATTCAAACACCCTTAATTTTGAACGTTTTGTAAAACGAAAACTAAAACAAATTATCAAAATATACTTTTAACAAAAATCAATTTGACACAAAAACTATTCTATTTAACTTAAATATTTTTGATAAATTCTCAAGTATAGGATCATATGTCTTAGAGATTGATTATTACCATCATCCAGCTTTATTATAAATAGAACTGGTTATGTTGATTGTCAATATATTGAGTCCAATTTAAACTTAGACTTTAAGTTTTCTTAGACCCATAAGCTGTAATTTTATCATGTTTTGATTAAATTATATGTCTACAATGTGTCCCACAATCAAAAATCCTGTAGAATCTTATCCAACTTCAAGACACTTTCAAGATTTCAAGTCACCCCAATTTGACTTAAACCTTTCACTTCTGATCAGCCTTTTCAGAACGAATTTTCTAATATAATATCTATTATGAGCATAAATAGTCTGAGAAACATTTATGAACACAGAATATTAACTAGTTTTAGAACTTATTTAACATCCAGTCGGACTTATGTTTTTGCCCTCGCAAGACGTTTAAGACTTACATGCCAAGTCGGACTTACATGCTCCATCTTTTGATTTTGCCTCCTGTGTCAGAACATATTCTCAAAAAAAAAATATTTATCATATAGTATGTATGTCTTTGACATATCTTTTAGTAATGTGCTTATTGGCATCTTTTATTCCTGTATGGCCTTTTAGGCTTCTTTTTGCTCATTTTGTTTGTTTTTCTCTTTGTATTTTGTTTTCATTTGTAAATCTATATTTTTTTATTTTGATTTTATACATATATATACAATATCTGAAAGAAGCTGAATCAGAAATAGCTGGCTTGAGTATGACTAAACTATAACTCTCAGTCTGTTTTAGCATGGAATTAGAGTTACCATAAAACCTTGATAAGTTACCCACTTCAGTCATAGAAAGTTACTTTCAGTGCATCACAGAACATAGTGCTTTTCATACTTGAATATCCAGCCTATCAACATATCAAACATAATCCAAGTCAGTTTCTTGTAAACCTTAGGATGCAACGATTCGAAATCAAGAAATGTAATATCATTTCCTACGTACACTTGAAAACTTAATTTTTTTTAAAAAATTGTATAACCAAAATCTTTTTGTAATTTTCTTCTATCTTTTTACTCCCTCTAAGAACAAAATATAATTTTTTTTATTTTCAAATTTTCTCCCCCTAAAATTGTGATTATCTAGACAGAAAAAATAACAATTTTAACAAACAAAGAAAAATATTTTTAAAAAGGGTGTAAGAATAAGTGTTAACCAAAGTTAATTATGCCCAAAGATTTAAATAAAAAGTCAAATCTGAAATGATCAAACGCCTTAGTGAACAAATCAGCAATGTTTTTATTTGTAGAAATTGACTCTAAATGGATAAGTTTCCTTTCAAAACAGTCACGGATGAAATGCATTCGGATGTCGATGTGTTTAGTCTTAGAGTGTTGAATTGGATTCTTCACAATGTTCAAAACTGCAGTATTATCACAAAAGATTTTAGTATCATAAATATTAAGGCCATAATCAAGAAGTTGTTGTTGAATCCAAACAATTTGTGAACAACAGCTTGATGCAGCCACATATTCAGCCTCTGCAGTTGAAGTGGATACTGTCTGCTGCTTCTTGTATTGCCAAAAAATAAATCTATTGCCAAAAAATTGACAACCGCTAGTAGTAGACTTCCTATCCAAGTTACATCCTGCATAATCACTGTCAGTATAAGCAAATAAGTTGAAATCAGAATTTTTAGGATGCCAAAGACCAAGTGTGGGTTGGCCCTTGAGATACTTAAAAATCCTCTTGACAACTTTCATGTGAGATTCCTTTGGATTACTTTGATAATGTGCACATTGAAAAACAAGAAACATGATGTCTGGTCTGCTTGCAGTGAGATACATCAAGGATCCAATCATTGATCAATACATGTGTAGATCAACATCTTCTCCTGTGAGATCTGGAGTCAAAGTAGAACGAGAAGACATAGGAGTAGGAGCTGTCTTGGAGTTTTGAAATTTGTATTTATCCAGGATACTGTGAATATACTTTTCTTGATGTATTAGTATTCCCTTCTCATCTTGTTTAACTTGAATTCCCAAGAAAAACGTCATTTCTCCAAGAGCACTCATCTCAAATTTCTTCTTCATATCGCCTCAAACTCCTTGAACAAGTCATCATTGGTAGACCCAAAGATAATATCATCAACATAAACTTGAACTAGAATCAGATCATCACCAGTCTTCCTTATAAATAAAGTTTGATCACTAGCACCTCTTGTATAACCATTTGCAAGCAAATGTTTAATGAGAGTGGCATACCAATCTCGAGGTGCTTGGTGTAAACCAAAAAGTGCTTTATCTAACTTGTAAACATAGTCAGGATGATCAGGATCTTCAAATCCTGGTGGTTGACATACATAGGTTTCTTCCTTCATTTTGCCGTACAAAAACGCAGTTTTCATATCCATTTGATAAACTTTGAAGTTCTTGTATGAAGCATATGCCAGAAAAATTTGTATAGCTTCTAGTCTTGCAACTGGAGCATATACTTCTTCATAATCAAGACCTTCAATTTGATAGAATCCTTGTACAACAAGTCTGGCCTTGTTACGGACTATCACATCCTTTTCATCCGTCTTGTTTTTGAAAATCCATTTCGTGCCGATTGGCAACTTACCCTTTGGTAATTCACACAGATGCCAAACATTGAGCTTTTTGAATTGCATCAGCTTGTCTTACATTGCCTCTACCCAACTGTTTTCTTTCAATGCCATTTCAACATTCTTCGGTTCTATTTAAGATAGAAAACATGAATATAGACATGTATTTATTGCTCCCGATTGACTTCGAGTTCTAATGCCTTGGGATAATGGACCGATAATTGCTTCCGTTGGATGGTTTCTATGAACTCTCAACTATGGAATAGCATCTTCAGAGATAACTTCATCTAAGTTAGACATATGACCAACAAGCTCTTCAACAGTGTTCCCTCCTTTTGGTTGATAAACAATTTCTTCGTCTTGATTATCATTACCAATAGAAAGATCTTCAAATGGTACTTGAATAGTATCAATATGATCATTTAAGGTAGAAGATGAATTCTGATTTGAAACTTATGGCTTTTGTTCCACAACTATATCCAAATGAGATGAATCTGTTTCAAAAATAGAATGTGGAACAGCTGCAGCATTAGAAGATGAAGGTATATCTGAAGATATTCCTTTAGCTTGAGAAGATGTAGATCCAACATCATCAGCAAATATATCTTGAATTGAGGATGTCAAAGGTGGATCAACTGTAGAAACAACAGATTTTCGATTAAATGTTTCAAATAATGAAGCATAATCATAAACCCACGAAGGAGTAGAACCTGCATCTATTTTGTTAGATTCATGCCAATCAATATCAAATGACTCAACAATTTGTTTAGTTCTTTTATTATAAACCCGATATACTACTTTGTTGGCTGAATAACCAATAAAATAACAATCATCAGCTTTTTCATCAAATTTTGATTTATTATCAGATGTGTTTAACAGAGTACAATAACATCCAAAAGTTTTGAAATATTTGACTTTGGGTTTATGTTTGAAAAAGATTTCATAAGGAGTCTTATTTTGTTGTTTGTTAAATAAAACACGATTCTGAACATAACAAGCAGTGTTAACAGCTTCAGCCCAAAAGAATGAAGGTAATTTGACTGTTGATAACATTGTTCTAGCTGCTTTAATTAAGGTTCTGTTACGTCTTTCAGGAACTCCATTTTGTTGTGGAGTTCCTGCAGAACTGAATTGTCGTGATATCCCCTTTGAATCGCAAAACTCACTCAAAATAAGATTACAGAATTCGGTGCCATTATCACTCAGTATGCATTTGATAGTCTTGTCAGTCTGATTTTCCACAAGTGTCATGAACTTCATTTGCAAATAAGGCGTCTCATCTTTGGTTTCTAAAAAGAAAACCCATGTAAATCTGGAAAAATCATCGGTAATAACCAAGCAATATGCACGACGTTCTAAACTCAAAACACTTACAGGTTCGAATAAATCCATGTGTAGCAATTGAAGAATAGAGTCAATTTGTGTATGAGCAACTAGTTTATGAGGTAGTTTATGTTGTTTGCCTTTAGAGCATGATAGACAATGCTCCTTTAGTTGAAATTCTTTCAGTGGTAAGCCAACTACATGATTTCCTCTAACCAGTTTGTTCATTGTTTTAACATTGACATGACCAAACGACCATACCATAACAATGTGTCACTTTCTGAGGCTTTAGATAACAAACACGACGCAGTTACAAATGAATGTGTACCATTCATGTCTAGTAAATACGTGTCTTTGTCTCTCGAAGTTCTTAATAAAATCCATTCTTCAGGTATTACAAAGCCAGGTTTTAATATGAGACATTCTTTATCAGTGAAATGTGTTGAATACTTTTTGTCACAAATTTGAGAGACACTAAGCAAATTATGTTTTAGTTCCTCTATAAAATTGACATCTTCAAAGCTTAATACACCATTAGTCACTGTACCTTTCTTTGTAATCTTACCTCCCTTGTCCCCGGCAAAAATAACATATCCTTTGTTGTATGGTTGTATGTTGTTTAACAGAGATATATTACCACTCATATGTCTCAAACAACAACTATCTACATGCCAAACACTGTTGATAGCTTGCCTTGGTTGTTCCTACACAATAGGACAAATTTAATCATTTTTAGGAACCCAAGCTATGGTTGACTTGAGCTCTTTGTTTTCATCTAAATATGATACATTTTATAATATCATATCTCTTTTGTCATCGAAAATGCATTTTTCAACAACAAAAGGTTCAGAAGTTTTGCCTTTAATTTTCCATTTTTGCACTTGTTTGATTCGTGGTGTGATGAAATTGTTTTTATCAACTTGTATTGATTTTTGTCTTTTCCTTATTTAAGTCAGTTTTATTTTTAGCAAAAACATTCGATTGATATAAGTTTCTTTTAAATTTTGCATTAACAAAGAAACGTTTTCTATTGTTAGCAATTGAATTATGAAACTTTTGTTTGCTTGTCAATTGATGTTGATGATGCCAATTTCTAGCCATGTGATTTGGCTTTCCACACACATAACAACATCTTTTACTATATGCAGTTGACACTCGCATGTTTTGCTCGAACTGTTTTGGATAACTTCCATAGTTATCACAGAATCTGGCCTTAGTATGTCCTTGGCCTTTTGATTCTTTAACAATCTCTCTTTATTTCCTCTCGTGTTGATTAGCTTGAGTTGATTTTGGAGGAATTGAGGTATTAGTCTTTGCTTTTGGACTTATTTTAGATGCTGATGTAGCATGATTTATGGCTTTATCTTTATGATTCTTCTGAACTGGATTAGAACCAGTGTCTTTTGAACCTGTTCTACACACATCTTGTTTCACATTGTTAGCAATAATAGAAGATTTATTTTTAAAGAAACTAGTATTTGTTTCTTTAAAAATATGATCATCATTATCAATGTTGCCTATAGAAACAAATCTGTTCTTGAAATCATTTTTCAAGTCAGATATAGATGTTGTAACATGTTTATTTTCGTTTTTTTAATGTTTATTTTTGATGCTCGTTTCTTATCTTTATTTGACATTTTTGAACAAACATTTGAATCAACTAAAACTTCCAAACTTTCATTTATTTTCGATGATGAACTACCAGATGGTTTTTCATTAAAAATATTATTTTCTATAAAATCTAATTCATCATCACTCTCCCATTCTTCAATTAAACCATCTATCTTCACACTTTCAGCAAAAAAATTGTCATTATTAATATTAATTTCTATTTTTTGTGACAGGATCAACAATCAATGAAACATTGACTGAAGGTGTGAAGTCTGATTTTGGTTTAAAACCCAAACCATAGGTCTATTCATCATGAGTTGTGATTGATGAAGGCAATGAGGTATAATCATGATTAATTGGTGGTGCGATGTTAGCATATCCCACTCCACTTTTACCACCATTAACCTTTTGTGATATCTGTGATTTGATTATACCTTCAACCATATTTGATGAAAGTTTGAATTTTTCAACAACTAATTTTGCAGATAAGAGTTCACCGGTAAGTTTGTTAATTTCTAAAGATAATTCATCATTATGTTTTGTCAAATCTTTTATGTTACAATCTATAATTCATCATTACGTTTTGTCAAATCTTTTATGTTACAATCTTTATCATGAAGTTTCAGTTTTGATTGGTAAATAGATTTGTTCAAGCCATCTATTTTATCTTTAAAAATTTTCTCATCTATTTTATATTTACGAGCTTGATATTGAAGTTTTTCAACTTCTAATATCAAACGTTCGTTGTGAACTCTGTATCTTTGTACCTTTTCTTTGCACATATCTGAACAAAGAGAAATATATACCTCATCGGTTTCTTCATTCTTCTTTGTCTCTTCATGGACCATATTCACCATAAAGGCCTTTAAAACTCTTGATTCATCTGTTTTTGTTGCTGGAGTGATCTCAGTAGCACTTTGCTCCTTTTCATCTTTTGCTGGAGTAGACTCGACAACATTTTCATCACTTTCAACCACTGCTTCATTTTTCACCTCTTTCACTTGTTCCTTCATAGACTTCTCCACTATTTCTACTTCAATCTTCTCTTCCTCAGCAAACATCCCATCTAACACATCTTCAGACACAAATTCAGTAAACAAATTGTCTTCAAGAGGCTGTTCAACTGGTCCAATTTTAGCTAATAGTGCAGTAGACAACTTGATGTCAAGAATTTCCATTTGGTCTGACCAATCATAATCCTCATTGGTCTGAGACACCAAAGCTTTGTTATTAAATATGTTGGCTTGATCTTTCTTTGTTTCCACCTCCATCGTTACCAACTTCTTTCCATGATCACTCTGATTTGCTCTGGGTTCAGTGCATTCTCTGGCAAAATGACCAGGTTTGTCATAGTTGTAGCATCTCAAACTGGACTTATCAAATCCTATTTTGCTAGAGTTGTTTATCCCAAACACTTTCCTTCCAGTTCTCCTAGCAAAATTCTTATCTCTATACATAACTATAGCCATCTGGTATTTGATGTCATTCTCTTCAACATCATCAGGATTAACCTGTTGTAGATCATCCACCAAGATGTTGGGTACACCAAGTCTTCCAGCTGAATATGCTTCGTAACTGTTCATGAAGGTAGTGAATAAGGCCAGGTGTTCTTCAGCTATTTGGATGGTTTGTTTGGTTAGTTGTGAGTTAACAACAAAAGCTTGTTGTGTAGGTTGAGAAGCTTGAATCTGTGGGTAGGTTAGAGATTGGGATTGAATTTGAGCTTGGACATAAGGATTTTGATGAGTAGCTTGATATTGGAGTAAGGATCGGGGCAAGTGATCTTTGATAGTTGGATGAGCAAAAGATGTTGACGGTTATTGTTGACACAATTGAGAATAGCTAACATAATAGTTCGGATTACTGGCCATCTTGGCATACAATGCCGATGCTTCAGCCCCCATTGATTTGATGTAGTTTGCATCCCTCTGCTTATCATCCATATCATAGGATTTAATAGTTGAGATGAGATCTCTGAGTGTCAAGGTGAACAGATCCTTGGTTCTCTTAATGGTGGTGCAGTTGTTGTTCCAGCTATATGGTAGAGAATTTAACAACTATTAACTGCTATATTCTCCAAAGTAATTCCCGCACTCTTCATTTTAGTGACTAGTTTCACGAACCTAGAAATTTGAGCCTCCAAAGTTTCACCCAGTATATGATTAAACATATTGAACTCTTGGTTCAACATGTCTTTTCTGCTCTCTCTCATGTCTTTGTTTGCCATGATTTGTTCCTCCATTGCATCCCATAAATTCTTAGCCTTGGTAAATTCTTTAAACTTCTATGCAATCTCAGTTGTGAGTGCCATGGTGATGGCAGTATAGTCTTTGTCATCAAGTTCCTTCATCTTCATGTCTTCCTCGTCCCATAAATGTCCAGGTTTTGGGACTAAATCACCCTTATCATTTTTATACACCGGAATATATGAACCTTGCTTGATAGATCGCATCATCCGGGGTTCAGTATACATGACATGGTTCTCAAACCTGAACGCCCAATCCTGGTAATCTTCTTCACTGAGCAAACGAGGTGGCTTTGTGCTAGTACCAATCTCATTGTCGAGATTCAAAGTGGCAGTGATGTGCTTCAGATTAGCAATTGTTCTTACTTGAAAATCAAATTCTTCACAAATTCTTCAAACCCAAAGTTCTCGCGCGAATGATCAACTTATCATGCTAAATTTTCAAAGTTCTCGCGCGAACAAAACAAACTTCTCGCGTGGAAACTTTTGTAACTGAATCTTGCGAAAAATGAAAGTTGTCGCGTGAGTAGATTCTGTTGTAACAGACTTGGTACCAATTTTTGCGAAAACCTCAACTTCTCGCACGAAATGTAACTTTTCGCACAGAAAACCAAGTTCGCCTGAACTGTTCTCTGTGATTCTGAGTGTTTCAGCCTCAAATTTTTCACCCAATTGATTAAACTTTGATTAATTAAGTGTTCAATTAGTGATTTAGGTTTAAATTAGATCCTAATTGTCTCTAATTGATTCAATTAATCTCATTTTAAGCTCAAAAGGTCATTAAATCAACGAACATGAAGTTTATCAGCTTCAACATCTTCAAAATGATCAATCTCAGCAAGAATAAGCAGAAAAACTTAGAATAACCATGAGTTTAATTCTCAAAAGCTCTTCAAAACACTTCTTCAAACTTCAACAAATCGATCTAGAGCAAACTTGCTCTGATACCAATTGTAAGGATCATCACAATACAATTAGATCGATCTGCGAAATATAGACATTACGGTAATAAGAATGAGATTGTAGAAATGAAGAACACACAAGTAAATAAACTTTCAAATCAATAGATCTCTGATTTGTTTACAGTGCAGTAGTACAAATCAGGAAACGAAAATATCTCTATCAAAAGTGCTAACTATTACAAAGCAAAATTTCTATTTATAAACAAAAAAGAAGTTCTCGCACGAAAATATCAGTTCTCGCGCGAGAAGCAGTTTTCATGCGATAACTCTAGGTTCTCGCGTGACTTGATCTTGATCTTCATCTTGATTTGATTTCCCGAGCCTCTTAGGTTCAACCCCTACATTTCTTAAAACAATTCGTAAAGAGTAATAAATTTGAGCTAGACACTTTAGACTTGCATCATTTTATTGATCGTTATAAACAATCTATATATTCTTATAAATTGCTTGTCATTAAAATTAATTGTAATCAACAAAATACAAAAACAAAAAAATCAATAAACAATTTAATCTACCACTACAAAAAAAAATAAAAATTAATGATTATTCTTGAAACTTAAATATACAAACAAAATATTTTAAAGATTATTCTTGAAACCTAAATATTTAATTTTTTTTAGATATCATAGGTTAACTAAGTAACTAATAAGCTAGTCATTTTTATAAGTAGATGAATACACATCTAAATTTACAAGTATGGTTGTATTGTTTCGGTTCATTCTTTTAGAATTTTGTTACAAGCAACAATGAAATCGAAATGAAATAATTGGTTTTTAAAGACATCAAACCAAACTGTTGGTCCCTTATGGGGTTGGTTTTTTCGGTTTGGTGTGTCAGTTATGTTGGTTACGGTTCGATTATTTCTGTTTCTTGCATCCCGGCTAGCGGTTAATAGACATAATATCCTTGAACCATTCTTTTTTTTTTATATAAATATTATAACACCTCACACAATACTTGACCTGGTCTGGTTAACCTCTTATTTTCATATGCATTATTGTCATGGAGCATTAGCATGCTTTTGTTAGAGCACAAAATAACACCCCCCAAATTCATTCTCAATGACATCACTTCTCTCTCACATAGGCGAGTTTATGAAAATCATTAAAAGCCAAATGCTTAACCTTCTTGATACAACATTTAAACCATTTTCAAACTATAAATTCAAAATCAAATTTGTTTGAGTCAATTTTGAAAATCAAATTCATTATTTAGCTATTTTATTCATTTTAGTGTTTCAAATACAATAATCATTGCAATTATTAAATTTAAATATTATAATCTATAAAATGATTTTTATATAAATTTATAAGGTTTTATAAAAAATTATGAGATTTAATCATTTAATTATAGCAACTAATTTAATCTCAAAGTTTTACACAATTTATAAAGTTTATTAAGATTTATAAAATAGTAATTTGATTAATTAATAAAAATTGGGTTTTGAAAGTTTAAAGTTAGATCGTAAATTTTAATAGTTTAGAATGTTTTTACATAAAATGATAATAATCATAAACCTAGGGATTGAAATGTAATTTATAAACCTTGATTTACAAGTTTAAACATAAGATGTTAATCTATTAAAACTACGAGGACCTAGTTGTAATTTGTTTTAAAACCCCAAACCATCCTCCCGTCGATCTCCTGCGTCTGGCCACCCTCCGGCTGTCTCCAACGGTTTTGGCGTCCACCAAATCACACAAATATATCCAATTCAAACCCAATAAAACCAAATCAAACCGTTTGCTCGATTGTTTCGAACCCAATACCCTGATCCAACTCGATTATAACTGATGTATAGATGTGTTCGACCAAAACCGAATCCAATTCAAATCTTTGAACTATTTTAACACCATTCATGATAAAATTAATCAATCAATCGAATCATAACACTCATATGATCCGTACAATGTCAAACCTTATTGTAATTTTGTTTAAGCTATGTAATTACACTTGAATCAAACCTGAAACCCCCCAAATCAACCTTGAAGTCGTTTGCCTTGAAACTAACCAAATTGGACCTATTTAATCATACCTAAATATCTCTTCTGACCCTTTCAAGCTCTCTGTACTTCTAATATCTCCTATAAAACACACACATTACATATTCAAATATCACCATGTATCGCAACTTGCAACTTGATCGGTCATCATCTCCCAATCAATTTTAATAGCAATTGTTAAGGGACTATTGTTCATAACTACCTGAGAAAGCTTCACACCAAACCAATTAGATGATTATCATTGTAATCTTTCTATATTCATCAATTTCACTTCAATCTTGGTAATTATTAGAGATTTACGAACACTCTTATACACACGGGGAAGCAAAGCGCCATGGTTGATTTGACTTATAACATCAAATTGATGTTCAATTGAATCAATCCAATTTCTAGGGCTTATTGTAATTTGGGGATTTTACTCAATTAATGTTTTTATATATTGATATGCTGGTGTAAGTCAGACTTTGGACTCTAGCCCAACTTGTAAGTCGCATTCATTCCATAAGGAAGACTCATGTTTGAACCGGGTACTCCTCATATTATTTTTAATACATATTTTTAACATTCCAGGAAATTTTAAAGTTACTTTTATATTATCATAAAAATTATTTTTTAAATAAATTGGACAAAAGATTATTTTTTTCTAAAGAATATTAAAAGTTCTAATGTCACCTTTTATTATTATTTTATGATTATAAATGTTATAAATATTATTAGTTCATTTATAATTGTTAAATTTTATAAAAAAATTATTTTAAATTAAACCTCCATTATTTCAAATCATTTTATATCAATATCTTACAAATCTTTTAAGGAATTAATCATTCAATTAAATATGTTGACCAAGTTTTAAATAATTAATCATTAAATTTATTATTTCTATTTTCACACTTTAATATTCAACACTATTTTATTACATCTTATGAATTAATTGTTTGAGTAATATTTAATAATTTTATTTCAATAATGATTTATTATTATTTTCCATTTTAATTATTCAAACAATTTATTTTATTTATCAAGTTAAATAAAGTAATTACATTTTTTAACAATTTTTTAAAACCCTACATCCCAATCAAAACCCTAATCATATATAGTCTTTAATCATATTATTATCCTAATTTAGGACACCATCCTTTAGATTAAAGTCCGTGAGCGAACCGCTGGTGCATTCTAGCGTTTTAATATTCAAATCACATTCAATTATCAATACGAGTATTCATAGCCTATTTTTATGTGTTTTATTTTTGTTTGGGAAATAATATGATTCATATTCAATCATTATTGTTAATTTATTATTCTATTTCAAAATTTAATTCAAAACATGGTATGTTATTACTTGCAATTATATGTGAATAGTTAGATAAACTAGATGATAACACAATCATTAATTCATGCAATCACTGTAATAATGATAGATCTATTGGTTTGATAAACACACCCTATATGGTTATTCGAGTGGTGATGATAGATCTACTGGTTTGACAAACCCATCCCACGTCAATATTCGAGTGGTGATTGGAACAAGAGTCAATCAATCAATCATAATGCTTTGTTTGTGGACCGAGTCAATTTAATCATTTGGTTTGATTGTGTTTGGTTTGTCTTTTATGTTACATTATTAAACTTATAAGTCTTGACATTTTCATATGAATTGAACTGTTTTCAATCAATTTAATCAATCTATATATGTATGTCAAACCTGTGTTTGCTCAACGGCTAATTTTTATTAGCCAACTTGTTACTTTTCACATAATTTCATGAATGTAGATTAGTGGACTTCCATACACACATATAAGGCTTGGACTTAATCAAAATTAAACATAATTACGTTATGTTTACTTGAGTTTTTATTTGATTGTAATGTATTATTTGATTAGTATTATAATGAAAATGAAAATTAATATTATTTCAACGCAATTACTGTCATTTGTTATGAGCAATCGATTCACATTCATCCTCCCCGATAATTCCGCCATCGGTTGGGGTTGTCATAAGCTTTACGTATCCTCAAACATGTACTGTTAAAGTTTGGTAAAGTTTCACATTAAATTATATATTTTTATGAAGAGTGAATATGGTTTATACGTTTACGTAAGAAAGTTCATGCATTAAATAATATCTATATAAAACAATAATAGACACCTTGTTTTGCAGGAATAGTGTTAAAATACCAAAATAAGGGTGAGGCGAACTCTCATCTCTTTGCATCTAACATATAGCCCTTGTAGCTGACTATAACCCTCGTATCGGAATTCCTCCTTTGCAATTCATGACACATAGATAGATTTTATAATTTTTGCACCATAAAGGAACCATAACCCTTGTATGTGGAGTATAACCTTCGTAGCTGGTTTTTGGCTCCATACTTGACCTAAATGCTCCATACGAGATATAACCTGTGTGACTGAATCCCTCATCCATATTATCCAACACTTAGACAGATCCTCATAATAGTTCCTAGTAACTAAGATAGTACATGTGCATATATGACATAACCTCTACACCTGACCTGTTTCCTCCATACCTGAGGTATAACCTTCACTTCCTAGTCTACGCATCTAACCTAGCTTACACATATGTAATTAAAGATTTAGATTATGAGAACGTTTACACTTAAAGACAAAGTATAAATATTAAAGTGTTATATAGTATTATATGATAATGTGCTAAAGTATGATATATTATAGGATAGTTAAAGTATGATAAAGAGATAATGAATGATACAAATAAAGAAAGCCAAAGTAAAGAATGATAAAATGGATCAAAATGCTAAATTTCATATATGAAAGCTAAAGTATGAAGCCTTGCGAGAAAATAGTTAAAGGAGTTCTGCATTTGTTACATGCTCACCGGTGAATGGAGCTTTTCCTTGTTGCATGCACACCAATGAAAGGAAATTTTTTCTTGTCGCATACTCAATGATGAAAGGAGCTTTGCCTTGTTACATGCTTATTATTAAAAGGAGCCTTATATTTTTGCATGATCATAGTGAAAGGAGTTTTGCCTTGTTGCACGCTCACTAATGAAAAGAGTTTTGCCTTGTTGCATGCTCATCGGCTAAAAGAGCTTTGCCTTGTTTCAAGCTTACCTGCTAAAGGAGTTTTGCATTTGTAGAAGCTCAAAGATAAAAGTAAAGCAAAGCTAAAGATAAGTTATTAAATCTATATGTTAAAGTTTGAATAAGTTAATATCAAAAAAAGACAGCTAAAGCTAAATTGACCAATATAATTAAAGTATGACTATATGTACAGGTTATAACTTGTATAGTTATGTTTAAGTATGTCATGCTAAAATTCATTTGAATGAAGTTACGGTATGTCATGATAAATGAACATTGACTTTTAGTATGTATATAATATTGAGTAGGTGTGAGTCGAAAGGATGATAGCTTGGCATGGATCTAAGTGCGACTTGGCGTATTCCAAGACTAGCATCATGTCTTTAGTAGTTTATGTTTTAGTTAACTAGCTAATGAATTATGTAACGAAAATGATTATGTAATGATTTAAACATCTTGCTATTTATGTTTATTTAAAGTTTAATTTAAGAGCTATGATTTTAATATGTAAATCTAAATGTGAGTTCTCTTGGAAATAGGGCCTCACATTATATCATACTTATAACTTGATGGTGGATCTTGAAGCAATTGCAGCTTTATGATTTTAAAGTCTTGGGTTCAAATCATGAAAAACCACATCCCGCACAAAATGTAGGTTGAGGCTGTGCACATGAGATTGCGAAGCGAAGAGGCCCTTTTCGACCCCTGCTCAAAGTAGGAGTTAAGCCAAACACTAGTCACGCTCTGTATCAAATTGAAAAAAGAATATAAAACCCGTTTGATTGTCATCTTTTGATGTTGTTGTTATTTAGTTTTAAAATCTAAAATTGTTTAAGAAACCACATAATCCAAGGTATTTATATGATGATCATAAATTAAGATGTTTATATGAAGATTGTAATTAAGATGTTTATATGATGATCAAATTAGTTGTCGTGAATTTATTCCAACTATTTTACAAAGAACCTAAAAATCGCATACAATATGACAAATTTCATTCTCAATCTATTAACAAATCCTCATAATTAATATATCCAAATTTATAAACGATAAAATCTAATGATGTTTTAGTTTACACGAAATAAATTGACTAGCTTGTTATAAAATCCAAAAGAACGTTTAAAGTAAACACATTTGTTTTTGCATTATAATATTTTTACATCACCTGCTAATTGACTACATCTTAAAGCAATATATCTGTAAATGCATATTGGAGGATTGTGATTCAAGACTTGTAAAAAGAATTATCATTAAATTTTAATTAAAGAAAAGTAACTTTGACTAACAGAACACTCACAAATTAAGCTTTGGATGCCGACAATTAAAGGGTTTTAAAGTGTTTTAAACCATTCAAACTTAGAAGGGTATAAAGAAACTTTTATTTATACAACCAGTGGTCCATGTGTGTTTATAGTTCGTTTGATGCAGAAAAATTGGTCCTTTTAAGTTGTTTTCTACAAAAATCGATATACAAATTAAGATGACTACCTAATTAAGAAAGAAGATGATGCGAGGGACATATATTGTCTTTGTATGTGTTATTTTACGATTTGATACCTCTTAATCATTTAAAATTAAGGTTACCTTTTAACCATACAAAAATAATAAACTATTAATAGATAGCCTATTAATAATCATTAAAAGACTATCAATTAAAAGACTATCAAACAATCCCTTAATTTAATATGAAACTTATAAAAACAAAGATAGTCATATATAGTATATGGAAAAAGAAACATAGAACTTTACAACTAGAAATAGTTATGATAGCTTGATTTGTAATTTCTATATTTACAACGTAATATACACTTAGTTTTATTGGTGTGCATGAAACGGCAAGAATAAGCTAAATAACACAAATCTTTGGTGTTACGTTAATACTTATGAAGCATCTGTAACATGTTTTAAATCAAGAAATAATGCACAAAAGTGGTCATCAATTGGTTGTTGATGGTGCTTTCAAATTCTCGAATACCCGCATATATAGTAAGCCTGATATATTGCTCAGAATATACATTGTTAAAGTTTATCCTCTAATCTATATTTATGAATCCAACAAGCTCTTTCTATTTCATAATAACAAAATACTTCTATACAAATTTTCAGAAATAATAAAATGACTATAACCTTGTGGCTCAGTCACATTGATTATCGTTTCATAAATCATTTGATGTATATTTCAGTTTTCGTAAGTTGATAGTTGGTATTTATATGTAAAAAATTGCTCCTAAAAAACCTAATTGTTTTTTGTGTAACTTCAATTTAAATGGTCTGCCCATACTAATGTAGATATATAAGAGTATTAGATTTAGTAAACCCGTGTATTACACGGGTTTAATAAATAAAATATTAAATATAATAAAAATTTATTAATTATATAATGATATTTTAAGATAATATTTTATTAAAATCTTTCTTATTATAATCAGAATGAAAATTTGTTTCAAAACAAACGATTAAAATAAATATCATTTTTGAAAACTTTCTTATCATAATTCACAAATTTTATTTTTTTTGTTTATAAAAATTTTATTTTTTAAAAGCACTAATTTTAAAATATTTTATATTTTTAAAAAAGTTTGATCTTTTAGAAAAAATTATTATCTTATAATTAATTATCTTTAGAAATAACATTAATAAAAGGTTTTTTTCTTAATTTATTTAGAAAGTATTTTAATCTAAAAAAGATTTAAATAATATTATTAGCAATTAATGTGATTATTTAATAGTAGAGAGAAGCGGAAAAATTTTAGTGAGGAGGAATGTGGTGCTGCCACGTGTCACTCCTAGTTATCATATTCCGTCACGTGTCTCTTCTAAATTACTTTTTTATTAGAGTAGGAAGATTACATTCAAAACCCAATTGTATACCATCAGTATTGCACACCAAGTCATCTTCCTTTTTAACTTTATGTTGCAGACTGCTGAGTCAGGGCAATCTTATCTGTTCTAAGTGTTCAAAATGTATTCCTTTCGCTTTTTGTTGCTGAGTCACAGCAACCTTATATATTTTTGGTGCTTTAATTGTATAAAATTTTGTTATCAAATTAACAAGACACAAATGACACACAATCTTTTAAGTAGAGGTTATTAAGGATAATTAACCAACATATCATAGAAACCATAACTAAGTTTGAATCGCACATTTAGATGATCTCTTGGTTGTAACCAATCTATTATGTCTCCTGTGTTTTCTCATTGAACTTGCTCAAACCCCATAATCCAAGAAGATCTCTTGGTTCACAATCTCCATCAACTAGGTGATGATTACAACACCATTGTTGCTGCTTAGAAAGTTTGTGAAAAATGCTCATTCTTATCTAGAATTGTTCGACAAGCTCATCAACTTTAAACACATGTTGAGAAAACAACCACTCTAAGCTCCGGTCATAGTCACCGCCACTCATGGCCAACATAGTCTTCCCAATTCTCAGCCATTAACTGACTCCTCATTCTAAGAACAACATGTTTTTCACTAGATGGAGATCTTATAAATAACACGGCTACTATAATATAATTTCAACACTCACAATGGTGGAAATAGTTTCCCTCGTAACCCATCATTTTGCCAATCCTGCTATATTCTTGGTCATGTTACTCGTGACTATCATCACTTTCTCGGTTTCTCAAAGACAATAACATCACTCTTTGTTAGTCTTAACCTCTGGTTTCGATTGCCAATGGTACTATTTGATAGTGGTGCTTTCCAGCACATCACCTCTTATCACCCCACTCTACATGCCCTCTCGGAATACAGAGGTGTAGGCAAAATCATTCTTGGTCACTTGTTACACAAAAATTCAAACTCTCTCTTGTTGTTTATCTTTACCTAATGTTTTATGCATTCATAAATTGCATAAAAAATTAGTCTTTGTTACTAAACGTTGTAAATCTAATCAAGTTTTTTTGAATTTGTTGCTTCTCAATATTTTTTTTGATTCTATATAGTGGGACAATGAAAATGATCTATGCCAACCTAAAATCTACTGAACAACTCAATATCACAACCAAAGCTTCATTACAATCACAACCAAAGCTTCATTACAATAGTATCTTAAGACTAAGCATTCGTGTATCCTAGTTATAAAGTCTATTGTCAAGGGTCTGCGTCTTAGCTTAAAGTGTATGATTTTCATGTTCATTGTGATTCTTGTTTAATTAATAAAAGTTATAAATACCTTTTTGTCAAAAATTATTTACTCTACTAAACTATTGCAACTTGTATATTCTAATGTATGAGGACCTATTAGAAAATTGACTTACATTTTTCTTACTATATTATTTTTTGATTTATATTCTAAATATATATTGCTATACTTAATGAAGTGAAAAATATGATGTTTCCCAACTATCTCCTTAATTTTAACATGTTGTTGAAAATTACTTCCAAACTCTGTTTATATTGATCTTCACATACAACGGTGGAGAGTACCAATTTCTTGTTCCCTAATTTTAATTCTTAGAATCTCACATTTTACAACACTCTCCTCATATACCCAAGCAAAATGGCATTGTTAAGAGACTTCATGGTCACATTGTGGAAACTGGTTTAGCTTTGCTTCACTGTGTAAATTTCCATTTCACTTTTGGCCTCATGCCTTCCAAACAACTGTCTATCTTATTAAATGGCTCCTTACACCGATTCTTAACTCGTGAATCCCTTTTGATTACATTTATGGCAAGCTCCCGAACTACTTTAAGCTCAAACTACTCAGATGCTTATGTTCTCAAGGCTACGTCCCTATTTCATATCCATAGTCTAGCCCTGCTCTAAGCAATATCTTTTCCTTGGTCACTCCTCCTAAATATGCCATGAACTACCTACTTGTCGTCTCTTTCACTCCGAGCATGTGTAATTTATTGAGGATAACTTAATTTCCTTACAAAAATGAACAACTACCACCACCTTTTTGTCACTCCACTAATACATTCCTTCACATCTTTACATCCACAACTACTACCTCTTACTGATTAACCCTTGCAACTTCTCCATTACTTGTACCCTTTTGATGCCCACAATGTAAGCTAAACTTCCTTCAACTACTCAAATTATTACTTCTCAGCCTCTCATTCCCTCTTATCCCGTCCTGTTTTTAGTCACTCACACCCTAAATCCATCTTCTTTTAACTCCATACTTATGATTTGCTTCCCAAGTGCATCCTTCCTCATCCTCTCTATTGTAATCTCTCTCACCATCCGTCATTTTCATCACCAATCCAACTCCTCAACCACATCTTCCTTGCTGAGTTCCCCTCCATTACATTCCTGAAAGCCAAAACCTAAATACTACAATCTTAAATTTGTCAAATCTTTTACATTCCATCCCTTACCTATGGCCTTGGAACCTACCAACCCCACCCAAGCTCTTAAGGATCCATATTTGAGACAAGCAATAAATAATGAGTTCAAATGTACTCATTGAAAATGAATAACTCATTCCCAAAACTTCCCAAACTAAATCAGTTATAAATGTGTCTTTTTGATAAAAAGAAAATTGGATTGTTCGATAGCCCATTACAATATAATCAAGGTTATTCAGTCACATTTAGTACCATCACAAATCCATTTACGTAGTGCTTTTGTGACATCCTGTAATTTTCTGTTACCAAACTCCTGGAGTTCCGTTAGGTCTTATATACATGTGTCGTGAGCACACACTAGTTGTCGTTGAACGTTGGTGACTTAATAATAATTAACAATGATTATCTGATAATAAATTGATTAATAATATTTATTATTAATTTGTAGTTATGTGATTTATAAATATTATATATATATTGTGAATTTTACTTCATATCGTGACTACACGTGATTTATGATTCTTGTGTGGTGTTTACAAGTTGAGTTATATGATTATTTTTAGTTGGTAATGATTCATGTTTTATATGGTTAAAAATGATTTAAAAACATCTAAAAACAAGATTTACAAATTATAAAACAATAAGGGGTTAATAGATAAATACTTACCATATATAAACTAAAAATCAAAAACCCTAATCCCTTCCTAACCCCCTTGCGGCCGAAACCTCACACACACACCCCACATTGTGTGATTTTGAGCAAAGAACAACAAGGTTTCATCGAATTCTAGTGGCAATCAAGCATTACAAGTGATTTACAAGTGTTAATCATCATCTTTGCACACTTAAAGGTTAGATTTTATTGGTTTTTCATGAAGTTTTGATTAAAGCCGAACCCTAGTTCGATTCTCGCTCAAAATGTCGAATTTTTTATGGTTTGTTGATTGTATGATGTTAGTTAGATAGTATTGATGATAGTTTACGTGGATTGTACAACAAATTCGTGATTTTGATGTGCGGATCATACCTTACTATTAATAGTAACTTTTGTGCATGAACTTGATGATTTGATGATGAATTGATGATGTTATGATGTTAATGATGTTGTATGAATGTTGGAATTATGATTATTATCAAGAAATCCATGAGTTGATCATGTAGTTCTTACCTTGATAAAAGTAGAAACTTTTGGATATGAGATTTGTGAATTATGATGATTTGATGATGTTGAACATGTTTAAATTATAGTTATGAGCTTGAATAGGTATTGTGTTGATGAATTCATGATTGAATGAGCGTTAGATTGATTTTGGGATGTTACTTTCCCAAAAGGGAAACTTTATTTGTGTGGAACATTGGATAAGGTGAATTGGGCATGTTTATGATGTTAGGATCATGTTAGAATGTTTATTGATGGTGTCTAATATGGTGGAATGTGTTAATTGGGTTGTATGGATACTTGATTGGTCAATTGGGAAATTTGGACTTTTATGGATTATACATGATGATGGATTATGTTAGGAGATTATGGAATCATGCTTGGGATTGTAATAGATCATTGTTGGGTATGTTGGTTGGCATGAATCTTGTTGAATAATGGGATGATGATCATCATACACGCGTGCGAATCTGAGGCCCCTACTTAGTAGGATTGGCAGGGTTTAGGGTGTGAAGTCGTGAGTGGCTTCACATGGCATGTTGTGCATGATTAGACTTTATGTATGATCTATTAGTTGTGATGTAATTATAATTGTGTTGAGAATGTTGACTACTTGAGATTCTCATGAGTTGTATGATAATCTAAGTTGTATGATGACCTTGGTAGAACAAGTGGTAGATGAAATGATATGCGTGAACAACTTGTATGATAACCATGTATGATGAATTGCTATGCTAGATTCAAAGGGATTTCAATTAATATGTCACCAACCGGTCAAACGGGTCAACTGGGTCAGATAAGTCTTGTTTTTCTAAAACCTTTGGTCAATGTGTTTATTGAGCACTTAGGGTTGTTAATGATTCTGTGTACACATACTCATGTACTTGCGTGTTCTAGGTAACCTCTGAAGGTTGTCTTTCCTCTCTCTCAAGTTAGCTTTAATATCATTCGTGTGCACACCAGGTGAGTTCATGCCCCACTTTATTTACACTCTCTTTTGGGGGAGATAGCATACTTGTTCAAAAATGCTTTATTGATTATAAGTTGTGTATAGTGTAATGTAGTGCGATATACTATGAAAGTCCTCACACTTTCGGATCGTTAATATTGGAACTAGCGGGAAATCTTAGGTAGTACTACTGGGTTTGACAAACCCCACCTGTGCGACTCGAGGTCAAACGGGTGCAATATTATCCTAACACATGGTGTCACGACCTAGTAAGTCATGACGGGAGGCAATCAAACGAAACGCTGTCAGCTTTGATCGCGAAATCACTACGATTATTACTTATGAATTTAGACTAGCTATCTAATTCAATGCACTCTTATGTTTTATAACTGTTACTGTTATGTTTTACGCAAACTCTTGAACTCACCAACCATTGTGTTGACTCTTTTAGAATGCTATTCTCAGGTCGTGGTTAATGAAAAGACTAGGAGCACTCACGGGTCAGCATTTTGGGTCAGCATTGTTGGGAACAATTGTGGTTTTTGCAATTGAAATAATTATGTATTTGTTTTAAACAACGGTTGGCGCGTGTTTGCGCATTTTAAATTGTGTTGCGTTATTTTGGGTTGTCATGTTTACTGAACGCTTCCGCATACTTTTAATGTTTTAAACTCTGATTTTGCTTGAATGTTTCATATAGAGTCGTTCTGAGTAACTAATGACTGAGATCCTGGTTTGTTCACACGCCTCGCGGTAAAACCCCGCACGTGGATTTTGAGGGTGTGACAGATTGGTATCAGAGCCATTGGTTATAGGGAACTAGGTTGCATACACACTAGACTATAACCGCACAGTTTGTTAGTTACTCGTCACTTATTTCCTTACTGTATACTCATTGGCATACGCATCACGTACTTCGCAGCATGGCATCGTCATCCAGAGATTTAGGCAAGAGACCTGCACGATCTGAGTCACCTCCTCCTTCTCCTGTACCTGATAGGGGATCAGACTGGCCTCGACATCCTTACCCCTCTAAACAGATGGATTGGGATCGGCCATTCGCATTACCCGAGCGCGATCCTCCACGAAACTGGAAGTTCTATCCTACCTATATACACCGCATGGTTTACAGGGAGCGAGTACCACCTGTAGCTCCTACTCGACCCAGGACTAGATCATTGACAGTCTCTACATCACCTACTCTTCCGTCCCTAGACATCCCACACGAGCAGCGTTTGCAGCATTGGTGGCTACACTAGACACCGAGCGGCAGCATATTCAAGGACTCACTAACGAGAACTCCGCTCTACGATACGAGATGCATCAGTTGCGTTTCTAGGTAGAGACGCTTCAGCCTCGATGGCCATTGGTGGGCATCATACCCTGGAGGCAGCATATTCAAGGACTCACTAACGAGAACTCCGCTCTACGATACGAGATACATAGAGATCGATGATAGATTTGCTGATCTGGAGGCACAGCTAGCGGCGCTTCAGATTGCCAAATCCCCTGCTCCTGAGGAAGATCCTATTGAAAAAGACCCAGAGGAAGAACCTGAAGAAGAACCGGAAGAAGCCCCGGAGGAAGAAGAATCAGCAGAGATGGAAGAGGACAGTGATGGATCGGACGTGCTGGATTGATTCTACATTTATATGACTTGGACTATATAGTGTTTCTTTTCTTTTGAAACCTATATGGGAAGGGTTGTTTCCTACCCAACTGAAAAACTAAAATTTTGACATTGATGGAATATTTTGTGAATCATTTACAATTTATTTATCTTTGGTTATTATTTTTTGTTATAAATGTTGTGGTTGTGGTAAATTCATTATTTCTTATTATTTACTGTACTTTAATGAGATTAATGTGTCGGATGTTACTCATTATTGTATTTGTGAATGTAAAGTGAAATATGGACGCAAGAGGTAGAGGACGTGGACGTGGTCGTGGTACCGGTGCTATAAACATGACCCCCTGCTGAATTAGCTGCCCTGATAAATCAACATGTGCAAGCAGCGGTTGGTGCCCAATTTGGAGGACTGCCAGCATGCACATATAAAGCATTCATGGACTGCAAGCCCCACACGTATAGTGGAGCTGAGGGAGCTGTAGGGCTCGTATGTTGGTTTGAGAAGACTGAGTCAGTCTTCTCCAAATGCAACTGTCCAGCGGTGGATCAAGTAAAGTATGCCACGGGACGCTTGAGGGCGCAGCGCTCTCATGGTGGAATTCCCAAGTACAAATGCTTGGTCAGGCAATCGCCAATGCTTTACCATGGGATGAATTCAAGGAAATGATGATGGAGGAATATTGCCCTTGAAGCGAAGTTCAAAAGCTGGAAGCTGAATTTTGGCAGCTCAAGATGGAAGGATCGGAGATTGAGGCCTACGCAACAAGGTCTCACGAGTTGGCACGCTTTGCCCAGGCATGATCAACACGCCGGTTAAGCAGATTGAGCTTTATCTACACGGCTTGGTTCCGGAGATACAGAGCATAGTGACTGCTGCAAACCTCCCTACTATTCAACAGGTGATCCGACTGTTCAAGCGGTAGAGCAAGGCAAACTACCCAAGTGGGGCGCTGTGACAAGTGTGCCCGAAAATAAAAGCAAGTGGGATGGCTCAGGCAACAAGGGATCATCATCAAACAGTCAACCTCAGCAGCAACAGCATCATCTGCAACAGAAGAGGTTCGACAACAATAGAAGCTTCCACCAAACAACTCCCTCAAACCAAGGGCCAATCGGATACGGAGGGAGACACCCAAAGTGCAACCGGTGTAACTATCATCATGTGGGCAGATGTGACAACTTCAAATGCCAGCGCTGTGGAAAGGTTGGACATGCAGCAAAAGATTGTCGTGGCGAGCTGATGAAAAAGCCACAACAATCCCAGGAAACACTCAAAGTCTGCTTTGAATATGGGAAAGAGGGCCATTACAGGAGAAACTGTCCTCAGTTGAGGAAGAACAGGAATGGTGCAAACAAAGGTGGGAATAACAACAACAACAACAACAACAACAACAACAACAACAACAACAACGGCAATGGAAACAGCAACGGTGGTAACAACGGTGGAACAAAAGGGAGAGCCTTTCTTATCGATTCAGGTGAGGCTCTAAATGACCATACTACTGTTACTGGTAAATTTTCTGTTAACGGTCGTTTTGCTACTGTATTGTTTGACACCAGAGCCGATAGAAGTTTCATCTCCACTAAGTTTAGTAGCCTCTTAAGTGATATGCCTTCTCTATTGGAACCTAAATATACGATAGAGTTAGCTGATGGTAAGCAGATTCACGTAACACATTTCCTTAGAGATTGCAAGATAGAACTTGCTGGTCATACCTTTGACATAGATCTCATGTTTGTTACACTAGGGAGTTTTGATGTAGTAGTAGGCATGGATTGGTTTTCCGACAAGCAGGCGGAAGTCATATGTCACGAGAAGATCATACGAATCCCTTTTGGGGAAGAAATTCTTACAGTCAGAGGCGATAGAAGTGGTACTGTGATGGGCATCATCTCATTCATGAAAGCACAAAAGTTGTTGCGGAAAGGTCGGTTAGCCATATTAGCCCTCGTTACTGATAAAAAACCAGAAGAAAAGAGGATAGAGGATATCCCTGTCGTTCGTGACTTTCCTGAGGTGTTTCCAGAGGAACTGCCTGGATTACCACCTCATCGTCAAGTTGAATTCCAGATTGATTTGACTCCAGGACCCGCTCCGATTGCGAGAGCACCTTACCGGTTAGCTCCGAATGAACTACAAGAATTATCTGCTCAACTACAAGAGCTATTGGATAAAGGGTTTTGTCACACCCTCAAAATCCACGTGCGGAGTTTTACCGCGAGGCGTGTGAACAAACCAGGATCACAGTCAACAGTTACTTAGAACGACACTATATGCCATATTAAAAATAAAACCAACCAAAGTTCAAACTTTAAAACCATGCGGAAGCGTTTTGTAAATAAGACAAACCCAAAATATAAAAATGCATATTTGGCAAAACATGCGCCAACCCAAACATTTAAACACTCGTAAATAGATACCAACAAACATGTCTTTAAAATAGAGTCTTAGAATGCATGCTGGACCCGTGTGGTGCTCCTAATGGCAAGCAGTGTTAACAACCTGAGAATAGCATACTAAAATGTCAACATAATGGTTGGTGAGTTCAAGAGTTTGCGTTTATCATAAACAATAACATTTACATAACATAAGAAGTGCATTGAAATAGATAGCTAGTCTATATTCACAAGTAATAACCATAGTGATTTCGCGATCGAAGCTGACTGTGTTGCGTTTGTTGCCTCCCGTCACGACTTACCAGGTCGTGACGATATTTGTGTCTAGGACAATATTGCACCCGTTTGACCTCGAGTCGCACAGGTGGGGCTCGTCAGACCCAGTAGTACTACCCAAGATTTCCCGCTAGTTACCATTATTAACGATCCGAAAGCGTGAGGACTTTCAAGGTATTAAGCACTATGTTAAAACATACACAGCTTATAATAATAAAATAGCGTTTGAGTATAAGTATGCTACTCCCCCAAGAAGAAGGTTTATAAAAATAGAGGGGCATGAACTCACCTGGTATGTAAAGATAATGACTAAAGAGAACTGGTGATAGGTACAAAGACAACCCTTCAAAGGTTACCTAGAACACGAGAGTACATAAGTACGTGTACACAGAATCATAAGGAAACCCTAAGTGCTTTACAAACCAAAGAACTCAAAGTTTTAGAAGACAAGACACATTTGACCCAGTTGACCCGTTTGACCCGTTGGTGACATTTTAGGTGAAATTCCATTCAAACAAGCATAACAGCCTATCACACATGATTAACATACAAACTGATTACATATAACACTTCATTAACCACATGTACTAATTAGATCATCATACCGCCAGATATCATACAAGTCATGCAAATCTCAAACTATTATCATGCTCATAACATCTATAACACAAATAATACACCATACAAGGATCAAATCACGCATCACATGCCATGTGAAGCCACTCATGAATTCACACCCTAAACCCTGCCAATCCTACTAGGTAGGGGCCTCATATTCGCATAGGTGTATGATGACCATTAACATACCAATTTCCATAGCTCATATCACCTAAAATGTTCATTCTTAATCAACTATCAATCAACAAAAGTCCTAGCTTACCTATATGACTCATACCATGATTTTTCCACAAACAGGACAAAACAGGTAACAAACCAAATCAACATTCATATAACCTAAACAACACATTTAATCATCTTAGAAACCATCCATGAACACACTAGCATGGTCCTAATGTCCCAAACATACCCAAATCATCATATTTAAGAGATTTTACAATTAAAGTTTCCCTTTTGGGAAAGTTCATCCCAAATCCGTCAAACACCTAAAACATTCATGAATCCATCAATCACTTACTAATTCAAGTTCATAACAACATCTAGCATGATCAAAACACCAAATCATCATGATTCATCACATTCAACATCAAAAAGTTACTATTTTAAGCAATGTATGAACTACCACGCATCTTCTTGATTTCCTAACGTTCATATCAACCATCTAGCATCTAATCATCATCATAAGCATATCCATAACACCAATTCATCATCAATTCAACATTTCATGCAAAATAAAGTTACTATTCTTAGTAACCTATGAACCATGAATCAAAATCGAAGCTTTCTTGCAAAATCGACGTTAACTAATATGCATACAACCTAACTAGCATCATTACAACATCAAACAACCAACATTCAACATCCAATTTGATCAAAATTGCATCAAACTTTCGGCTAAGGGTTCATCACCCGAAAGAACAACCAAAAATCCAATCTTTATGCATACTTGACGTTAAACAACATGTAATCTATCTAGTAAACACATTAACATCAACAACTAAGCATTAATCGACCATCAATTGCAGATTTCGAACCACAAACCCTCAGCTAACTACAAAACATCCAAAGAAACACGAAATTACCCTTAAATTCGAAGAAAGAATGGAACTTTGATGCTTCTAACTTGATGTATTGCTTGAATCCGAACCCAAATCTTGGTATTTGCTTGTTCTTGGTCGATGATCGAAGTGTGTGTGTGTGTTTGAAGGTGAAGTTGCGGCCGATCAAGGTGTTCTAGGGTTTGGTTTTTGTGCTTTAATCAATTAAGTTTTGCATAATTACCTTTTAATCCTTGCACTTTGTATTTTATAAAGATTAAGCTTTTAACACCCTTTTAAGATGTTTTTAACTAAAATAATAAACATATGAACTAATAATAACAATTATATGCTTTATCTTTACTAGTCACACAATGCACGAATTAAATACACACGTTTCCACATTATGCGATAAAATTTACAATAAACATTTAAATCACATAATCACAACTAGTAATCAACATAGTAATTATTTGTTTCACATTATTAATTATTATTAAGTCACCAACGTTCAACGAAAACTAGTGTATGCTCCCGACACGTGTATGCAAGACTTAACGGAACTAATGGAGTTTGGTAATGGAAAATTACCGGATGTCACATTATCCCCATGTTGAAAGAACTTTCGTTCCGAAAATTGCGTTACATGGTGAGTGTTCCATCACTGGTCTACTGCATTGGCACAAGGAAATCGAAGTCGAGTGAGTTTTGGGTGAGTTGTCACATCATCCCCATGTTGAAAGAAATTTCGTCCCGAAATTTAATCAGTACCTTCGCCGGCTGGCATCGTCTTTTCAAATAGCTGAGGATACTTAAGCTTCATTTGGTCCTCAGGTTCCCACGTGAATTCTGGTCCACGTCTCGAGTTCCAACGAACTTTGACAATAGGTATCTTGCTTTGCTTAAGTGTCTTTACCTCTCGATCCATCATCTCGACCGGTTCCTCAATGAAGCGTAACTGTTCGTCTACTTGAACTTCTTCCAGCGGTACGACCATAGTTTCATCCGTTAGGCACTTCTTCAGATTTGAAACATGGAATACATCATGGATTCCACTTAATGATTCAGGTAAGGCTAGTCGATAGGCTACTGGACCAATTCTTTCCACTATCTCAAATGGTCCAACGTATCTCGGATTTAGCTTTCCTCGCTTACCAAACCGAACTACTCCTTTCCATGGTGAGACTTTCAAGAAGACTTTGTCACCAACTTGAAATTCCAAGGGTTTCCGTCGCTTGTCAGCATAGCTTTTCTGTCTGTCTCGCGCTGCGGCCATGTGGTTTCTTATCTGGACAATCTTCTCAGTTGTCTCGTGTACTAACTCAGGACCCGTTAATTGACTATCACCAATTTCAGCCCAGCAAACTGGTGATCTATACTTTCTCCTATACAAAGCTTCAAAAGGTGCCGCCTTTATGCTAGTGTGATAGCTGTTGTTGTAAGAAAATTCCACCAATGGTAGGTGAACTTCCTAGTTATTCCCGAAGTCAATCACACAAGCACGTTACATGTCCTCCAAAGTCTATATAGTATGCTCGCTTTGACCATCAGTTTGTGGATGATAAGCATTACTCATATCCAATCGCGTACCTAGAGCTTTCTGCAACGACTTCCAGAAGTGTGATGTGAAACAAGAATCGCGGTCAGAAATAATTGAGATCGGTACTCCATGCCTCGAAACGATCTCCTTCAAATAGAGTCGAGTTAATTTCTCCATCTTGTCTGTTTCCTTTATCGCTAGGAAATGAGCAGACTTTGTTAATCGATCCACGATAACCCATATTGTGTCATATCCCGTAGAAGTGCGAGGTAACTTAGTAATAAAATCCACTGATATCTGATCTCACTTCCACATAGGGATCTCGGGTTGTTGTAGTAGACCAGGTGGTTTCTGATACTCCACTTTCACCTTTGAGCAGGTCAGACACTTGCTCACATAAGTAGCTACATCTGCTTTCATGTTAGGCCACCAATAGTGCGCCTTCAAATCGTGATACATCTTGTTAGATCCAGGATGTATAGAGTACTTAGACTTGTGTGCCTCACTCATGACCAAGTCTCTCAGATTTCCGTGTAGAGGTACCCAAAGTCTATCTATGGAAATAACGAATTCCATCCGCTTTTACTTCCAATTGTTTTTCCATACCCCTTAACGATTCAGACCCAATGTTTTCTGCTTTCAGAGCTTCTGTCTGAGCCTCTTGGATTTATTCAGGTAGCTGCGTACTAATCGTCAGTTGCAGAGCTCGCACTCGTCGAGGCTTAGCAGTCTCTTTTCTACTCAGCGCGTCAGCAACTACATTTGCTTTTCCCGGATGATACTTGATAGCACAGTCATAGTCATTCAATAACTCTACCCAGCGCCTTTGCCTCATATTTAACTCATTTTGCTCAAATATATGCTGAAGACTCTTGTGATCGGTGTAGATGGTGCATTTGGTACCGTACAAGTAATGTCTCCAGATCTTCAAGGCAAAAACTACTGCACCCAGTTCCAAGTCATGGGTGGTATAGTTCTTCTCATGAATCTTCAACTATCTAGAGGCATAAGCTATCACCTTATCCCGCTACATCAAGATGCATCCAAGTTCTTGAATAGACACATCAAAGTAGACTACGAAGTCATCACTACCATCCGGTAACGCTAATATTGGTGCGCTACATAGTTTCTGTTTCAGCAACTGGAAAGCGGATTCTTGATTCTCACCCCATTTATATGCTGTTCCCTTATGAGTCAAGGCTGTGAGAGGTTGTGCAATCTTAGAGAATCCTTCAATGAATCGTCGATAATATCCCGCTAATCCAAGAAATTGTCGTATCTCACTCGGTGTCTTAGGAACAGACCAATTCTTTATCGCTTCAATCTTAGCAGGATCAACATGTATTCCCTTCTCGTTGACAATATGACCCAAGAATTGTACCTCACGTATCCAGAAATCACACTTAGAAAACTTTGCATACAGTTGTTCCTCTCTAAGTAATTCCAAAATTAAACGTAAGTGCTCTCCATATTCTTCCTCAGTCCTTGAGTATATCAATATGTCATCAATAAAGATGATAACAAACTGATCAAGATAGGGTTTGCACACGCGGTTCATAAGATCCATGAATACTGCTGGTGCATTCGTCAACCCAAATGGCATGACCAAAAATTCATAGTGACCATATCGTGTACGGAAAGCAGTCTTCGAGATGTCCTCTTCTCGAACTCTCAGCTGATGATACCCAGACCTCAGATCAATCTTAGAGTAATAGCTTGATCCTTGCAGTTGATCAAACAAATCATCGATACGAGGTAAGGGATATCTATTCTTGATAGTAACCTTGTTCAGTTCCCTATAGTCAATACACATTCGAAATGTACCATCCTTCTTCTTCACAAATAGAACTGGCGCTCCCCAGGGCGACGAACTCGTTGGATAAACCCTTTATCCAACAACTCTTGTAGTTGGGTGGATAATTCCTGCAGTTTGTTCAGAGCTAACCGGTACGGTGCTCTCGCAATTGGAGCGGCTCCTGGAGTCAATTCAATCTGGAATTCAACTTGACGATGAGGCGGTAATCCAGGCAGGTCTTCCGGAAACACCTCGGGAAACTAGCGAACTACGGGGATATCCTCTATCTTCTTTTCCTCGGTCTGTTTATCTGTGACGAACGCCAATATGGCCAGTCGACCCTTTCGTAACAACTTCTGTGCCTTTATGAACGAAATGATGCCTATCACCGCACCACTCCTATCACCTCTGACCGTAAGGACTTTTTCACCAATGGGAATCCGTATGATCTTCTCGTGGCATATGACTTCTGCTTGTTTATCGGAAAGCCAATCCATGCCTACTACAACATCGAAACTTCCTAGTGTAACAGGCATGAGATCTATGGCGAATGTATGACCAGCAAGCTCTATATTGCAGTCTCTAAGAATATGCGTTACGTGAATCTGTGTACCGTCAGCTAACTCTACGGTGTATTTAGATTCTAAGGCTGAGGGCATATCACTTAAAAGGCTACAAAACCTTGTGGACACAAAACTTCTATCGGCTCCGGTATCGAATAATACGGTAGCAAAACGACCATTAACCGAAAATTTACCAGTTACTATTGTAGGATCGTTTAGAGCCTCACCTGAGCCAATAACGAAGGCTCTTCCTTTGGCTCCACTGTTGTTTCCACCATTGTTGTTGCCATTACCATTGTTGTTGTTATTGTTGTTGCCATTGTTATTGTTGCTGTTGTTTCCATTGTTGTTGTTGCCATTACCATTCCTCTTAAGTTCGGGACAGTTGCGTTTGTAATGGCCTTCTTTTCCGCACTCAAAACAACCTTTCGGAGTTTCTTGTGATTGTTGTGGCTTTTTCATCAGTTCACCCCGGCAGTCTTTGGCTGCGTGACCAATCTTCCCACAATGTTGGCACTTGAAGTTATCACATCAACCCATATGGTGGTAGTTACACAGGTTGCACTTCGACTGTCTTCCGCCATACCCACCGGGTCCTTGATTTGAGGGAGTTGCCTGGTTGAAGCTTCGATTGTTATCGAACTTCTGTTGTTGTTGCTGACTTTGCTGCTGTTGTTGAGGTTGAGATTGGCTGCTGGATGACGATCCCTTGTTGCTTGAACCATCCCATTTGCGTTTATGGTCGGGCACGCTTGCCACCGCACCCCACTTAGGTAATCGACCTTGCTCGACTGCTTGATCAGTCAGCCTGTGGGCTGTTCGGATAGCTTGTTGTATGGTAGTGGGGTTAGAGGAAGTTACCATACTTTGAATTTTGGGCACCAATCCCTATATATAATGCTCAACCCTCTTGTGCATTTCATTCACCATCCCTGGGCATAAAGTGGCTAACTCATGAGTACGGGTCGTTTAGGCTTCAATTTCTGAGCCTTGCATTTTGAGTTGCCATAACTCAATCTCCAGTTTCTGCACTTCATTTCGGGGGCAGTATTCTTCGGTCATAATCCCCTTAAACTCATCCCAAGGTAGTTCATTAGCCATGGCTTGACCCAGCATTTTCACCTGGGCATTCCACCAGGAAAGTGTTGCGCCTTCCAATGTCCCGATGGCATACTTCACCTGATCAGCAGGCGGGCAGTTGCATTTTGCGAAGACAGACTCTGTCTTCTCAAACCACCTTACAAGCCCTACAGCCCCTTCTGTCACGCTGTAGGTATGGGGTTTACAGTCCATGAAGGACTTGTAGGTACATGGTGGTGGTCCTGTTTTGACAACCCAAACATTAGTCAGATATCCTAGACAAATAACTAGGATAATTAGTTTAACCTCTTGTTATCATTTACCTGGTGGTTGTCCCGGTTGGGCAGCAGCTACTGCCGCCTGAACATGTTCGTTAATTAATGCCGCCAATTCCGCAGGCGTCATGTTTATGGCTCCGGCACCACGTCCACGACCACGCCCACGTCCTCTTCCACGTGCGTCCATATTTCACTTTACAATTCACAATTACAATAATGAGTAACATCCAACACATTAATCTCATCAAGGTACAGTAAACAATAAGAAATAATGCATTCACCACAACCACAACATTTATAACAAAAATAATAACTAAAGATAAATAAATTGCAATTGAGTCACGAAATATTCCATCAATGTCAAAATTTAAGTTTGTCAGTTGGGTGGGAAAAACCCTTCCCACATAGGTTTCAAAGAAAAGAAACACTACATAGTCTAAGTCATTTAAAAGTAGAATCAGTCCAGTACGTCAGATCCGTCACTGTCCCCATCCATCTCTGCTGGTTCTACTTCGGGGGCTTCCTCGGGTTCCACTTCTGGGTCTTCCTCATCAGGATCCACCAAAGGTGCAGGGGCTTCAACAACCTGAAGTGCTGCTAGCTGTGCCTCTAAATCAGCAAACCTATCATAGATCACTATGTTATGGTGATCCTGTAAGTCCATGCGCCCACTAAGTGCTACAACGTTGCCTGCCAGAGTATGATGTCCACCAATGGCCATCGAGAGTCGCTCCTGAAGTTTCTCTACCTGGTAGCGCAATTGACGCATCTCAGATCGTAAGGCAGAGTTCTCATCAGTGAGTCCTCGGATACGCTGTCGCTATGTGTCCAGTGTGGCTACTAGGGCTGTAAATGCCTGCTCCAGAGGGATGCTCAAGGTAGGAAGAGTAGGCAATGCAGAGGCGGTCGATGACCTAGTCCTAGGTCGTGTCGGAGCTACTGGTGGTACACGCTCTCTATAAGCCATACGGTTTATGTAGGTGGGATAGAAATCCCAGTTCTGTGAAGGATCGAGCTCAGGAGGTATGAAAGGCTGATCCCAGTCTATCTCGCCAGGAGGATAAGGATGTCGGGGCCAGTTAAATCCCCTATCGGGTATGGGAGACGTAGGAGGTGACTCAGATCATGCAGGTCTCTTGCCTAAATTTCTGGACGACGATGCCATGCTGCGAAGTACGTATTGCGTATGCCAATGAGTATACAGTAAGGAGAGTAAGCGATAAGTAACTAACAACTGTGCGGTTATAGTCTAGTGTGTGTATGCAACCTAGTTCCCTATAACCAATGGCTCTGATACCAATCTGTCACACCCTCAAAATCCACGTGCGGACTTTTACCGCGAGGCGTGTGAACAAACCAGGATCACAGTCAATAGTTACTTAGAACGACACTATATGCCACATTAAAAATAAAACCAACCAAAGTTCAAACTTTAAAACCATGCGGAAGCGTTTTGTAAATAAGACAAACCCAAAATATAAAAATGCATATTCGGCAAAACATGCACTAACCCAAACATTTAAACACTCATAAATAGATACCAACAAACATGTCTTTAAAATAGAGTCTTAGAATGCATGCTGGACCCGTGTGGTGCTCCTAATGGCAAGTAGAGTTAACAACCTGAGAATAGCATACTAAAATGTCAACACAATGGTTAGTGAGTTCAAGAGTTTGCGTTTATCATAAACAAACATTTACATAACATAAGAAGTGCATTGAAATAGATAGCTAGTCTATATTCACAAGTAATAACCATAGTGATTTCGCGATCGAAGCTGACTGTGTTGCGTTTGTTGCCTCCCGTCACGACTTACCAGGTCGTGACGATATTTGTGTCTAGGACAATATTGCACCCGTTTGACCTCGAGTCGCACAGGTGGGGCTCGTCAGACCCAGTAGTACTACCCAAGATTTCCCGCTAGTTACCATTATTAACGATCCGAAAGCGTGAGGACTTTCAAGGTATTAAGCACTACGTTAAAACATACACATCTTATAATAATAAAATAGCGTTTGAGTACAAGTATGCTACCTCCCCAAGAAGAAGGTTTATAAAAATAGAGGGGCATGAACTCACCTGGTGTGTAAAGATAATGACTAAAGAGAACTGGTGATAGGTGCAAAGACAACCCTTCAAAGGTTACCTAGAACACGAGAGTACATAAGTACGTGTACAAGAATCATAAGGAAACCCTAAGTGCTTTACAAACCAAAGAACTCAAAGTTTTAGAAGACAAGACACATTTGACCCAGTTGACCCGTTTGACCCGTTGGTGACATTATAGGTGAAATTCCATTCAAACAAGCATAACAGCCTATCACACATGATTAACATACAAACTGATTACATATAACACTTCATTAACCACATGTACTAATTAGATCATCATACCGCCAAATATCATACAAGTCATGCGAATCTCAAACTATTATCATGCTCATAACATCTATAACACAAATAATACACCATACAAGGATCAAATCACGCATCACATGCCATGTGAAGCCACTCACGACTTCACACCCTAAACCCTGCCAATCCTACTAGGTAGGGGCCTCAGTTTCGCACGTGTGTATGATGATCATTAACATACCAATTTCCATAGCTCATATCACCCAAAATGTTCATTCTTAATCAACCATCAATCAACAAAAGTCCTAGCTTACCTATATGACTCATACCATGATTTTTCCATAAACAGGCCAAAACAGGTAACAAACCAAATCAACATTCATATAACCTAAACAACACATTTAATCACCTTAGAAACCATCCATGAACACACTAGCATGGTCCTAATGTCCCAAACATACCCAAATCATCATATTTAAGAGATTTCATAATTAAAGTTTCCCTTTTGGGAAAGTTCATCCCAAATCCATGAATCCATCAATCACTTACTAATTCAAGTTCATAACAACATCTAGCATGATCAAAACACCAAATCATCATGATGCATCACATTCAACATCAAAAAGTTACTATTTTAAGCAATGTATGAACTACCACGCATCTTCTTGATTTCCTAACGTTCATATCAACCATCTAGCATCTAATCATCATCATAAGCATATCCATAACACCAATTCATCATCAATTCAACATTTCATGCAAAATAAAGTTACTATTCTTAGTAACCTATGAACCATGAATCAAAATCGAAGCTTTCTTGCAAAATCGACGTTAACTAATATGCATACAACCTAACTAGCATCATTACAACATCAAACAACCAACATTCAACATCCAATTTGATCAAAATTGCATCAAACTTTCGGCTAAGGGTTCATCACCCGAAAGAACAACAAAAATCCAATCTTTATGCATACTTGACGTTAAACAACATGTAATCTATCTAGTAAACACATTAACATCAACAACTAAGCATTAATCGACCATCAACTGCAGATTTCGAACCACAAACCCTCGGCTAACTACAAAACATCCAAAGAAACACGAAATTGCCCTTAAATTCGAAGAAAGAATGGAACTTTGATGCTTCTAACTTGATGTATTGCTTGAATCCGAACCCAAATCATGGTATTTGCTTGTTCTTGGTCGATGATCAAAGTGTGTGTGTGTGTTTGAAGGTGAAGTCACGGCCAATCAAGGTGTTCTAGGGTTTGGTTTTTGTGTTTTAATCAATTAAGTTTTGCATAATTACCTTTTAACCCTTGCACTTTGTATTTTATAAAGATTAAGCCTTTAACACCCTTTTAAGATGTTTTTAACCAAAATAATAAACATATGAACTAATAATAACAATTATATGCTTTATCTTTACTACTCACACAATGCACGAATTAAATACACACGTTTCCACGTTATGCGATAAAATTTACAATAAACATTTAAATCACATAATCACAACTAATAATCAACATAGTAATTATTTGTTTCACATTATTAATTATTATTAAGTCACCAACGTTCTACGACAACTAGTGTGTGCTCCCGACACGTGTATGCAAGACTTAACGGAACTAACGGAGTTTGGTAATGGAAAATTACCGGATGTCACAGGTTTATCCAACCGAGCTAGTCGCCTTGGGGAGCACCAGTTCTGTTTGTCAAGAAGAAGGATGGTACATTTCGAATGTGCATCAACTATAGAGAACTGATCAAGGTTACGATCAAGAATAGATACCCACTACCTCGTATAGATGATTTGTTCGATCAACTTCAAGGATCAAGCTATTATTCTAAGATTGACTTGAGGTCTGGGTACCATCAACTGAGAGTTTGAGAGGAAGACATCTCAAAGACTACTTTCCGTACACGTTACAGTCATTACGAGTGATTGGTCATGCCATTTGGGTTGACGAATGCACCAGCCGTATTCATGGTTCTCATGAATAGTGTGTGCAAACCCTATCTTGATCAGTTTGTTATTGTGTTTATCGATGACATATTGATCTACTCAAGGACTGAGGAAGAACATGAGGAGCACTTACGTTTAATCTTGGAATTACTTAGAAAGGAACAACTGTACGCCAAGTTCTCTAAGTGTGATTTCTTGATACGTGAAGTGCAATTCTTGGGTCATATTGTTAATGAGAAAGGAATACATGTCGATCCTGTAAAGATTGAAGTAATAAAGAATTGGGCAATACCCAAAACTCCAAGCGAGATACGATAGTTTCTTGGACTGGCAGGATACTATAGGCAATTTATTGAAGGATTTTCTAAGATCTCTCAACCTCATACAGCCTTGACTCACAAGGGAACAACGCACAAATGGGGTGAGAGTCGGGAATCTGCTTTCCAATTACTGAAACAGAAACTGTGTAGCGCACCGATATTGGCATTACCAGAGGGAAGCGATGATTTCATGGTCTATTGTGATGCTTCTATCAAGGACTTGGTTGTGTCTTGATGCAACGAGATAAAGTGATAGTTAACTCCTCAAGACAACTGAAGGTTCATGAGAAGAACTATACCACCCATGACTTGGAACTGGGTGCTGTAGTTTTTGTCTTAAAGATCTGGAGACATTACTTGTACGATACCAAGTGCACTATTTACACCGATCACAAGAGTCTTCAGCACATCTTTGAGCAGAAGGAATTGAATATGAGGCAAAGACGCTAGGTAGAATTATTGAACGACTATGATTGTGCTATCAAATATCATCCGAAAAAGGCTAATGTAGTCGCTGACGCGTTGAGTAGAAAGGAGACTGCTAAGCCTCGATGAGTGCGAGCTTTGCAGCTTACGATTAGCACTCACTTGCTAGAACAAATTTGAGAAGCTCAGACAGAAGCCTTGAAAACAGAAAACATTGGGTCTGAATCATTACGGGGAATGGATAAACAGTTGGAAGTAAAGGCGGATGGAGTTCGTTATTTCATGGACAAACTTTGGGTACCTTTGTATGGAAACCTAAGGGACTTAGTTATGAGTGAGGCACACAAGTCTAAGTACTCTATACATCCTGGATCTGACAAGATGTATCATGACCTAAAGGCACACTACTGGTGGCCTAACATGAAAGCGGATGTAGCTACATATGTGAGGAAGTGCTTGACCTGCTCGAAAGTAAAAGTGGAATATCAAAAACCATCTAGGCTATTACAACAACCTGAGATTCCTATGTGGAAGTGGGAACAGATTTCAATGGATTTTATTACCAAACTACCCCGGACTCCTACTGGTTGTGACACGATATGGGTTATCGTAGATCGAACGAAGTCCGCTCATTTCTTGGCGATAAAGGAAATGGAAAAAATGGACAAGCTAACCCGACTCTATCTGAAGGAAATAATTTCGAGACATGGTGTACCAGTCTCAATTATTTCTGACCGTGATGCTCGTTTTACTTCACACTTCTGGCAGTCATTACAGAAATCTTTGGGTACGTGATTAGACATGAGTACTGCTTATCATCCACAAACCGATGGTCAAAGTAAGCGTACTATACAGACATTGGAGGACATGCTATGTGCTTGTGTGATTGACTTCGGGAATAACTGGGAAGTTCACCTACCATTGGTGGAATTTTCTTACAACAATAGTTATCACACCAGCATAAAGGCATCACCTTTTGAAGCCTTGTATGGATGAAAATGTAGATCACCAGTTTGCTAGGCTGAAATTGGTGATAGCCAGCTAACGGGTCCCGAGTTAGTGCACGAGACCACTAAGAAGATTGTACAGATAAGAAACCGTATGGCTGCAGCACGTGACAAACAGAAAAGCTACGCAGATAAGCGATGGAAACCTTCGGAGTTTCAGGTCGATGACAAATTTTTACTGAAAGTCTTACCGTGGAAAGGTGTGATTCGATTCGGTAGAAGGGCAAGCTTAATCAGAGATACGTTGGACCATTTGAGATTCTAGAAAGAATAGGTCCAGTAGCGTATCCATTAGCCCTACCTGACTCACTGAGTGGAATTCATAATGTATTCCATGTCTCAAATTTAAAAAAGTATCTATCGGACGAGATGATGGTAGTATCTCTTGAGGAAGTGTAAGTAGATGAGCAATTACGCTTCATTGAAGAACCAGTCGAGGTGATGGATCGTGAGGTAAAGACGCTTAAGCAAAGCAAGATACCCATAGTCAAAGTTCGTTGGAACTCGAGACATGGACCAGAATTCACGTGGGAACGTGAGGACCAGATGAAGCTTAAGTATCCTCAGCTGCTCAAAACTACGACGACGGCCAGCGAAGATATTGATTAAATTTCGGGACGAAATTTCTTTCAACATGGGAATAATGTGACAACTCACCAGAAACTCACTCGATTACTTTGTGCCAATGCAGTAGACCAGTGATGTAACTCAACCATGTAACGAAATTTTCGGGACTACAATTATTTCAACATGGGGATAATGTGACATCCGGTAATTTTCCGTTACCAAACTCCGTTAGTTCCGTTAGGTCTTGCATACACGTGTCGTGAGCACACACTAGTTGTCGTTGAATGTTGGTGACTTAATAAAAATTAACAATGATTATCTAATAATAACTTGATTAATAATATTGATTATTAATTTGTGGTTATGTGATTTATAAATATTATATATATATTGTGAATTTTACTTTATATCATGACTACACGTGATTTATGATTCTTGTGTGGTGTTTACAAGTTGAATTATATGATTATTGTTAGTTGGTAATGATTCATCATCTAAAAACAAGATTTACAAATTATAAAATAATAAGGGGTTAATAGATAAATACTTACAATATATAAACTAAAAATCAAAAACCCTAATCCCTTCCTAACCCCTTGCGGCCGAAACCTCACACACACACCCCACATTGTGCAATTTTGAGCAAAGAACAACAAGGTTTCATTGAATTCTAGTGGCAGTAAAGCATTACAAGTGATTTACAAGTGTTAATTATCATTTTTGCACACTTAAAGGTTAAATTTTATTGGTTTTTCATGAAGTTTTGATTAAATCTGAACCCTAGTTCGATTCTCGCTCAAAATGTCGAATTGTTTTATGGTTTGTTGATTGTATGATGTTAGTTAGATAGTATTGATGATAGTTTACGTGGATTGTATAAGAAATTCGTGATTTTGATGCGCGGATCATACCTTACTATTAATAGTAACTTTTGTGCATGAACTTGATGATTTGATGATGAATTGATGATGTTATGATGTTAATGATGTTGTATGAATGTTGGAATTATGATTATTATGCAAGAAATCCATGAGTTGATCATGTAGTTCGTACCTTGCTAAAAGTAGAAACTTTTGGATATGAGATTTGTGAATTATGATGATTTGATGATGTTGAACATGTTTAAATGATAGTTATGAGCTTGAATAGGTATTGTGTTGATGAATTCGTGATTGAATTGAGCTTTAGATTGATTTTGGGATGTTACTTTCCCAAAAGGGAAACTTTATTTGTGTGGAACATTGGATAAGGTAAATTGGGCATATTTATGATGTTAGGATCATGTTAGAATGTTTATTGGTGGTGTCTAATGTGGTGGAATGTGTTAATTGGGTTGTATGGATACTTGATTGGTCAATTAGGAAATTTGGACTTTTATGGATTATACATGATGATGGATTATGTTAGGAGATTATGGAATCATGCTTGGGATTGTAATAGATCATTGTTGGGTATGTTGGTTGGCATGAATCTTGTTGAATAATGGGATCATGATCGTCATACACGTGTGCGAATCTGAGGCCCCTACTTAGTAGGATTGGCAGGGTTTAGGGTGTGAAGTCATGAGTGGCTCACAAGGCATGTTGTGCATGATTAGACTTTATGTATGATGTATTAGTTATGATGTAATTATAATTGTGTTGAGAATGTTAACTACTTGAGATTCGCATGAGTTGTATGATAATCTAAGATGTATGATGACCTTGGTAGAACAAGTGGTTGATGAAGTGATATACGTGAACAACTTGTATGATAACCATTTATGATGAGTTGCTATGCTAGATTCAAAGGGATTTCAATTAATATGTCACCAACCGGTCAAACGGGTCAACTGGGTCAAATGAGTCTTGTTTTTCTAAAACCTTTGGTCAATGTGTTTATTGAGCACTTAGGGTTGTTAATGATTCTATGTACACATACTCATGTACTTGCGTGTTCTAGGTAACCTCTGAAGGTTGTCTTTCCTCTCTCTCAAGTTAGCTTTAATATCATTCGTGTGCACTCCAGGTGAGTTCATGCCCCACTTTATTTACACTCTCTTTTGGGGGAGATAGCATACTCGTTCTAAAACGCTTTATTGATTATAAGTTGTGTATAGTGTAATGTAGTGCGATATACTATTAAAGTCCTCACACTTTTGGATCGTTAATATTGGAACTAGCAGGAAATCTTGGGTAGTACTATTGGGTTTGGGAAACCCCACCTGTGCGACTCGAGGTCAAACGGGTGCAATATTGTCCTAACACATGGTGTCACGACCTAGTAAGTCGTGACGGAAGGCAATCAAACGAAACGTTGTCAGCTTCGATCGCGAAATCACTACGATTATTACTTGTGAATTTAGACTAGCTATCTAATTCAATGCACTCTTATGTTTTATAACTGTTTACTGTTATGTTTTACGCAAACTCTTGAACTCATCAACCATTGTGTTGACTCTTTTATTATGCTATTATCATGTCGTGGTTAATGAAAAGCCTAGGAGCACTCATGGGTCAGCATTTTGGGTCAGCATTATTGGGAACAATTGTTGTTTTTGCAATTAAAATAATTATGTATTTGTTTTGAACAACGGTTGGTGCGTGTTTGTGCATTTTACATTGTGTTGCATTATTTTGGGTTGTCATGTTTACTGAACGCTTCCGCATACTTTTAATGTTTTAAACACTGATTTTGCTTGAATGTTTCATATAGAGTCGTTCTAAGTAACTAATGACTGAGATCCTGGTTTGTTCACACGCCTCGCGGTAAAACCCCACACGTGGATTTGAGGGTGTGACAGCTTTCACTAAGGTGATGACTTGAATGAAACTTTCATTGTTGATCAGAGGAAAGGGAATACGTCAATAAGAAGAAGAACAAGAGCTACATGGGCAGGACTTTGTGCAAGTGGAAGGTCTTATAGTGGCTCTCGGGAAGCTCTTTCCTTTATACCGGAAGGAAGATGGCCAAGATTTAGAATTATTCCTCTTAGATCTTTCCATCATATTACAATACTAGAGGCATGGAGGAAGCATTGCAAGGATGGAATGAAAACCTTACTTACTCCCTCAAACATGAAGGACATATCAAAGAGGATATAACTATAAGAAGGAATATAAAGAAAAACATGAGGTTGGTTGAGTGAAATATGGCATGAAACCAATACTAGAAAAGTAAGGAGGAAGCATTAGAAGAAACGGTTCCTCCCTCATAGCATAGTCCTATGGCTTCTTAGAGAAGGGTAAATGGTTTTGTTTATTTTCTTTTTCAGGAATTAGTCTTTAAGCCAACTAGACTTAAAAAAAACTCTTTCCTTCATGGTGCTTTACATGAAGACGTTTATATGATCCAACCACTAGGCTATGTTGATTCTTAGTATTCAAATCATATTTGTAATCTTGAGAATCAGTTTAAGGACTCAAATAAGGTTTTCATTCTTTGTACATAAAATTAACTATGTTTCTTCTTAGGTCTGGATTTCGCAAATCCTTAGCAGACATTTCTTTGTTTATTTACCATAATAACAGTATCACTTGTTATTTTCTATTCTATGTCGATGATATTGTTGTCACAAATAATAATAACTAGGGGTGTGCAATGGGTCAAACCCGGACCGGACCGCGAAAATGAGGACCGGCGTGCATGAAATTTAAGGACAAAGAAACAAACCATATAAAAATGGGGTCAGTCCAGTTCAGTTTCGGGCCTAGTGATTTGGTCCTATAATTTGGGTAGGGTCGAGCGAAAATAAAGTTATGTTGCTCCGGTGGGCTAGAACTGAACACACTAAAATACACCACACCAAAACAATAATATGTATAGCAAATTTGCAAATAAGAAAATATAACAATTCAAAAAGCTTAATAAACAACAGAAACATAAACAATTAATAATAAAAAAAGATTAACAATAAACATGAACAATTAATAGTAACTAACAATACTAACAATAGAGGGTTCTACATCAAGTTAACAAACAATTGATATTAAGGTTTTGGTAGTTCAAAACTCGAGAACTAATGGTGAAGAAATTATTATTAGTGATAAGAGAAATACTTATAATTGTTTACCAAGAATCCTCATGTATAAACTAATTTACTAACTTTTAAAACTTTAAATAGAAAAATTCAGTGTAATACCAAAGACTTTGACAACTCTCCTTGTCCTTTTATGTTGAGGTTTCAATTGCTGTAGGAGATAGTGCACCACCAATGAGAAGAAAAGATACCAATGAGAAGAAAAGAATCAACTGTGAGTCTAGGAAAAGATAAACAACAAAAAATCAAATATTTAGGGTTTTTTATATTTATTAAATTGGTCTTTGCAGGTAATACAGGTTTTCATCGGGCCTGAACCACCAGGACCAAAGACCAAAATAGTTAAAAATTTGGGGCTGCGGACTGGATCACGTGTATGTATAATGGTTTGGGGCGGTACGATCTTTGGTTATTTCGTCCAGTTTTTTGGGCTGGCCCGTTTTACGCTCAATGTTTGGATTACTTTGTTATAACATTGACTCGTCATTTCTCCACTAAAGACCATGGCAACCTTCACCATTTTCTAGGAATGGAAATAGTTCCTACACCATTAGGTCTACTTCTCTCATAACATCACCAAATTCCAGATATTTTAACTTAATGTTACATAGATGGAGCAAAGGAGGTGGCATCACCATTTAAGTTCATCTGAAGCATTCTCCTCAATTAGCAATTCATCTTCCATAAATCTAACTCCTTATCGCAAACTTGTTGGCTAATTATAACAGTTGTCTTTACTTGTCTTGATGCGACGCTGTCTCATTTGCTAACAAAAAACTTTCTCTAACACATGCATATCTATCATAGTTACATTGGCAAGCTTAAAGCATGTGCTTTCTTATGTAAAAGGTATTATCCATAAGGTTGTTTCTTAATTGTGGCTCATCGCTACATCTCATAATGTTTTTGGACACAAAGATTATTGGTGTTGTGTCACAAATGGAGGTCAATCAGCTATTGTCTATATTTTGTATCTCGTCTCCAACCTAATATCTTGGTGCTTAGCTATACAAAATCAATCCTCGAGCGAAATGGAATTGTTGAGAGACGTCATCATCACATTGTGGAAATTGGTTTAGCATTGCTTCACTATGTCAGTGTTTCACTTCACTTTGGTCCCACGCCCTGTTATCTATCTTATGAACATGCTGCCTACACAGATCATTAACTCATGAAGCCCTTTCGATTATAATTATGGAAAGTCCTCCAATTTCTCTAAGCTTAAAGCGTTTGAATGCTTATGTGATTCATGGGTACATCTTTATACATATCTATATGTTAACCCTGCTCCACCTGACATCTTTTCCTTGGGTTCTTCTTATCAACCTTTGCCTACAAATGCCATGATCTACCTCTTAGTTGACTCTTTCACTCCTAACACATCTAATTTATTGAGAATAACTTTTAGTATTAATCTTCACAGCTACCGCCTTATTTCTTCCCACCATTAACGTGTTCCTAAATATCCTTACATCCCCAACTACTACTCCCCTGTACCACCTGATCAGCCCACTTAGGTATTCTTATCATGCCCACCATGCACTCATCCCTGGTCCCTCAACTTTAATCATACCTTCCTAGACTCTCTCCTCCTTATAATATCTGCATATTTCTAGTCACTCACACCCTAACTCTATCTTCCTAACTCTCTACAATCATTACCTACTTCCCATTTGCTACTTTCCTCCTCCTATCTATCTAAATGTCACTCACTATCTGCCACTTTCATTACCACTCCTAACTCCTCAATCAAATTTCCCTTAGTACCTCACTTCCATCATGTTATCTGAACCTTGAATACTAGAATCTTAGGTTTGTCCACACTTCCACATTCCTTCCCTTACCTATGGCGTTGGAACCTACCAACCCTGCCCTAGCTCTCAAGGATCCATAATGGAGACTAACAATGAATAATGAGTTTGCAGGACCGTTAAAGGGTACTTAAGCTTGGCACTTAGTTAACACACTTAGGAGAGATCTTAAGATCACTTAACAATTTAAATAGGGAACTGTGAACTTTTACAGAAGATACAAGACAAACACAAGTAAAAGAAAGAGCAAGAACACAAGATAAAATTTTCAAGGAAGTTGTATATTGCTTCTCTAGTTCTATTACAAGTGTTGTGCAAGTATGTTTTGAATACAAGAACCGGAGACTAATTATACTACATCCTACAACCATCAATATGCAAAAAGATAGTTGGAAGTGACTAATCTAGACAACAACATCAGCCTAAAGTCAAAAGACAGAGTGCCTTTTGACTAGTGACTATGACAAGCCATAGCTCACTGACTTTCCTATTACAAAAAGCCAAAAAGGAACAAAAACAGAAACTTGCAGGCGAAGACCTTATCTACTTTATCATAAAGTACGGAAGTTTCACCAACTAGTGATAGCAGGTGAACTACCAGAGTATGCAGCGGAAAGTATGTTGCTTTATGATAAAGTTGATGGAAAAGGTATCTTTTCTCTCTCTTCAGAGGAAAATCAGTCTTGTCTTTAAACTGCTTCGGAAGACTTTGTCTTGAGAGCTTCGGAAGACTTCATCTTTTACCTTCGAAAGAGTTGAGTCTTTGGCTTCAGAAAACCTTACACTTAGAATATTTTCCAAGTTCAGTGTAAAGCTTCCGCAGCAGTTTCTTCTGGACTTTGGCTTCGAAAGATTTTACACTTAGCATTTTTTTCTTTTTCTTGAGTGTGTAAAACTTCCGAAGCTAGTTCACCTTTGTTCTGAAGTGCATGTTGGAAGACTTGGTTGTTTTGGAATCCTTTGGTTGTATCAGCCTCTTAACTTCAGAGGTTCCTACAGAGTTTAAATGCAATCATTAAAATGGTACATGGGAAGTTATTCTCAAAACTTCATAAACTTCATTAGTTATAAGTGGATCATTTGAATAAAAAGAAATCTAGATGGCTTGATAGACAAATACGAGGCGAGCCTTATTGCGAAAGAGTTTCTTTAATGATACTGAAAAGATTTATTTAACCACATATAGTCCCATTACAAATCCGGTCATCGTTCACATGGTTTGTTTATTTACTTTCCAAGAATCAGCTTCTATGCAACTAGACATAAACAATGCCTTCCTTTATAGTACTTTACATGAAGATGTTTATATGATCCCATCATCGGGGTGTGTAGGTTCTTAATATCTAAATGTTGTCTTTAAGCTTAGGAAATCACTTTAAGGACTCATAAAACTTGATGAGCTTGGTACATCGAATGAACTATATTATTTCATTGGTTTGGATTTCATAAATGCTTAGCAGATGGCTCCTTCTTCATTTACCATGATGACAACGTCATTTATTATTCTATGGTTTACATTAAGGATATTATTCTTACAAATAAAAATACCATGCATTTTAGATTTCTTTCTTGCTACATTAACTCGTTGTTTCTACATTAAAGACATAGGAAACCTTCACCATTTTCTTGACAATTATGTTAATTTTACATCTTAAGTTCTATTTCTCTTGCAACACCTCCATATTTAATATATCTAAGCTCACTTTTACATGGATGGGGTAAAGGAGGTGGAAACCACCCTAGCTTCATTAAAACACTCATATCTATGCACAATACTACTTATGTTCATCCAACTCCTTATCATAAACTTGTTGGCTCATTACAATACTTTGTATTTACTCATCCCGATGTCTCTGTTTCTATCAATAAACTTTCTCAGCTCGTAAACTCTCCATCATAGTTACATTGATAAACATTAAAACATGTGCTTTGGTTTCTCAACTATGAATCATCACTTCATATTATGGTATTTTGGACTCAAATTGGGGCGATGTCATAAAAAGAAGTTAGTTAACTACTACTCACATTTGTATTTTAGCTCCAAGATCATATCTTGGTGCTTGGCTTGACAAAATTTGAAGTCTTAGCCCTCCAATGAATCCAAACTCAAAGTTTTCGCCAATATGGCAGTTGAAGTATCATGTGCTCTAAATCCGCTCACTGGACTTGACATACTTACTTTGCTTCCCCTAAGGTCTATTCTGATAACACCAGTGCAACTTACCTATGTGTTATCTCATCTAGTATTCCCTTATGTAGCATTGTCCGAGAAAATGTTGTGGATGGTCCCTTACACGTGCTACGTATTAAGTCCCTGTTTAAAAGGTTTGGTGCAAGATTGGAGTATCAAGTTGTTCCTCCAACTTATATCGGCATGTTATTGATTACCATCATAATACTATACATATAAAATTTAAACTTTTATGAAAACTTTTATGAATAGTAGTTATAGAATTTTAATATTGTAACTTTAATAATATTTTAATTTATATTGTACCTACTTTTTTAAATATTTTATTTTAATTTGATAACTTTCAAATTATAGTGTCTTATATAACTCCTAATATAATGTAATGACATTCTTATTTTTATCTTTTTTTTTATTAAATTTTTATTCAATACTAGGTAGGCTCGAATGCAATCTTCTATATTCTAAAAAATTCTGAATATGTCGTTATGATGTTTTTATATTATTTTTTCTATGTTTCGATATGAATTTATTAAAATATGGACACCATGCCAACGTTTATCACGTTCACCATATACACAGTCAACAATGGTCTAAAAAAGAGTTCTTAACAAAATCACAACAAACTTTACTGACGCACTTTTTATCAAAGACGCAACAACCTTTTACCGACTATGGTTTTTTTGTTTGCATATACATAATTCCACTGCAATGCGTGGGAAGTTCCATTAGTTGTATATATAGATAAACAATAACTTAGTTTGAATCTCATATGCAGATACAATCAAATAGTTGTAACCAATCTATTATCATTCCTATATTTTCTTATTGATCCTGTATTTAAACCCGCTTTATGCAGATGATTAACAACAATACAATACATTTAATCCTATTTCTTTATACCGTTATAGAGGTGATTAACATTATGCTTGCGTGATATCTTTGATAATTTACACAAGTAACAATTAAGAAAATGAATTGTAAACGTTCCAACCATATTGTCTTGCTACTGGTTTGATTTTTGATATATCTTACATGATTCAAATTCATATATATCATACCTTGTGTTCCTCTTTGATAGACTCATTTATTTAAATTTTTTTTCTCGTAGATATTGAAATTAAAGAAAAAGAAAAAAAATAACCATATCAATTAAGAAATTTGTATTATCTTTTATTTTATGAAAGCTTATGTTATACTCCTATTAATCCTCTTATATAAGCATTTTATAGGATTGAACCATCAACCTCTAAGATAAAGGGAAGACACTTTATCACCTATGATGTCTCCTCGGGACATTTAGTAAAAATGATCCATTTTAGTTGTAAGGATCAACACAATACGTGGATCGATCTTGTAATGAATATGCGGAATGTAAACATTACGGTTGAAATTGAATTAATTGAAGAACATGAACACACAATGTAAATAACTTCGTTGTATTGCTCTCTGATTTTGTACAAGTTACAGTAAGTATGAAAATCAGGAAATGAGACAAAAGCTTCCTAATTACATTACAAAAACTTCTATTTATACTAATCTAGAAGTTCTCGCGCGAGTCATTGGTTCTCGCGCGACTTGATGTTGTCGCGCGAGAATCAGTTTTCGCGTGACAACTTAGACTTCTCGCATGGCTTGATCTTCTTCATCTTGATTTGATTTCCCGAGCCTCTAGGTTCAACCCCTACAATCTCTCCCTAGGCTCGGTAAATCAATGCTTTTAGAAGTCCACATCATCAACCTAATAGCTGCCTCCGTAAGCATATATCTTGTTGGTCAAGGCCTTCGTGATCATCCAACCATACTGTGCTGCTATGAAATGAACAGATTCATCAGCTGCAATTGGGCAAGCCTGCAACTACATCAAATCGTCTTTTCCAAATTTGAGCAGATCCACAGGGTCAATGACACGGTATTCTTTATCTTCACATTTTATAACGCGTGACCCGTCTCCTTTTCACAACTCCACCCCTTAAGCTTTAATAAGCTGTTAATTAGCACGGGAGCATGAATAGGGTTCTTCTTTGCATATCTTGATGCATATACACTAGGATCTTCATCGGTTTGTTTGTGTTTGGATCTATTCGGGACTCATCTTCAATTACTTTAGATTTGGCAGTCTTAAAGTCTTTGAAGTTGGTCTTGCTTTGTTTCCAAATTATATTTCTCATCCAATTGGCTTTGTTATAGTTACTAGGGTTAATAAATGGAACACGACTCATGGCATATAAATCTGATGCTCTTAGAGTATGAAAGTTGTGTTAGCCTTGGAAGTACTCGATAACTCCACCCTTTCTCTTCACTACATACATCTTTTTCTCTGCATCGTAAGCCCAGTTGATAATAGGTTCTGAGTTCCCGTACCTTGTGAAAGGTTTGGAATGCCTCAGTGTATGAATGAAAGCTGGTGGAGGAGGAGCAGCAACAGTTAAGTTCCCGACCTGACGCACAGCACTTTGACCAGTAACATTAGCTGTCTCATCAGTCGTTTGCTGATTACTCGACTCTCCTACGATTTCTCCCTCTTTAATCAATGTATCTGAAAACAAGTCTTTAAGACTGTTTCCAAATATGTCGGTGTACTCAATGCCTTCTTCTAAATCATCAAAAATCCTAAACTCTTCTTCTTTCTCCCCAGCAATGATCTTTTGCTGGAATATGTAAAATTCTCTTTCATAGGCAGCTTCAGTAGCAGGGTCTAACGGTGTGTAATCAACTGGATCATTGGGACTTGGTTCGGAGACATTGTCAGTACCTGATGAACTAGTTGTACCAGTAGTTGCACCCATATATCCCCCTTGATCATCATCATCATCATTTCCATCATCAGCACCTTCATCATTATCACTATCATCACCATCATCATCATCCTCATCATCATCATCATTATCACCATTATCACTTGAATCATAATCTATCAAGTCTAAACCATCATCTTCCTCTACTAGGTTAGGAATGTGTATCATATGTTCAGGCTCCACAAACGCCTCTCGACTATAAACTACAGGTTGATCCTCAGTAGTCATATGAATATCAGTGATTGGCGACTCTCGAACAACATCAGCAATCTATGTTGTCTCTTCTTGAACAACAGGATCAACAGGACGCTCTATAGTAGGAATAGGATCTTCAGGAGGAATAGGATCTTCAGCAGCGTCAGGACCAGCAGATGGCTGTCCACTTGTTTCTCCAACTTCTGTGGTCCAATGTTGTGTAGATTGAGATGACACACGAGAGTTGAGATCCCTTAAGTTCTGCTCTAGGATCTGAACATAGCTAAAAATAAATGTTTGCTGATGTTCAAGACCCTTGATCCTTTCATCTTTCTCAATTAATTGCCTTTGCAACTCATCGATTATCTGTGTCTTCTCCAACATTTATCTCTCTAAATTACATACACGTTCGTCAAGTATGATACGTGTAGGTGAACTAGTTAAAGTACTAGCACCCTGCCTATGCTCAGGAGGAGTGTTGATGAAATCTTCCATACAAATGGTCTCCTCATTCACTTGTTCTCTAGGAGGTGTGCTCAACATGTTAGCAGTAGTAGCAGGCATATCAGATGGAGTCTCAGTTGGTGTAGCCTCACTTACTGTGACTAGAGTCTCAGAAACAGGTATCTCTTCCTCAATTGGCACAATGGTCACAGGGGTCCGATGTTTTCTTAACACACCTCGTCCTCTACCCCTACTATGAGGACTATCCCAAGTTCTTCTGGCCATCCTTTTCTTCCTACCTCTAATGACTGGTGTTTCTACAGGAATAAAATCTGCATCGCGATCCTTAGCAGTACGTTTTGCCGGTGTTTCACGTACTCTGGGACATTCCTGCAGTACATATGGCACATTCCGGATATGATCACTGTCGGTCTCACTCTCAGAACTGAACCACGAGTCTATCTTTTCATCTATATCAGTACCTCTAGCACCCTGAGAACTCTCAGGTGCTTCTTGAGCAGACTGTGTAGATGTACCAGCAATATGATCTCTCTGATAATGACGAGTCTCAGTCTCATGTGGCTGTGCCTCTGCCTGAAAACCCTTAACAAACCTTCCAAGTTTGGCAAAATTAACCCCATTCTAGGCATTTCCTCTAGCCCCTATAAGGTAAGTTAAAATATCCTTCTTCATCACCATTACAGCATAAGTAGATGAGTTGGATAGTGCTAACTCAGGATGAGCAGCATTCACTATTAGCTGAATAAATCTCGGGTACATTACAAACTTCTTACCCACTGTAACTATCACATTCTTCTGTAACTTAGCAAAGATTGATTTTGATATGCTGAAAGGGAGTTCATCAACTAAAGAAATCACCAGGGATCCAAACACCGCACTTAGACTATCCATTCCAGCTTTTAGATTGCTAAGACAATGGATAACTACATGAAATAAGTACTTCCAAAACGGTGGAAGATACTTCTTCTCAAAAGATGGATATCTATGATCATATCCCATCCTCTTAAGGCAGTCTCTTACTACGTCATCATCTATCTTCACTGGTGTGTTGGCCTGATCTTCAAGCAATAATACACTGTTAATCACTTCAGCTGAAATCACTAGTCTCTTGCCCTTAACAGTGGTAGATAGCATTTATACGTTTTCACATATTTTCGGCTTTTAATGCATAATTATTATAAATATGCCTTTGAACTATAAAAATGAATATTATTTCATTTTATTAATGTTTTTTTGATATTATATAAGCATTTGGAGGTTTCGGTGTAGAAAAAGTTCAATCGCGTAGCGTTAAAACGATTTTTATAAAAGACGGGGGCCTTTCTTGTAGAAAAAAAGTATAAAACTCAACCCCCCAACACTAATCACCATTTGGACGTCCCCTTTACCTTCCCCTTCATTATTTTCACAGCAAATCATACACACACACTAAGGACACTTTCTTTGATCTTGTTCTTGCTTATTGGTGGTGATTTTCATCGTTTCTTGCATCAAACGCGTACTAGAGATCATCATCTAAGTATTTCAAGTAAGTTTTTATGTTTGATTTCATGTTATTTGATTATCATGATGAAAATGAACCCTAGAAATCCAAACTCGAGTCAAAACTTGAAATTGATTGAAATTGATGATTGATTATGTGTTAGTATTCAATATAATGATGTTTGTACGGACTGGTTTTGTGAAATTGTTTTGTTTTGATCAAAAACCAAGACTTACTTATAATGGAAACTTTAATTTTGGGATTTTGTAGAAATTGTATGAATTAGATGAAATTGGATTGAATTGATGGTTCTAGGATGTTAGTTGATGCTATTAGGTTAAAATTCATGTTTTGAACTTTTGATATCGATTCGGTTTTTGGGTACATTCTATTAATGGAAAATTTTTAGGTAATTTGGTTTATAAATGATGATTTATGCATGTTTGATGAGATGTGATAATTGTTATATGATTTTTAGAGCATAGGAATGGATTGGGAATAATCGAATTGTGAACAACATTTCGTACGATCACGCTTGTTATTTATGGAAACTTTTGTGATATGATGTAATGAATGTTGTATATGATGTGTGTATAACATGATATGATGGTGTGATTGATGTCTGTTGTGATGTGCTTTATAATCTTGAAATGGATTACACATGTGTAACGATGTCATACTTTCCAAAAATAGAAACTTTTCAAAAATATATTTCCGACATGAAACTTTATATGAATCATTATTTGAGCTATTTGAGCATGACTAAATATTTTTTTATTTATTTGAGTCACCAACGGGTCAGTGGGTCAGTCCAGACAACTTTGGTAAACAAAAGTCAACTTTTGTCAAAAAGTTAAACTTGTCAAACATTTCTCGAACACACTAACAGTTTACGTTGTTTGGATACAACGGGGTTCATCGTGACTATTATGTACAAATACTCATGGACCAACATTTGTTAGGTAACGATTAGCTTTCAACTTATACACTTCAGGTTTTTTTCCTGCACATCTAAGGTGAGTTTTCACGGCCCCACTTTTACTTACTTTCCTTTTTGGGGGAGAAGCATGCAAACTATTTTTATCTGGTATTGGTATTATTGGTATATCGCTTGTTACTATAGTGCAAACATTATCACGCAAGTCCTTACACACTCGAACCGTTAATAACAGAATAGCGAGGTAATTTTGGGTAGTACTACTGGGTTTGACAAACCACCCGCGTTAGTAGTGCTAACTCGACTGGAGGTCGAACGGGTGTTTAATTGACCTAGACACTTGCCATTATTCTATGATAAGACGTGACGGAAGGCAAAACAACTCATAAACAGTCAGCTTCGGTTCGAAATGCTAAGTAACTCGATATATAGGCTAGCTACATATGGTATACCTTTGTTCCAAGAAAACACTCAAACATATTTACTGATTTAAACCTGTGAACTCACCAACCTTGTGTTGACACACTTTAGCATGTCTTCTCAGGTCGCCGGCACGCTTAAGGCTAGGGTTGCATATCTGAGGCTCATGCATCATCTTTATCATTTGAAAACAAGTTCATTTACATTTACTACTTTCATTGGGGGCCTTGTTTTGCGCATTTATTACTCATGGTTTTATAAACGTTTACGCTTCTGCACTGATAACATTGATAACAATATAAGGCCAAATTATTATTTTAAATCACATATAGTGTTGTTTGATATGACTGTGTCTAAGATCCTGGTTTGTCACACGCCTTGCGGTAAAACCCCGTCGGTGGATTTTGAGGTTGTGACATGTAGTATTTATAATAGAAGTCAGAGTTCTCGCATACTGAGACTTTTCGCATCGGTTGAACCTTTCGCATTTGTTTTGAACTTCTCGCATTAGGTGAACTTTTCGCATGCGACAAGTTCAATTTTCCCTTTTAAAAGTTTTTCAACTTTTTATTTTTCAAATTTTCAAAAATTTAATTATCCTTTAAGCCATTTGATTTGTTATGAAAATGATTATGTTTACCTAAGTGTTTACAATTATTCTAACACCCTTAATTTTGTAAAAGATATAAAATTGAAACAAATAGAAAAACATATGTAAACAAATAATATTGATTAATTATTTACTTAACTATTTTTGATAAATATTCAAGTACAGGATCATATTTCTTAGAAATCAATCATTACCATTATCCAGCTTTATTATAAATGGAACTGGTTATGTTGACTGTCAATATATTATGTCTAGTTTAAACTTAGACTTTAAGTTTACTTAGACACATAAGCTGTGATATTTATTATATTTTGATTAAATTATATGTCTTCAGTGTGTCCCACAATCAAACATCCTGTAGAACCTTATCCAACTTCAAGACACTTTCGAGATTTCATGTCACCCCAATTTGACTTAAACCTTTCACTTCTGATCAATATTTTTAGAATGATTTTTCTAATATAATATCTAAGATGAGCATAACTAGCCTAAGAAACATTTTTGAACATAAAATATTAACAAGTTTTAAGACTTATTAACAGTCGGTCGGACTTATGTTTTTGCCCTCGCAAGACGTTTAGGACTTACATGCCAAGTCGGACTTACATGCCCCATCTTTTGATTTTGCCTCCTGTGTCAGAACATATTCTCAAAAAGAAAAATATTTACCAAATAGTATGTATGTCTATGACATATCTTTTATTAATGTGCTCATTGGCATCTTTTATTCCTATATGGCCTTTTGGCTTCTTTTTGCTCCTTTTGTTTGTTTTTCTCTTTTGTATTTTGTTTTCATTTGTATATCTATTTTTGTATCTTGATTCTTACATATAAATACAATATCTGAAAGAAACTAGATCAGAAAGTAACTGGCTTGAGTATGACCAGACTATAACTCTCAGTCTGTTTTTGCATGAAATCAGAGTTACCATAAAACCTTGATGAGACCCACTTCAATCATATATAGTTACTTTCAGTGCATCACAGAACATAGTGCTTTTCATTCTTGAAAGTCCAGCCTATCAACATATCAAACATAATCCAAGTTAGTTTCTTGTAAGCCTTAGGATGCAATATATCAAAATCAAAAAATATACTATCATTTCCTGTAAACTCTTGAAAATTTAATTTTCTCAATTTTTGAAAACCAAATGTTTTTTGTACTTTTCTTCAAACTATTTACTCCCCCTAAGATCAAAATCTCTTTTGTTCTTTTTTTTATTTTCAATTTTTTCCCCCTAAAATTGTGATTATCTAGATAGAAAATAACAATTTTAACCAACTATAAAGAAAAATAAAATATTTTTGAAAAGGGTGTAAAAATAAGTGTTAACCAAAGTTAATCATTCCCAAATATTTAACTAATAAGTCAAATCTGGGATGATCAAACGCCTTAGTAAACAAATCAACAATGTTGTCATCTGTGGAAATTGATTCCAAATGAATAAGTTTGCGTTCAAAATAGTCACGAATGAAATGCATGCAGATGTCAATGTTTTTTTCTCTTTGAATGCTGAATTGGATTCTTCATAATGTTTAAAACTGTAGTATTATCAAAAAATATTTTAGTATCATAAATGTTTAGGCCATAATCAAGGTGCTGTTGTTGAATCCAAACGATTTGTGAACAACAACTTGATGCAGCCATATATTCAGCCTCTGCAGTGGATGTGGATACTGTCTGCTATTTCTTGAATTGCCATGAAATCAACCTATTGCCAAGAAATCGACAACCGCCAGTAGTAGATTTCCTATCCAAGTTACATCTTGCATAATCACTGTCAGTATAAGCAAATAAATTGAAATCAGAATTTTTAGGATACCAAAGGCCGAGTGTCGGTTGACCCTTGAGATACTTAAAAATCTTCTTGACAGCTTTCATGTGAGATTCCTTTGGATTACTTTGATAACGTGTACACTGATAAACAGGAAACATGATGTCCGGTCTGCTTGCAGTGAGATACATCAGAGAGCTGATCATTGATCGATACATATGCTGATCAACATCTTATACCATGAGATCTGGAGTCAAAATAGGATGAGAAGACATAGGAGTAGGACCTGTCTTGGAGTCTTGGAATTTGTATTTGTCTAGGATACTATGAATATACTTTTCTTGATGTATCAGTATTTCCTTATCATCTAGTTTAACTTGAATGCCCAAGAAACATGTCATTTCTCCAAGAGAACTCATCTCAAATTTCTTCTTCATTACTGCTTCAAATTCCTTATACAAATCATCATTGGTAGACCCAAAAATAATATCATCGGCATAAACTTGAACGAGAATAAGTTCATCACCAGTCTTCCTTATGAATAAAGTTTGATCAATTGCACCTCGTGTATAACCATTTGCAAGCAAATGTTCAGTGAGAGAGGCATACCAAGCTCGAGGTGCTTTGTGTAAACCATAAAGTGCTTTGTCTAACTTGTAAACATAGTCAGGATGATCTGGATCTTCAAAACCTGGTAGTTAACAGACATAGGTTTCTTTTTTTATTTCGCCATACAAGAATGCAGATTTAACATCCATCTGATATACCGTGAAGTTTTTGTATGAAGCATATGCCAGAAAAATTCATATCGCTTCTAGTCTTGCATCAGGAGCATATACTTCTTTATAATCAAGCCCTTTAATTTGATAGAATCCTTGAACAACAAGTCTGGCCTTGTTGCGGACAATCACATCTTTTTCATCCGTCTTATTCTTAAAAATCCATTTCGTACTGATTGGCAATTTACCCTTTGGTAATTCACACAGATGCCAGACATTCAGCTTCTTGAATTGCATCAGTTTATCCTGCATGGCCTCTACCCAGCTTTTTTCTTTTAAGGCCATTTCAACATTCTTCGGCACAACTTGTGATAGAAAAGGTGTGTACAAACATGTATTTATCGTTCCTGATTGACTTCGAGTTCGAACACCTTGTGATAATGGACCAAAAATTGCATCTGTCGGATGGTCTCTATGAATTCTCAACTGTGGAATACCATCTTCAGAGATAACTTCATTTAAGTTAGACATGTGACCAACTGGTTCGTCAGCAGTGCTCCTTCCTTCAAGTTGATAAACAATATCTTTGTCTTGAATATCATTGTTGACAGAAAGATCATCAAATGGTACTTGAATTGTATCAATTGGATCCACTTGACTAGAAAAGAAACTCTGATCAGAAACTTGTGGAGCTTGTTCAATAACTGAATCATCATGAAGTAAATCCATATCAGAAACAGAAGTTGGAATAGCTACAACACTTGAAGAAGAAGGTATATCTAAAGATATTCCTTTTGCTTGAGGAGTCATAGATCCAATATCATCAGCAAAGATATCTAGAATTAAGGATGTCAAAAGTAGATTAGCAGTAGAAACAATAGATGGTCGATTAGAATTTTCAAATAAAGAAGCATAATCATAAATCCATGAAGGTGTAGAACCTGCATCTGTTTTGTTAGATTCGTGTCAATCAATATCAAATGACTTAATTATTTGTTTAAATCTTTTATTATAAATCCGATATGCTACTTTGTTGGTGGAATATCCAACAAAATAACATTCATCAGCTTTTTCATCAAATTTTGATTTAGACTCGGATGTGTTTAACAAAGTACAACAACATCCAAATGTTTTGAAATATTTGACTTTGGGTTTATGTTTGAAAAAGATTTCATAAGGAGTCATATTCTGTTGTTTATTGATTAACACATGATTCTGAACATAACATGCAGTATTAACAGCTTCAGCCCAAAAGAATGATGGTAATTTGGCTACTGATAGCATAGTTCTGGCCGCTTCAATTAAAGTTTTGTTTCTTCTTTCTGCAACTCTATTTTATGGTGGAGTTCCTGCAGAACTGAATGGTCTTGCTATCCCCTTTGAATCACAGAATTCATTCAATGTACGATTGCAAAATTCTGTTCCATTATCACTTCGAATGCACTTGATTTTTTTGTCCGTCTCATTTTCCACGAGTGTCATGAATTTAATTAGCAAATGAGGTGTCTCATCTTTGGTTACTAAGAAGAAAACCCATGTAAATCTAGAAAAATCATCAGTTTGACTAAACAATATACACGACGTCCCAAACTCAAAACACTAACAGGACCAAATAAATCCATGTGTAATAGTTGAAGAATAGAGTCAATTTTGGTATGAGCAATTGGTTGAGAGAGTTTGTGTTGTTTACCTTTTGAACATGACAAACAAGGTTCTGTTAGTTGAAATTCTTTCAAAAGTAGGCCAACAACATGATTTCCTCTAACCAGTTTGTTCATAATTTTAACATTTACATGTCCAAGATGATGATGCCATAACAAAGTGTCGCTTTTCAAGCCCTTAGATAACAAACACGACGTAGTTACAAAAGAATGTGAACCATTCATGTCAAGTAAATACGTGTCGTTGTCTCTCAGAGTTCTTAATAAACTCTAATCATCAGGAATTACAAAGCCAGGTTTTAGAATAAGACATTCTTTATCAGTGAAATATGTTAAATACTTTTTGTCACAAATTTGAGAGACACTAAGCGGATTATGTTTTAGTTCCTCTATAAAATTGACATCTTCAAAACATAACACACCATTTGTCACTGTACCTCTCTTTGTAATCTTACCACCTTTATCTCCAGCAAAGATAACATATCCTCCGTTGTAAGGTTGTATATTGTTTAACAGAGATATATTAGCAGTCATGTGTCTTGAACAACCACTATCTACATGCCTCAACTGTTGATAGCTTGTCTTGGTTGTTCCTGTACAATTTGAACAAATTTATTCATTTTTAGGAACCCAAGCCATGGTTGACTTGAGCTTTTTTTTTTCATCTAATATGATACATTTTGCAATATCATATCTCTTTTATCATCAAAAACACATTTATCAACAACAATAGGCTCAGGGGATTTGTCTTTAACTTTCCATCTTTGAACTTGTTTGATCGGTAGTATGGTGAAATTGTTATCATCAACTTGTACTGATTTCACTTTTGACATTTCTTTGTTTAAATCAACATTGTTTTTAGCAAAAGAATTTGACTTATTTAAGTTTCTTTTCAAATTTGCATCTACAAAGAAACGTTTTCTATTGTTTGAAATTGAATTATGAAATCTCTGTTTGCTTGTCAATTGATGTTGATGATGACAATTTCTAGCCTTGTGATTTGGCTTTCCACACACATAACAACATATTTTATGATATATATTTGATGCTTGTATGTTTTGTACAAACTGTTTTGGATAACTTCCATAGTTATCACAAAATCTGGTCTTAGTATGTCCTTGGCCTTTTGATTCTTTAACAGTCTCTCTTTCCTTTTTCTCGTTATGAATTGTTCGAGATGATTCTGGAGGAAATGAGGTAATTTTTCTAGCTTTTAGATTTATTACTGATGCTGATGTAGCATGAATTATAGCTTTATCCTTATGAATCGTCTGTACTGGAGTAGGACCAGTGTCTTTCAAACCTGTTCTACAAACATCTTGTTTCACAGAGTTAGCAATAATAGAAGATTTATTTTTAAAGAAACTAGCATTGGTTTCTTTAAAAATATGATCCTTCTTATCAATGTTGCCTAAAGAAACAAATCTGTTCTTGAAATCAGTTTTCAAGTCGGATATAGTTGTTGTGACAAGTTTACTTTCTTTGTTCTTAAAGTTCTTTTTTGATTCCCTTTTCTTTTTGTTATTTGATATTTTTAACAGACATTTGAATCAGTAAAAACTACTGATCTTTCATTTATGACTGATGATGAATTACAAGATTGTTTTTCATTACAAATATTATTTTCCTTAAAGTCTAGTTCATCATCGCTCTCCTACTCTTCAACCAACCCTTCTATCTTCACACTTTCTGCAAAAAAATTGTCATGATTAATATTAATTTCAGTTTTTGTGACAGGGTCAACAGTTAGTGAAACATTTACAGAAGGTGTGAAGTCTTGGTTGAAAACCTAATCCATAGGTCTCTTCATCATGAGTTGTAATTGATGAAGGCAAAGATGTATAATCATGATTAATAGGTGGTGCAATGTTAGTATAACCAACTCCACTTTTACCACCATTAATTTTCTATGTCATCCAAGACTTGATTATACCTTCAACCATGTTTGATGAAAGCTCAAAATCTTCAACTACCAATTTAGCAGACATGAGTTCACTGTTTAGTTTGTTAATTTCTAAAGATAGTTCATCATTACATGTTTTCAAATCTTTTATATTACACTCTTTATCATGAAGATTTAGTTTTGATTGGTAAATTGATTTGCTTAAACCATCTATATTTTTTTTTAGAATTTTCTCATCGGATTTATATTGACGAGCTTGATATTGAAGTTTTTCAACTTCCAAAATCAAGCGTTCGTTATGAACTCTATACCTGTTTACCTTTTCTATGCAATTATTAGAACAAAGATTAGAATGTACCTCTTTAATTTTCTCTTGCTTCTTTGTCTCTTCAAGTACAACTTTTACCATGAAGGCCTTTAGCATAGTCTTCTCTTTAGCTTTGATTGCTGGAGTGATCTCAACATTATTTTTCTTGTCATCACATGCAGATGCTGGAGTGATCTCAATAGCATTTTTCTTGTCTTCATTCTTGACTGGAGTATTCTTGACATTCTTTTCCTTCACCTCATCTTTCTTTTCCGTGATCATGGTTGAATAAGCAGGAGTAATCTCAACAACTATTTCCTTTACATCTTTAGCATTCACGTTCACACTTTTAACCTTCTTTACTTCCACCTCCTCAAACACCCCTTCTAGCATATCATCAGTCACAAACTCAGCTACCACATTCTCCTCAACTTGATCTTTAACATTCTGAATTTCTGCTAACAAGGCAGTAGAAAGCTTCATATCTAATACCTCCATCTGGTCGGACCAGTCATACTCACCTTTAATTTGAGATACCTGTGCTTTGTTATTAGAGGAACTAGCCTTATCTCCTTTAGTTTCAACCTCCACCATGACCATCTTCTTTCTATTATCAGCTTGAACAGACCTTCCCTCAGTGCATTCTCTAGCAAAGTGACCCGGTTTGTCACAGTTGTAACATCTCAAGTTTGATTTGTCAAACCCGATTTTGCTAGAGTTGTTTAGACCAAAAACTTTCCTCCCGGTTCTTCTTGCAAAATTTTTAGCACGATACACCACCATGGCCATCTGATATTTGATGTCATTCTCTTTTACATCATCTGGGTTAACTTGTTGCAAGTCATCATCCATGATGTTGGGTGTATTAAGTCTTCAAGCAGAGAAAGCTTCATAGCTGTTCATGAAGGAGGTAAATAAAGCAAGGTGTTCTTCTGCTATCTGAATTGTCTGCTTGTTAGGTTGGGAATTGACAACAAATGCTTGTTGTACAGGTTGAGATGATTGACTTTGGGAATGAGATGGAATAAATGGTTGAACTTAAGGCAATGATTGATCCTTGATTGTTGGATGACCTGATGCTGATTGTTGTTGTTGCTGACACAACTGGGAATAACTGACATAGTAATTCGGATTGCTAGCCATTTTGGCATACAATGCCGATGCTTCAGCTCCCATTGTGTTTATGTAATTGGCAGCTCTTTGTTTATCATCCATGTCATAGGATTTGATGGTTGAGATCAGATAACTTAGGGATAGGGTAAACAAATCTTTGGTCCTCTTGATAGTAGTGCAGTTGTTGTTCCAGCTATACGGTAGTGAGTTTAACAACTTCTTATTCACTGAAATGTTCTCTAGTGTGATTCCTGCACTCTTCATCTTGGTTATCAGTTTAACAAACCTAGACATTTGGGCTTCCAAAGTTTCACCAAGAATATGATTGAACATATTGAACTCTTAGTTAAGCATGTCTTTCTTGCTTTCCCTCATGTCTTTGTTTCCTATTATCTGCTCTTCCATAGCATCCCACAAATCTTTTGCCTTCCTGAAGTCTTTGAATTTCTGGGCTATCTCAATGGTAAGTGCCATTCTGATGGCAGCATGCGCTTTGTCATCAAGCTCTATCTTTTTCATGTCTTCCTCATCCCATAAATGCTCAGGCTTTGGCACTAGGTCTCCCTTGTCATTAGTATAGATTAGGATGTATGGACCTTGTTTGATAGATCTCATCATCATGGGTTCCTTGTAAATGACATGATTCTTGAAGCGATAGACCCAATCTGGATAGTCTTCCTCGCTGAGAAGTCGGGGAGGCTTTGTGCTAGTTCCGATCTTATTGTCGAGATTAAGTGTAGCAGTAATGTGCTTCAGATTTGCCATCTTTCACAAGTAAAAATCAACTTTCAAACAAATTCTTCAAACTTGAAGTTTTCGCGTGAATAATCAAGTTCTCACGCGAAATCTCTTAAACTTTTCGCACGGAAAGTTCTGTAACTGAATTTTGAGAAAATCTCAACTTCTCGCGCGAATGAAATCTTCTAGTAACAAACTCATGCGAATACTTCAACTTCTCGCGCGAAAACCAATTTTTCGCACAGATTCACCAACTTTTCACCTAATTAGTTTGTGCAATTTTGAAGGTTTTCATCTTCACTTTATCACCAAATTGATTAAACTTTGATTAGTTAAGTATATAATTAGTGATTTAGGTTCAATTAAAATCGTAGTTGTCTCTAATTGATTCAATAAAGCTCAATTAAGGTCATAAACATCTTCAATTCTTAAAATGCCAAGATATCAGTTTCATCATCTTCAAGTATGAACAAACTTTGCAGAAAACAAGTGTATCTTCGAATATCAATCAAATCACGGTTCAAGAACACTCCAAATCACTCACTTTAATCTTCAATCAATCGATCAAGAGCATACAAAGCTCTGATACCAATTGTAAGGATCAAAACAATACGTAGATCGATCTCGTAAAGAATATGCGAAATGTAAACATTACGGTTGAGATTGACTTAATTGAAGAATATGAACACAAAATGTAAATAACTTCGTTGTATTGCTCTCTGATTTTCTACAAGTTACAGTAAGTATGAAAATCAGGAAATAAGACAAAAACTTTCTAATTACATTACAAAACTTCTATTTATACTAATCTAGAAGTTCTCGCGCGAGTCACTGGTTCTCGCGTGACTTGATGTTGTCGCTCGAGAATCAGTTTTCGCTCAACAACTTAGACTTCTCGTATGGCTTGATCTTCTTCATCTTGATTTGATTTCCCGAGCCTCTAGGTTCAACCCCTACATTAATGGAAAATTACATATCACCTTCTCCGAACTTGTAAATTATATTTTCTCAGAACAAGATTTTAATCCATGATATCAATGCTCTTATGCATGATTTGAGTAAATATATACAATTTTATAAGTTTAAAAAGTGATACGATTTGTCTCTTTAAATAAATGTACAAAACCTCTAGAATTATAGTCTAGTAATATTATTGATTGTTTTTAAAAATAATGAGTTTAAATCTTTTCGAAATAAAAGGTTGGTGGTACATAATGGTGGGTGGTACTCAGAGTAAAATGAATTGTTAGCTAAAAAGGTACATATTTAGAATTTTGGGGTTTACAAAACGTTTTCAATGCAACAACAGTAAAAATGCCGGTGAATATAGAAAAACCAACATTTTCAGTCGAAAATGACGTGTGGTTGAAGCAAATTGGGCCCATGTTAGGTTCCATAACCCGTATTTGATTACCGATTTAGAAAATATAGCTTTATTCTCATTTTTTTTTTCTCACATTTATGATAGTATTTTTACACAACGTAATATAATAATAAGGAAAAATTTAAATAAAAAAATATAAATTTAAAAAGTGTAAGAATGAATTTAAATAATCAAACTTATTAATTAGTGATTGAGTTCAAATTATAAGAAAAAAGTTTATTAAAAAATTATTTAAATCATAAACACTTTTATTGAATTTTTTTCCAGTTCGTCCACATTTATTTTTAAACGTTAAGAACTTTTATATACGTTATCTGATAAAAATTATACCCAAATTAAGCTTTTCTTTTTTCTTAAAATGAATGCAGTATCATTATATAGAAAAATAAACTTTTTATTTTTACATTCTACGGCTCATTTGAAATCTGCTCTTCATTATGTTTTTAGTGTCGTTTATTGTGTGTTTTTCTAAGTTATGGTATTTTTCTAAACACTATTGTGTTATCTAAAATGATAATTTTGAAAAAAAAAAATTATGGTGTAATAACACTGTTGTATAATTCTAGTATGTTATATAAAAGTTTAAATAATATATAAAAAAACAATAATAAAAATAAGATGAAATGATCTAAAACGTAAAACATGCTGATAACAAATGATGAAAAATATTTGTTAGCATGTCGTAACAGTGTGTACGCAAACTTAAATAAAATTTATATTTAAAAGTTATTATTATAAGAAAGAAACCATATATTTATTAATTTGACTATAAAATTTAGATTATAAAAAATACATATGAGATATAAATTTTTGAGTAAACTTCACTTTTGCTTCCTGTAGTTTGATGTAAATAACGGTTTTCATCCAAACGTTTCAAAATCGCGATTTTGCTCCTTATGGTTTGCAATTCTTCTCGTTTAACTCCAACCCACTAACACCGTTAATTAATTCTGTTAAAAACAAGGGCATTTTGGTCCTTTTACTTATAAGGTTAATTAGATAAGTTATTAACATACTTTATAAGCTAAGGAACTATTTATGTAAATATTCAAACTAAATAACAATAAAAATATCTCACTTTCTTTCACTTTCAGATCTAAATCACCACCACCACCACAATCACCACTACCACCATCACAATCACAGTCACCATCACCACCATCGGACTCCATCAAGATAGATAGTTGACCACTACCATCGCAACTACCACTATCGACCTCCACCTCCACCAACACAGCCACCACCGTTCATCTCCACCTCCACCAACACAGCCACCACCGTTGACCTCCACCTCCACCAAAACAACCACCACGTCGACCTCCACCAACACAGCCACCACCATGGACCTCTGCCTCCACCAACACATCCACCAACGTCGACCTCCACCTCCACCAACACAACCATCACCGTCGACCTCCACTTCCACCATCGACCCGTGACACATTAGAGAAGATTTTTGGGGGTTCTTGGTCACCCAAAACTCTAGATCGCGTTGTGATGAGGATTTCAGTATGAAGATGGTGAGATGGTCTAATGGGTGGGTTGATGGTTATTTCTAGGATTTAGGTCCATGTGTTTAGAGCTGAGAAGGTATTGAGGTGATGGCGGTGTTACGGTGGCAGTGGTGGTGGTGTTATTGGGGTCAGCGATGTTGGGGATGTAGTGTTTGTGATGGTGGTGGTGTTGTAGTGTGGTGGTCGCAGAAGTGGAGCGATGATGGAGGTGGGTGGTGGTGTGATGGTGGAGGTGGTCAGGTGGGTGTTGGTGGCCAGGTGGGTGTTAATAGGTTGGAGTTGATTGAAACGAATTGCAAAAACGTTTGGATGAAAACCGTTATTTGAACCGAACCACAGGGAGCAAAAGTGAAGTTTACTCTAAATTTTATTTAAAACAAGTAGGGTCAAATATAATATCATACATATGTATGTTTCGCCTATAATTCATAAAATATAATTTTTTTCTTAATATCTGAATGCCACTATGACATAGTTATATTTATTTATACTGTAATATAAATTTTATTAAAAATTGAAATGGGTCAATAATATTTTGTTTACCTGTTCTTTTATATACCGTCTGGTGTTACTTGCTCATTTTCATAACAGTGTAATTATCATTGTGACATATTTATTATTATTCACGTTATAAATCTTATTTAAAATCGAGTCACAACAATGCATGGCTTAACTGACTGGTTGATACATAATCTGATGACGTATGATATTAGTTATATATGCAAGCATATTGATATTATCATACATTATCTTTTTGTAAGTTATTTATTTTGTTATTTCACTTTTTTAATATTTGGTTATTAAATTCTTCATATCTTCTTCTCGATTCCAAGAAATATAAACACAGTTCTTGTTTAGCAGAGTTTCTTGTTTATAATTTGAAGTGTAGCTCAAATAATTTAACAAACACTTATTTCTCCGTCAATTTATTTTTAGAGGAAAACGAGGATGAGTATCTTACTTCGTCGAAACTTAGTGATTAAAAAAAAACAGATCTAAACTGATTCAACAACAATGATTATGAAAGCATAAATGAATAATGTACAATAACTTTCTTATAGTTTTGATCCATTTAACCGTTTTTATAAATCACACAGACAGGATTTGATTATGAATTTCTCTACATTATAAATTTATGAAAGAGAGACAAAACAAATAATAAAGTGAGAAGGTTGAGAACGGATTTTATGATTTTAGAATATCCGAATTTGAACATTGTTTCGCATATTTAATACATTACCGGTGGACTAAGAACCAAGTCATCTTCAATGATTGCAAAGAATTATATATGTCCAAGGTTTAGAATAAATAAAACCAATTAAAATCCCCACCGACCTTTGTAACTTTATAAAAGTGTAATAGTATAATTATGATTAGTATGTTCTTACTTCTCGAATGACGTATATGCTATTTATACATAATTTCTCTTAAGATAATCTTGAATAGTATAAAAACATGCATGTGTTATTTTTGAACTATAAGACATAAATTCACACCATGTCTGTCATTCAAGTTCACAAAAAACTATGTAGGAATATTTATGTGATCTTTATGCATCTTTGTTTAAATTTGGTTATGTATTGCACAAACTATTATAAATATAACTAAAGAATACGACAATTTATATATGTTTATGGTACTTCTAGATAAATAGATACAAAATAAATCCTAAGGTTAGTTCATTAAATCATTGAATATGATTACATAAAGTCATAAAGTGCAAATATTAAGCGCATCCTGAAGATGTTTATCAAGCCAGCCCAGCCCAGCCCAGCCCAGCCCAATCTATTTTACAACCACCCTCGTTAACTTCATGGTCAATTGGTCGCCTTCTATCCCTATTGCCATTAATTACATAACTGTCTCGTAATCTTTTAAATGATAGAAATAATTGCATATGTCCTTTTGAAAAACAACACATTTATCCCATTCAAAATTATAATTGCATGTCTCCTCCTTTAATCTTTTTAATTATATATTTATCCAATTCACAACAAAAATTGCATGATCCCCTCATTTAAAGAAAAAAATTTCAAATTTACCCATTGGTTTATTCTATTAAGATTAAATTATTGATTGATAATGTTACCCTTGTCCCAAAGCTATTAAATTTTTTTAATTTTCACATACACCCTTTTAGTTTCTTAACACAATAATAAAATGCAACACAAATACTAAACATTTAATTCCTTACAACCAATTATGACAAAAAGCAATCACAACCAATTATGAGTAAAATAGTCATTCTATTATCTATTTTAATAAAAGTATCAAAATGGGTAATTTTGATATTTTTTTTAAACTAAAAGAGTTATATACAATTTTAGTTTTAATTTGAGTATATACGCAATAAAATAGATTACGGAAGGGGACATGTGCAATTTTGGTTTTGAGTTGGATAAATATGCAATTAACAAAGTTTAGAAGGTGATATATGCGATTGTCCTTAAATGATAAATGCATGGTATGAATTGGAGATGTAGAAATCGGTTCTTAGCTGTTTCTGGAACTACGTATAGGTACAACAGGTTCGATAGAAACCGGGTAAACAGAGGAACTAAGTAGGAACCAGATCTAAGTATAGGTGGTCTCCTTGAATGATTGTTTAAGGTAGGGTATGGTTCGGATACGAAACCAGGTACAACCGGGTATAGCTATTTTTAATTTTTTTTAAATATGTTAGACCGTTTGACATTGTTTATAAACTCAATTGTTTGCAATGGTTAAAAAATCCACCATTGTGGTTTTTTTCACTATAAATACAACTTAATAACAAGTAACTTTTACACTCCAACTTATTTTTTTCTCTTCTACAACAATAAAAAGTATCTAGTTAAAAAGATTAAAATTTTGGTTCAATGAAGAAGAGTACGGCTTAGCCACTACTCTGGTAAAAAATCGGAACCAAGCAACTAATGTGGATTTCTTGGATCTCATTAAGGTTAAAATTTAAAATGAAAGATTGTTTTTACATAATTTAAAAAATGAAACATACATTCTGGATACGAAAAAAAAAACGCAATTGTACGTTTGATCCTTTGCCACGAATTGGTAAATAACCAATGAGCGGTGACACAAAGTTACTATTTGATAAACCATGTGGAGCTGATCAAAAGTCACTATTTAAGTTAATACTGGTATTTAAATTTTTATAAATCCAATTTAATCATTGTTTGCAATTTCCCACAAAATTAAATAATACGTCTAAATGTAGAACGACTTACACGTTTTTAAAGACAGTGGAGTGTTTCTCTAATCATGCTTGTCAACTGAGGTTTTTAAAAGTGGTTGAACGATACAGCTTCTTGAAACACACACTTTGTCACTCTATTCCGAACTCTCATTAAGCCGTAATGAAATATTTTACCATCACAACTCATTTCGGTTTGTTCAAAATCCGGAATTTCATCCAACACCTTGCAAAAATTCTTCATGACGTGTTTCTTCAAAGTAGAGTTTGGATCTTTTCATAACAAAATGACACAATATTTACGACGAGCCTTTTTAAGACTCGTCGCTTAATTATCTTTAACACACATGTTAACTACATGATTGAATACAAAAAGATAATAATTGAATAATGTTGATTATATACCACATATTCGTAGTACTACAAACATATTAGTAAGACTACAACTTTAGTTTTGTAGTATTACGAAATTCCTTCAAAAATTAATTAGGCCAATCAAGACATGTGATATTAAAAGGTCACACAGTAAGTAATTATCAAGTGCATTTGTAAATGTAACAACCCAATGAAGATGTATTTCAATAAATTTTAGAGTTAATTACACAAAGAGTATATGTAATTTAGTGCAAATATCATGTTTAGATAGTAATTTTTTGGCAAATTGGATTTTAATAATTCAAATTATTACTTATTGGCCGATAATAATACATAATATTAATTTGGCCGGTAACACTTCCAACTTTCACTTTTGTTACCAACAACAATCACAATGATATAATTTTCAAATTTTAAGCTTGATTTGTATTTATTTTAGCCTTAGTTTAACTTGTATGTTTCTTCATTTCGTTCATAATCATTATTGCGACCGAAATCAAGTCCAAATCAAACGTAAAAAATTGAAAATTATATCATCGAGACTGTTGTTAGTAATAAAAGTGAAACTTGAGAGTGTTACCGGCCAAATGAATAGTAAGGATTATTATCAATCAATAGGTAATAGTTTGGATTATTAAAATCCAATTTGCCTAATTTTTTAGTAACAACTTTAGGGCTTGTGAGTTTTGTTTTATAACGAATTTGATGATATGTTATTAGAACTATGATTTTATAGTAGATGCTCCTGTTTTTTAAGGAGGAGTCAATGGTTAAAGTATTAGCATGAGATAGATTATTAATTATTGTATTTTAAAAGTAAAAGTAGATGAGTGTGTGAGTTACATTGGAAAAAAAGTTTAATATTATCAAACTTAGAAAAATAGAAAATATACATCAAAACTGATACATAAATTCTTTCTTTGTTTGTAAAAATGATGTTGTTATACTTTCCTATGCACTTTTAATTCTCTATTTCTGATCACTTTTAATTCATATCAAAAAGTATTTTATCTACTTTATTCTTTAGTATGTTTCAAATAAATAATTTGAAGTTTTATAATATAAACAATTATATTACATATTTCGGTAAAATAATTTTTAATAAATAAAAAACTGGTTAACTGATTTGAGTTGTGTGGTGAATGGGTGAAAAGAGTTGTTGGATAATGTAAGCGGAAGGTAGGGTCTGCAAGAAACCATAATAATTGAACTGTAATCGAAATAACCGACGAAATCGAACCGAAAAAACCGAAACCGATAAGAAACCGACACTTTGGTTTGATAGTTTTTGAAAACTGATTTTTTCGGTTTGGTTTCGGTTTTGCCTGCAATAAAAACCAAAAAACCGAACCGAAAGCATAGAAATCGAACTTGTAAATTTGGAGGTGTATTTATATACTTATAAATATAATTAGCCCCTGTTAGTTATTTATTTAACTTATTTTATCTATTTTTTTTAAATATTTAGGTTTTAAGAATAATCTTTAAACTTCTTTGTTTGAATTAGTAGATTAACATGTTTCATTGAAATTTTTTATTATTGTATTTTATGAATTGCAATTATTTTAGTGTTAAGTAATTTATATGAATATGTAGATTATATTTAAATATTAATAAAATAATGTAAGCCTAAACTTTTTAATTTAAATTCATTACTTTGTACCATTTTTTTCTTTAAAAACTTGAAGCGCAAATGATAAAACCGAAAAAAAACCGAAACCAAAATGAAAACCGAGAAAATCAAAAACCAAAAAAATCAAAACCAAACGGTTTCAAAAACCAAGAAACCGACATATCAGTTGTTAGTTTAACCGACCCATGCTCACGCTAGTGGAAGATAGTGATATTAGATGTTTAATAAAATGCTGAATTATATTGAAGTGTGAACGAAGATTCTCTTAACTATTTGACATAATAACATGACACATTTAAAAATATGGTATATAATTTGTAAAACACAACTATAGACATAAATAAAAATAGAATGATGATAAGCGTTTAATAATTAGGAATTAGCATTTAAAGATGATTTTATCTGATTTGAGAACATAACTAACACTAGTTTTCTGCTTATTGCAGGCTGGATGCTTTGTCATTGCATGTGGGCAGGGAATTTATGCATGCAACCCTGCATAAATAGCTAGTCAATGCGCAATAGCTCATACATACGTACATAGTACATACATACACATACATACAATACACGTACGTACATACGTATCTATATATACTACCTAGTAAAAGAGTAATTAAGGCTATGACATGTCATTTTTGAAGACCTTTCAAACTACATTTCCTGCCTAAAAGATTATTATAGATTTATAATCATTTGATTACTCGTATCATTATTATTTTTTTCTGAGAAAAGTCAATGTATTTAGTTATCAAACCACTCTTTTTATTAAAAACCTGATACTCTAAAAGAATGAACTCTATAAAAAATATGACATATTTTAAACCAGCCTTTAAAAAGTAAAATGTTTATATATATACTAAATTTTCTAAAAGATGAAAATAAATAAATCCGTAGCTTTAAACAACTAGATTTTTATAAAAAATATTACATTTTTTTCAAATATATAGACTACCTAGTAAAAAAGATGAAATTGTTAAAAAGAGAATGATTTGAAAATAAAAGTTCAAAAATTAATATTATTGTTTTGATACTTAAACCAATTATTTAAATGTAATTTCATATATATTATCCGGGAAAAGTTAAAATACAAAATCTACTAAAACTAAAAAGTATAACAATGATTAAGATATTGACACGTGTTATTTTGATTAAAATATGGTTGGGGTAAAATTGGTAATGTTACTCCTTCTCAAATTTCATTTTTTTTAAACATTCATAACTTTTACATATGATATTATTTTAAAAAAAAAAAAACACCATAAGAACGAGCATGTTTTAATATTTAAAATGCGTATAGTGTTAATATCAGGTCATTGTGTAATCATCTGAATTGATGAGAATTACACGATTATCTAATGAGGAATACACAATAAATTTGAAACATAAAAAGTTTACATATCTCATTACTGTGTTATTCAAAATTTATCATCTAAAAAAACACAATGTATAATATAATGGTCAACATTAGACATAATGGGTAACAGAATAACCAACACTACACTCAATGATTAGCAATGGACACAATGAGTTGCTTGACGATGACTATATAATTACATGATCAGAATTACATAATGAACAGAAAAGCATATAAAAATTACATTTTTAGCATTGTATTATTTGAAAATCATCAATTTAAAAAACACAATGCATAACACAGTAGTCAACATTAGACACAATAGGTAACACAATAACCAACACTATACTCGATAATTAACAATAGACACAATGAGCTGCTTGACGAGTATTACACAATGACATGATCATGATTACAAATAAACTGGAAAAAAACTTAAAGATAATTATATTTTCAGTATTATCTTATTTGAAAAGCATCATTTTAAAAACACAATGGTTAACATTAGACATAATGGGTAACACAATAAATACTACTAGACTTAATTATTAGCAATAGACATGATGAGCTGTTTAATGAGAATTACATAATAACCTGATCAATATTACACAATGAATTTGAAAACGTAAAAAAGTTACATTTTTAGGATTGTGTTATTTGAAAATTATCATTTTTAAAAAACACAACGCATAACAAAATGGTCAACATTAACCACAATGAGCTGATAAATATTACACAATGATATGATATTACATAATGAGCTGATGAACATAATGAGCTGAAATAACGTGAAAAAAACTTCCTTTTTTACGTACCAAAATAAAAGGCGTTTTAAAGATTGAAAAACGTTTGTTTTTATGGTGTAATTTTTTTAAAAAAAAATATTTTGTAAGTAAAAGTTACGAGCTTTAAAAAAATATGAAACTTGAAAATATGTTTGAAAGTAAAATATCATTGGTGTATCATTTAACGTTTCAAATATTTACTATCATACCACCGAATTTTCTTAGTCATTAGATCAAAGATCTAATGGATAATAGTAGTTTTCACTATTTTTAGTTTTTGCTCAATTTTTTATAATAACTATACCCATATTAATATCTAAGAAAAACGTTTTAAAATTTTTAAATCTTTATTACTAATTATTTCTATTTAATTTATTTATTCCGTACAATACTCTTTGTTCTAGCCAAGTACACATATATAGACATATAATTTTCTTTATGCTTCCAATTATGCTCATATGTTCTTATATGTATTTATATAATATAATATATAAACTTAAGAATTACGGAAAACTCTTAAACACGAATGAATGTTGATCAAAGAAGAAGAAAAGAAATTATTGATACAATGTTTAGATCCAAATAAAGTATTGAAAAGTTTGACTATCTTGTCCAGTTTTTTTTTTTTTTTAATCTTAATTAACTAAAAAGGGCGCAAATTAATGTTCTTAACTAATAGATAATATCCCAACAACAACAGAATGCAATTTTAATATCATTTTTATATTTTTATTAAACATTAAATTTTTAAACGTATTTGTTTGAAAACAATGAATGAAAATATCCCATGTTAAATAGAACAAAAGTATAATTTTACAAAGACTCTTACAAATTACAAATATGAAATATATTTCACATGGTCAGAAGCTGGTAGTCAATACTTAATAGAAGGGGTAGACAAATTACAAATTATATTGGATTTACCCGGGTAACCGGGCTTAAAAGTATTCATTGGTTGTTAAAAAAAATTGCAATCCAATTAAATTAAAAAAATGTCTCTTTCCTTTTTAAAATTTTTAATTCACACTCACTAAACCGTAGCATATATTTAGTAAGTGTGAGTGAGTATGTCACAATTTCGTGACTTTACCTTTTGCTCATACCCCTTAGGCCTCAGGCCTCACCCATAATATATAGCATTATCAAATTACCGTTCTTATTAAGTTTAAAAAAATAATGCTTCAAATTTTGATTGATTTTATTCATAGTGTATGCATACGAACCACTTATTTAAGCCTGCAAATTATTTTGAAAAAAAAATCAACTAACCTAGAAAAAAGTAATAATGTAAAAAATTACAAAAAAGATTCTCAGTTTATATAATAAAAATACCAACTTGTTTTTGTTTTTTTATTTCTACCAATTTAGCTTTCCTATCCTAAAAGTTTGATGAATTTCAAAACGTTTTGAACTAAACTTTTGAATTTGTCAAAACCGGTATTTGTATTTGAGTTTCAATTTAAGGTTTGTTAGGTTTAGAACTCATGTATAGGTTTAAATGATCAATCAATTCTTGTAATCATATTTTGTAATTATTATTTGAATGATATGATATGAATGATTTTGATTACATTTGTGTTTATGAATTGAACAATATAATGTTAAATCTCATTATATATGTTATAAATATATGATATAATGTATTTCATAATGTATGTGTGAATATGTGCAGTGAACATCAAACTGTGTCAATTTGGAAAATTGACCAAGTGTTAGAACAACTGCGGATGAATAAAGTGTTCTTCCGTAGATGTTCTCAGGAATACAACTGAAGTGAACATCCGTAGATCTTTTGCGGAAGAACAATTCCAGCTGAACAAGTCAAAAGAACAAAGTGAAGCTACTGAAGGAGAAATTGTCATGGAAGAACAAGTTCAAGAACTCCTACGGAAGCATAATCACAGAAGAACAAGCAATGAAGATCAAGTGTTGCTGTGGAAGACTAAGTTCCTGCGGAAGAAGAAATTCTTACGGAAGACTGTTTAACACTTGTTTGATTTCACATCATCAAGTAGTCAACTAACGAAAAGTCAACAAGTCAACGTGGCAGAACAACAACATTAATGGCGATGGAAGACATATATTTCAAGCGAATATTCCACGTCACATCAACAACAATATATGTATTTATTTCATTGTAAATCTCGAACTCCTATGCCGATAAATATAGCGAAGATTCAGATAACTATAGTTAGCTGAATTATAGCAACAAGTTAGCGAAAGATTAGCAATGGATTAGAAACAGAATATAATAAGATCTCTATATAACATGAGATCAAGATCAGACGTATATAGACGATCAACATGCGATCAATATACGATCAAGCAACATAAGCAACATTTACATCAAAACATCAATAGCAACAAGAAAGCATTACGATCATCATTCGTTAATACTCGTGGTTTGATTATTCTTATATTCTGGTTGTTCTATTGTTTGATTGATTTCTAGTTTGATAATCTCTTAAACAGCAAGTGTTGATAATTCAGCGATCAATACTTGTTCAAATCTAACCTGATAATTCCTGAACGATCCTTGGATTCACAGGTGGTATCAGAGCTTGGTGCTCATTGATCCAGATCAATTGATCTATCAGCTTTGATTTGTTTAATCGATTACTGTTAAAACAAAATTGTTGCTTTCTAAATAAAAATTAATTATCATAAGTAATCCAGTTGTTGGTGCTTATCAACCTCCTAAACTGGAAAACAAATCTGATTTTAAAACATGGAAAATCAGGTTCAGGAATCATGTCAATTATACAGATTCAGATCTATGGGCTTCGATTACCGAAGGACCTTATATTCCACCTGCTTTAGGTGCGGACTATAAGGATAAAAATCAACCTATAAGTCTGAAGAATTTATCACCTGATGATGCTAAGAAAGTCAAGATTGACATCAAAGCCTATAGTATGCTTACTATGGCTTTGCCTGAAGAACTCTTGATCAGGTGTGAATCATATAAAACAGCTAACTCGTTATGGAAAATCCTACACACTTTGTGTGAAGGAAGTGACGAGATTAGAAGCATCAAAAAGGATACTCTCCGAGCACAATATGAAACATTCCATCATATTCCGGGTGAGTCAGTTCCTTAACAATTGCATAGATTTATGCAACTTGTTACACAGATGAACATACTTGAGCTTGAGTATAGCAATGAAGAGCTGAACAAAAAGATGCTTCATTCATTGCCTGAGAACTGGACACAAACTATGTCTATGTTTAAGAACACTATTGACTTAAAAGCAATAGGACTAGACACTCTAGTGGCAAAGGTAGAAGCATTGGAGCTGGATGAAAAGACAAGAAACAAAAGTGTGAAAGCACCTGTAGCTCCTTATCAATTCAAAGAATTGAAAAGTACTAGAAGTGCATTCATCTCCAATGAAGATGAAGACAACTCTTGTGATGAGAGTGAACATGAAGAAGAGACAAGTTTCTATGCTGCAAAGTCTTCAAAATCAAGCAATCACAGCAATCAGAACAAAAATACTAAAGGAAAAGCTGATGAGTCCAAAACCAAAAAGAATAACAATCAAACAGAACCAATTACTGTGGTTCTGGAGTCTGAAGAACAGAAAGCTGCATTTGTAGCCTTCAGTTCAAGCTTTCAGGCTTATCTAGGAAGTACTTTGACTCATGCTCACTTTTGTCAACAAGATCTAGAAGAACTTCATCCTGATAAGATAGAAGAGATGGATATGCAATGGAAAATGGCAATGATCGCCTATAGAGCAAAGATGTACATGAAAAGAAACAAAGGACTGTTCGTGGGAGGAAGATCAACAAAAATCGGTGTGGACAAGACCAAAGTAAGATGCTTTAAATGCAACTTATATGGACACTTTTCAAGGGAGTGCAACAGCAATCAACAGCAGTCAACTGACTCAAGACAACCTAGTCAAAAGAACTTTACACAACCTCAATTAACCAATGCATCCCCACCAACAACAAACAATAAAACAGGTGTCACTAATGCTAAAGAAACTGGTCTAATTATTTTGCAGGATGGTACTTGTGGCTGGAGCATGTATGAAAAGGAAGTACTTGCAGAGAATCAAGCTTTAATGGCCAACATGGAAAACAAAGTTCCTGCAATGGCCGCTGAGGTAAGAGAAAGGTTGTGTTCTCCCACTTGCATAGATGAAGTAGAAAGATATAGAACACATGCTCAACAATTGGCTGATAAAGTAAAAGAAACATTGCTTATAAATGAATCTCATGTTAGAGAACACAAACTTTATCAAGTCAAAATTAAGTCTTTACAAAAGGATTTAGATAAAATTGTATCTGAAAATTACAACCTAAAAGCACAAGTTGAGCATCTGACTACATCTTTAACCAAGTCTATGTCAGATCATGCATCTACTGAGGTGAAATTGCAGAAATTCCAATTGTCATCACAACAGTATGAGAAACTATTAACCTCTCATATTGAGTCAAAGAACAAGTCAGGATTGGGATTTCATGCAGTTCCACCACCCGTGAATGATAACTATACTTCTTTGCCCGAGTCCATGACCAACAGTTTATCTAATCACTTTGTGTCTAGTAACATGTGTGAATCAACAGATAAAAATAATAGTAATGTAACTAATGACACTGAATTATATGAATCTGATTCATCAGAATCAGAACACTCAAATCAAAGTAAATTAGAATTTGATTATGATAACTGTGATGACTTGTATGATGATGATAAGTCTGATAATGCTGGTTTGTATAAGGGTAAAACTGCTTTAACTAAATACTCAGTCCCAAAGGTACTGAATGAACTTAAACTACCATATCCACCAAAACAAAGAAACCTGCTGAAGACAATCCACACAAGGATTGAGCAACTAAATGAAGGCATACCTGCATTCAATAAACTTAACAAGGAAAAGCCAGCAAATAGAGCCTCAGAAGAAAAGTTCGTGACTTCAGCAGATCATCTGCGGAAGAAGTCAGTGAGATCCACAGAAGTCATACGGAATAAGCAAGAAATTGCTCAATCAGTAAGCAAAGACAAAGCTCATAAGAAATACTTGCAGGCTAAACAAGAACCCTTTGACATCATGTCAGGAAGAGGTAAGGTATCATCAGCAGCAAAGTTGGACAAAGAACTGAAGAACCAGAAGGTTTCAACTAAGAAAAAGGCTAAGGCTGCATCAGACAGTGATGCTGAAGAAAAGTACTGTAAATGGTGTGACATGCACAATCACAGTACAGAAGATTGCTTCTTCAGCAGCTATTGCTCAATATGTAATATGAACAATCACATGACTTCAGATTGTTCCTTCAACAAATATTGTGCAATATGCAACAAAAACAACCATTCTACCAAGGAATGCTTTTTCAACAAGAAGAACAAAACCTCACAACAAAAAGGATAGAGGTGCTCTAAGAAGAAGAAAAACAAGTGCAAAGGAATGCACCACACAAAAAGGTAGCTCTTTGATGATTTTTTGATGATTTTGACAAAGGCGGTAGTAAACAAGATGAAAACACCTCATCATTATCACCAAAAACATCCTCACCCAAAACAACACATAATGAATTAAATGACATCAAAACTAAGTTAGAAACTTCAAGACTCATTCATGAGAAAGTCACTATATTAGATAACAATGGCAAGCCTAAGACCATCAAGGCTTGGGCTCCTAGTCTAACTAAGTTTATTCTGTTTGCAGGAACATCCAAGGAGGGCTGACAACAAATGGTATGTTGACAGTGGCTGTTCCAGACACATGACAGGAAACTGTACCCTCCTGCAAGATTTCAAACATAAAAATGCTTCATATGTAGTATTTGGTGGGGATAAGAAGGGAGGTAAAATCAATGGTGAAGGAATGGTAACAAATGGAGTTTTAAAGTTTGATAAAGTTAGTTTTTATGAAAACTTACAGTTTAATTTACTAAGTGTATCTCAAATCTGTGACCAACACTATACTGCTTTCTTTGATAACTCTGATTGTTATATTCTTAAGCCAGGTTTCAAAATTCCAGAAGATTGTATCCTTCTTAAAGCACCAAGAAAAGGTAACACCTATGTGTTGGACATGAACAACAAAGCACTAACAAGCAAAGAAACATGCCTGATTTCTAAATCATCAGAAGATGAAGCACAACTGTGGCACAGAAGGATGGCTCATTCAAACTTAAAAAACATGAATAAATTGGTGAAAAATGACTTAGTCATTGGTGTTCCAAAGAAAGAATTTTACTGTTCTAATCACTGTTTATCATGCTATAAAGGAAAACAACATAAAGTCCCACATAACTTAAAAACAATTAACACAAACACAACACCACTGAAGTTACTACACATGGACCTCTTTGGTCCAACCAATGTGTTAAGCATTGGCAAAAGGCAATACTATTTGGTGATTGTTAATGATTTCACTAGATTCACTTGGGTATTTTTCTTAAAATATAAAAGTGAAACATCAGAAACTTTAATGGAATTCATCACTAAGATAGAAAATCAACTAGATCTAAGAATCAAGATACTGAGAAGTGATAATGGAACTGAATTTGTTAACTATGTTTTAGATACTTTTTGCAGAGACAAAGGCATAGCCAGACAATTCAGTGCACCAAGAACTCCACAATAGAATAGAGTTGCTGAGAGGAGAAACAGAACTCTAATTGAAGCTGCATGAACAATGCTAGCTGACTCATAGCTGCCAATAACATTTTGGGTAGAAGCTATGAACACAGCATGCACTGTTCAAAACAGAACTTTGATTGTCAAAGAACATAATAAAACACCATATAAACTACTGTTTAAAAGAAAACCTTTTTTAGGATATCTTAAAGCTTTTGGGTGTCACGTATCTGTATTAAACACAAAAGAACAGTTAGGAAAATTTGCTGAAAAAGCATATGATGGTTTCTTTGTTGGTTATTCATCAACATCTAAATCATATAGAGTATACATTCCACATGCTAACATAGTGGAAGAAACTCCTAATGTATCATTTGATGAATCCTTATTTCCACAGTCTGTGAAAGGATCATCTTGGCTGTTTGATATAGATGCATTAACTAACTCATTTAACTCTGGTTATCTTAATGTGACAGGTGTTGTAGATACATGTTACCCCTATGTTCCTCCAAATATGGGTATACCATTGACAGCTGATCCCCCCAGAATTGTTCCTCCAGAGTTCCAAAATGACAATGATCCAGATGCATCAGCTCAAACAAGAAAAGATGGTTCGGATGATCTTACACCATGCACATCAGCAGAAGTACCATCTACTTCCGTAGATGTCTCTACTTCCACAGATGATGGTCTGAAATTCCCCAAGGACCAAATCACCTCAAACCACCCCACACCATTGCCACATACAGATATATCTGCTACAGAGAATACAACTGATCATTTGCATGCTACAGAAGGCATGTCCACAACCCCGGAAGGCATACCTATTCCTGCGGAAACTTATTCAGCTGCACCAGAAAATGAGATGGACTGTTTTATTGACTCTCCGTCACAACTGACCCCATTACCCACAACCAACATCACAAACCTGGAATCATCCATACAAGTTAATGATATACCAACAGTTAGAACACATAAGTATCACCCAATTGATAACATGATAGGTGACCTCAACAGCAGAACTACTAGAAAACAAGGGGCAGCAGGAAACATCTGTTTGTTCTCCTGCTTTCTTTCACAAGTAGTTCCATCCAACATAACAGAAGCCTTGAAAAATAATAGCTGGATTAAAGCAATGCAAGAAGAACTTCAGTAGTTCAAGAAACAGAAAGTGTGGAATCTAATTGATCTCCCTGAAGGCCAATATCCTATTGGCATAAGATGGTTATTCAAAAATAAGCTAGATGATAGGAGAATAATCATCAGAAACAAAGCAAGACTAATTGCACAAGGCTACACATAAGAGGAAGGCATAGACTATGATTAAGTCTTTGCACCAGTTGTAAGGATTGAGGCAATTAGAGTGTTCTTAGCCTATGCTTCATATAAGAAGTTTACTGTTTATGAAATGGATGTAAAATGTGTCTTTTTATATAGAAAGATTGATGAAGAGGTCTATGTCTCTCAACCACCAAGCTTTGAAGATCCAGATTATCCTCACAGGGTGTACAAACTTGACAAAGCTTTATATGATCTCCATCAAGCACCAAGGAAATGGTATAAAACATTGTCCAAATTACTACTGAAACATGGGAACAAAAGAGGTACAATTGACCAGACACTCTTTATCAAACATGAACATCAGGATCTCTTAGTTGTACAAATATATGTTGATGACATCATATTTGGATCAACAAATAAGAGACTGTGTGAAGAGTTTAAAGCCTTAATGCAATCTTAGTTTCAGATGAGTTCAATGGGAGAATTAACATTCTTTCTAGGATTACAAGTTCATCAGAAAACAGATGGCATTTTCATCAATCAAAAAAAATATGTCCTTCAAACACTTAAGAAATACAATTTGCAGAATCCTCCTCATGCAAAACACTAGCATCTACTATAGACAAAATTGTACCAGATCCAATAGGGAAGTCTATTGTTCAAAGATTATATAGATCTATGATAGGATCATTAATGTACTTAACTGCTAGTAGACATGACATAATGTTTGTTGTGTGTGTTTGTGCTAGGTATCAAGCAGATCCAAAGGAGTCTCACTTGAATGCAGTAAAGAGAATCTTCAGATACCTCAAAGGGAAACCAGTACTTGGTCTCTAGTATCCCAAAGAAGGAGATTTCAAACTTTACTCATATTCAAAAAGTGACTACGAAGGCTGCAACAACAACAGGAAATCAACAACTGGAGGATGTCAATTCTTAGGACCATGGCTTGTGTCTTGGCAGTGCAAAAAGCAGACAAATGTTTCAGTATCCATAGCCGAGGCTGAGTTCATAGCTGCTTCAGCTGGGTGCTCTCAGGTTCTATGGTTGCAAAACCAATTACTTGACTATAGATAACTCAGCTGCTATGTTTATCACTGCTAATCCAGTTCAATATAGTAAAACTAAACACATTGAAATCAGATACCATTTTCTGAGAGATTGTTTAGAAAAGGGCCTAATCAAGTTGATCAAAATGGACATAACAAATCAACTTGCTGATTTGTTCACTAAAGCCTTTGATTCAGTTAGATTTAATTTCTTAATTGAATCCTTAGGCATGCTCAACCTAGATTAGTTCATAACAACAACAACAATATTTGTCGATTACCTGTAATCATATGAGAAAGGAAAACAGTTTTCTTAAATAACTACATAAGGCAGTTGATATTCTAAGGATATGATAGTACACTATAACTTGACATTCACTCCTGCTCTTCAATCAACAACTACCTACTGATCAGATGTGTTTGATATGTGAATAGGTTTAGCTTGAGTGAAAACTTAACAATGTCATGCACAACATAAAGTCAAGGTGACTAAGAGTGGACAAGTCATTGAGAGAAGCATTCAAGTAAGTCTAATCCAGATGTGATCAGTATAACACCCATGCACACTTACTATGTTGTAACACCTTATAACCTCTATGTTTGCGCATCATGACCCTCTGTTTTGCGTAAGCAAAGACCTGGGTCAACGGGCACCTCTGTTTTACGTGAGTAAAGACCTGGTGACCGGATGCTAATCATCAAACGTTCCAAAAGGAACTGATCTCAAAAAACCAAATGTGATCATTTATTGCAGAGCATGCAAATCATCTCAGCATTAATAAGATTTCAAAGAAATCTTAAGATAGAGCTTATAATCTACGGAACATAGTTTCAGTGTGATAAAGTGATAACTTGACTAACTTCTGGAGGACTAACTTACATTTCAATGATGAGTTCATCTTTGTTACCTTTAATTCTTACCAAAACATGATAAACAGCATGATATGTTAAACTACACTCTTGACTGAATTTCTACGGATCCACATATTTGCAATCAGCACTAGATCAAGTAAATAATCTCACACAATATTCAGGAAAATGTCTAGATTATCGTATAATCCCTAGTACATCCTATGTTTGCCTGTAACAAGCTATGAACATCATTTATTTTCTCTATGATTATTAGTTGGACAAATTAATTGTTGTTCATGCTATTTTCTTAAATTTTTGATAAATACATAAGTCTATGATTAATCACAAATTTAGGGGGCGTAGTCAAAGTATGAAACTGAGATTCAAATGAGTTTAACTAATTTCAAATACAATGATATGAAAATGAAGAAAATTTGGAACTTGAGCACTAACTTGGCTGCAAAGGATATCTGAAACAGTCAATTACTTATGCACAATTGCTATGATGCAATGACATAAGGTCCAACAGTAAAACAACAAATGGATTAACCATGTGTTAACTTAACCATGTGTTAACTCATACAGAAAGTTAGATCAATAACCATCGAAAGTTATGATAATTAGTTCATCCGCAGATGTTCTGCGGAAGACAGAATGAGCTAACTTCCGTAGATGTTATACGGAAGAGAACATATATTGCCTTACATGATTATTAATTGTGTAGTATATTAACTGTTCTGATAATTTATAATTAATACCCAAGAAGGGGTAAAAAGTGTAAATGGGTCCCACATGATTAGGAAAAAGGGAGACAGCCTGGTCTGGAAAAGGCATAAAAAGGCACTTAGACCGTTGGCCTTTCTATTCACTTTAAAATTACCTTCAACCTAGAAATCTCTTGATCCAAAACCTATTTCACCTTCACCGAAATCGATCACTTTAAGCTAACAATCTTCACACTTCTCACTAAATCATCTATGTCATCATGGCAAACAGATTCGTAAAGGACCATAATGTCTGTGCGTTCTTAAATCCGGATGTAGAAGACGGTGTAGAGTCATCATCCGCTACCTGAGGAGAACACGACTCTTCTATACACTAACTGCTGACCCACTCATCTATCTATCGCACATGACAGACTTTTGGAGCTTCGCAAGAGTAGGAGATGAAGGTGAAGGATCTGTCATCACTGCCACCAATGGGAATCTACCAATGTGGATAGATGAAGGCACAATACATAGTGCGTTGGAGTTAGGAGAAGAAGAAGAAGGTCATCCTGACGTATTCGATCATGAATACATTTAGAAGGTGTTTGCCCTAATGGGCTATGATGGTGACTAGCACCATGGAGAAATCAAAAAGGGCAGGTTGTGCAAGCCCTATCATTTTTTATGCAACACTTATCTTAAGTGTATATCCAACCAGAAGTCTGGGTTGGATACATTTTCAAGGCATATTTTGTCTGGGATTATTGGGATATTCGAGGGTAGAAAGTACAACTACTCCAAGTACATACTCAACTGCCTGTGTGACTACATAAGAGAGAAGAAAGAGAACAAAATGTTCATGTTTCCAAGATTCCTTCAGCTGATCATCAATGACCAACTACCAACAATTGAACGAGATGGTGATGTTTGTGTACAAACTCACCTAGGAAGATCTCTCCTCAATAAGCTAAAAGGGCAGTATGAAGGAGGGGGTGTGGATTTATTTGCACATGTGTTGGATGAAACTGAGAACATCCCACAAGAACTCCTATAGATTGAAGAACCTCAACACCAGAACACTCCTGTTGAATCCCCTGTACACTCTCAATATCAATCACCAGCTGCTGAACCAGCTACTGCTCATCACCAAGAACCACAGCCACAATCAACATCTATAACTTACTTGATCTCCTCTTCTAGTGAACAGACACAACCAATCTCCCTTAACCCATCACAAACAACTATCAATACTGCTTCAACTAAAGTAGTTGATGAGGAGGAGACTTAGCCAACACCCACACATCCAAGCCAAATTGAACCAATTGCCTCACCAACACCTACTGAACCAATCATCTCACCAACACCTTTAGAACCATCCACTTCTCCCATACCTACTGAACCCTTAGAAAGCCCATCCTCAACTGAAGAATTCCATCTAAAAGAGGATAAAGAAATTCTAGAAGGCACTACTGAGGAGATGTGTATGGAGGCTGAGGAAGAGAACGGTGAGGAGGTGCTTCAAGGAGAGTTTGTTGAGATTGAAGCTTATCATGAGGATGACTTGAAGGATGAGGAGATAGATGTAAGTAAGAGCTATTTAGGAGCAAAATATAACAACCTCATCCTGAAGGGAAACAAGAAGCTGGAAAAGCTGAGAAGATTAAAGAAGGAGCTGAAAGAGAAAGACAAGCTGATAGCTGAGAAAGATACATCAATCATTCAACTAGAAGGTAGACTGAAAAGGCTGAAAGAAGATATTGTGATTGACAACAAGGTGATTGATGCCCTGAATGATTTGGTAGATGAACAAGCAACTCAACTGAAAGAGAAAGAGATTGAGATTTTGAATTTGAAAAGGAAGTTGACTGATGCTGAACAGAATAAAGGTGGATCAACATTGATCACCTACAGCAGGAAGAGGAAATACTTGGGGAAGACAGCTGATGCAGCTAGAGAATCATCAAAGAGATCTAAACCAGATTCTCCAGAGCATCAAACCCTATTGATGCAAAGTGTAGGTGAAAGTGACCCTGAATGGGAAGAACTGACCAAAGAAGAGTCTGAAGAATCCAAACAAGGAGAGCTACTGATGACTGATGACATAGTAGAGGAAAGACCACAGTCATCCATGTTGGATGCAGTTGATCAATCATGGATTCCTATATGACTTGGTAGAAAAGATGAACATGGAAGAGATGGTCCAAACATTGAAAGAATTTGATGCTGTCAGAATGATGATCCTTGTGTGCAACTATGACACCTTCTCCAAGTTCAAGGCTATGGAGAAAATCAAGAAGGATTTAGGTCACTGTGATACAAGATAGCTCATAAAGTATAACATGATCTGTTGGCTACAAAATCACAATCATGAACAGCATGAATTAAAAGGACGAACAACAAGAGATTTAAGGGCGATGATGGAATACGTGATGAAGGTAGAGCTAGAAACTGGTGTAAAATTCAGATCCGGAGCTCCCAATCCTGCATATCAACAATGATCTGCATAAACCTCTGCTGAGCACACTATAGTTAAAGCAAAAGATATGCATCAGGGAAAAGAGAAACTGATCAGAGAGCCAAGGGATTTAGTTCCACATAAGATCTGGCCTCTAGGCACTGCTGTGAGAGAGATCACTGAGCAGAAAGCTACATTGATTCAATTCTTTGATCTAATCACAACGCCAGAAGAAGCAGAAAACCATCACATAATAGCATGGAAATATGATGGAGAATGGAACTGTGCAATGATAAAGAGGGCATCTGGCATGGTGCAATACTTCATAGGGGTGGAATCCTTACTGACACTGCCAGATGCAGACCTAAATGTCCTACAAAACATTCCTATCATCAACTATCCCATAAGTCCAAGAGGAAGAGACTTCTCCGGACTTGTGACTAAACTGAGTCACAAGTTCAAGGGAGATGTTCTGAGAGAAGCAAGAATGGTAGATGCTGAGCATAACCGAAGGAAAGTTAGAAGGTCTCAGTCCAAGTCTCAGTTGGTTGATGATGAATTGTTAATGAGAATCGGAGTTGAAGACAGAGCTACCGCATCAATAAAGATAATAGAAGGCAATCAATTTACATTCCCTATCACAGACTGGGGATATGTAGAGAAAAACAAAGAACTAGTTTTGTTGAGGAATGACCCTCAAAGAAAAGCTACAAGCATAAGACTTTTTGACCCGGTTGAAATAAAGTTGTTGCATCCAAGCTACACCTCTTACTTACATGACAAACACTTTCCAAGGCTGCAAGATCAAACTGCTTAAAATGACTTATGCTTATATGTCCATCTTATTCAAGTCATTGACAAACTGCATGCCAATGCTCATAAGAGGAGGAAGTATAAAGCTGGGCAGCTGATTGGGTCAGAGACAAAACCCATAACAGAATTAAGAATTTCTGACCAGGATGAATTGGAAGTGGTATCCAATAACAGTGTTGTTGCAACACTGACCACTAAAGAGGACATCATGGGGCTGAAATATAAAACACTAAAAAGAATGGATAGAAGGCAGAGCAGTTTCAAATATGAAGATCAAAAGAATGCCTTAGAATAATTTAAAATTAAGATTTTGTCAAGAGTTTAAGAACTGAAGACCTAAACCAATGATTATTAGAGTTTAAACCTAAGGGGGAGTATTGTTAGGTCTAGAACTCATGTATAGGTTTAGATGATCAATCAAGTCTTGTAATCACACTTTGTAATTATTATTTGAATGATATGATATGAATGATTTTGATTACATTTGTGTTTATGAATTGAACAATATAATATTACATCTCATGATATATGTTATAAATATATGATATAATGTATTTCATAATGTATGTGTGAATGTGTGCAGTGAACATCAAACTGTGTCAATTTGGAAAATTGGCCAAGTGTTAGAACAACTGCGGATGAATAAAGTGTTCTTCCGTAGATGTTCTCAGGAATACAACTGAAGTGAACATCCATATATCTCATGCGGAAGAACAATTCCAGCTGAACAAGTCAAAAGAACAAAGTGAAGCTACTGAAGGAGAATTGTCATGGAAGAACAAGTTCAAGAACTCCTACGGAAGCACAATCACAGAAGAACAAGCAATGAAGATCAAATGTTGCTGCGGAAGAAGAAATTCCTACGGAAGACTATTTAACACTTGTATGATTTCACATCATCAAGTAGTCAACTAACAGAAAGTCAACAAGTCAACGTGGCAGAACAACAACATTAATGGCGATGGAAGACATATATTTCAAGCGAATATTCTACGTCACATCAACAACATTATATGTATTTATTTCATTGTAAATCTCGAACTCCTATGCCGATAAATATGGCGAAGATTCAGATAACTATAGTTAGTTGAATTATAGCAACAAGTTAGCGAAAGATTAGCAATGGATTAGAAACAGAATAGAATAAGATCTCTATATAGCATGAGATCAAGATCAGATGTATATAGACGATCAACATACGATCAAGCAACATTTACATCAAAACATCAATAGCAACAAGAAAGCATTACGATCATCATTCGTTAACACTCGTGGTTTGATTATTCTTATATTCTGGTTGTTCTATTGTTTGATTGATTTTTAGTTTGATAATCTCTTAAACAGCAAGTGTTGATAATTCCACGATCAATACTTGTTCAAATCAAACCTGATAATTCCTGAACGATCCTTGGATTCACAAGGTTTTTAAATAAGAAACAATTTGTTAAATTCTTTATTTTGTTTTAATATGAAACTATCTTTATATTTTATCTATACTATATTATAATACATTTCAGAAGATGAAATTGTCTTTTTATATTTATTTTTAAGATTTTAAGGGATTATATTTGTCATTATGAATTTGAATATCCTAATTATCTTTTATTTATTTGATTACAATTGTTAGATTTCTATACCTACTTTGTCATGATTCTCAAATTACTATAACTTTTTCATACATAATATTCTTTTTACAAAAATTAAACCATTGAAACAAATATATTATTCTTTTCCATTTGAGTATTGTATTATAATATATCTTTAATCTAAAAACAATTACATATTATGTTCACTAGCGCATCACGTTGGCACCCCTCTAGTTAATTGTAGGAGTAAGCTTATAGTAAAAATAAAAAATATTTATATAATTGACACGTGTTATTATATTGTTTTAAAAGTAATGACTCTTTGTTTATTGTGTCATATATCATGTCTTTGTGTCAAATATTTTTTATTATTTGTTATATGTATTAATCATTGTGTTTTATATTTTGAATTATTTCATGTTATTTTTGTCATTATTTTTCTATATATTATATATATTTGTTGTTACTTTATCATTATGTTTAACAATTAAAAATATACAATGATATTAACTAATCTAATTTTCAAAACTCATAATGTTTAGGATAATATAACGGCGAATAAAAAACATAATGAGACATTTTATCATTGTATTTTACGTATCATATTTTGTTATTTTATCATTATTTTAATATATTAGATTGATTAAATATTATTTTATCATTATGTTTTACATACTACAAGTACACAAGTGTGTTATTTCACCTTTATTTTTTCTAAAATTCATAATTTAAGAAAAATATAATGGTATTTAGAAACAATAACAAACGAAAATACATAATAAACTACACTAAAGACACAATAACGAACAATTTAAATGTGCTGAAAAACTTAAATTTTATTATATTGTTATACCATGATACTATACCTGTTTTAAAGGTAAAAATGCTAATTTTTATGATGTAATTTTATAAAAAAATAATATTATGTTCAAAAAAGATGGAAGAACTTTAAAAAATTCAATAAAAATGGTTATGCCTAAAATACACCTCTAAGAAACTTTTTTTTTATAATTTAATCTCAATCATTGATTAAGATACATGATGTTTAATATTACTTTTTATACTTTTTATATTTAAATTATTTTTTGTTTGTACCCTTACCTAGCGAGAAAATTTCGATGAGAACAAATATGGTATTTTCACATGTCCCCGTTAACTATTTTATTAGAATAAAATGATATAAAGCATACATTGTTGACAATGAACCCTTTAGTTTTTATTTTAAAAAATCATTGAGATAATAACAACTTAAAATTTTTTTTAAACCGATTACTCTTTGTTTAAAAAGATTTACCATTACTTTGGGAATGAATGAATTTGCGACCACAAAATATGGGATTGAGGCATGTGATTAGCATGTGGTTTCACAATTAAGACGACACGTGCTTTGTGACCCTCACGTATTCCTTCGAGTGTGTTGTGGTGCATAGTGTGAAAATTTTTGGAGACCGGATTGATTATCAAATTGATTGTGTTATATATCTTGGGTGGGGTGGCAACGTTACGTTCTAGGATACGGGGTTCTTTGTTAGTTTTTTTTTAATCGATTATTAAGAGGTTATTTCTTAACAATTTAACAGTAATTTACCATTTAACCATTAAAAGAATATATGAAACATTATGAGATAACATTTTAATTACCGTTAGTAGGCTACCAAACAAACCTTTAATTGGGTCTAACATCTTCTTTTTTCTTCCTAACGGTGGGAAGTTTATTATAAGTAAATATAATCTAGCAAGAAGCTAGATAACAAACTTTTAAATTTCTTTTGTTTGTCTATCAATTAGTTGGCCTTATTTTAGTTCTCATGTTTGTCGACTATAGTCTTGGGCTTGGATAGATCTGGTTTGGGTCATAAAAATGAATCTAGTTCAGACGGTGATGGATCTAACATAACAGGGTTAAACAAATATAATTTACCTTAAGACACCCATTTATCATACGAAGATTAATTTAGCCAAAACCAGTTTTAACAACAATTCAACTAAATTTAACTCATATAAGGCAAAAACCAAGTTTCAACAATAACCAAACCAAGTTTCAACAATAACCAAACCAAATTAAATTCATATTAACAGTTAGTTAAAAAATTCACAAGTCAGGACTTATATTTCTGTTCAGATCCATCTCGCATAACAGACTAACCTATATGTTAATAAAGCAAGTAAAAAACAAAGCAGGTTACCTCAAAAGAGGATTTATTAGGCTTAAATTTGACAATTGGGTCACCATAGTTGCAACACACATTGCAAGTGCGTAACCTCACACTTACCATCATTGCTTATGCACCGCCAAGCAATGATCTCCACCACAATCATCCTAGCAATGTTTACAAACAAATTAGTTGCCCAATCATAACCGATTCGGTGACGTCTCAAGCGAACGAAAGCACATCGTCATCGATGTATCATAGCCACCATCATCAACAAAGAAGAAACATGTCAATACAAGGCCCCAACACGTTCAAATAATCCAACTAAAACTAACAGATGCACACATGTCCCAGATGACAATTGTCATCCTAGGTAGCACCGGAACGGGTACGGGAGGTGGGTACGGGGACGGGGAACGCCAAATATAAAAAATTCTAGATAGGGGTACGGCTAAGTGTGACAACTCATCCAAAACTCACACGATGTTGATTTCCTTGTGCCAATGCAGTAGACCAGTGATGGAACACTCACCATGTAACGCAATTTTCGGGACGAAAATTCTTTCAACATGGGGATAATGTGACATCCGGTAATTTTCCGTTACCAAACTCCGTTTGTTCCGTTAAGTCTTGCATACACGTGTCGTGCACACACACTAGTTGTCGTTGAACGTTGGTGACTTAACAATAATCAGTAATGTTAAATTGATGATAATTAAGTTAACAATGTGATTATTAAGTTATGCTTATGTGATTTAAATGTTAACTGTAATTTTATCGCGTAACGTGGAAACGTGTGTATTTACTTTGTAAATTTTGTAGCTTGTAAAGATAATACATATAATTGCTACTACTAGTTTATATGTTTATTATTCTAGTTAAAAACATTTTAAAGGAGTGTGTAAAAGCTTAATTTTTATAAAATACAAATTATAAGGGTTAAAAGGGTAATTATGGATTATTTAATAAAATAAAAATCAAAACTCTAACCCTAATCACCCTAATCGGCCGCGACTTGCACTCCCTCTCCCTCTCCTCTTCGAATTCAGCCCAAGAACAAGCAATCATCTTCGGTTTTGGTCGATTTCAAGGCATAGAACACGTTGGAATCATCAATTGCAAGCCATTACACGTTTAAAGGTTAGATTTTTGTATGTTTTTGATGAGTCTTCATGTTGGCCGAATGTTTCATGTGAAAACTACAAATTGGTGGTTGATTGATGCCTAATTGTTGATGTTAATGTGTTTGTTAGATAGATTACATGTTAATTAACGTCAAGTATGCAATAAAGGTTGGATTTTTACAAGTTTTTATGGAAATTACATTAGGGCCGAAACCCTAATTCGAAACTTGCAATTGGGGATCGATTTGTTGATGTTGGTTAGTGTTATTATGTTAGTTGGATTGTATATATGCTAGTTAACGTCGATTATGCAAGAAAGCTATGATTTTGATACATTGTTCATAGGTTACTAATAATAGTAACTTTATTTTGCATGAATTGATGATTGGTTGATGTATGAATGTTATGGATGTGTTTGTGATGATGATTAGATGCTAGATGGTTGATATGAATGTTAGGAATTCAAGAATGCATGTTGTAGTTCATACATTGCTAAAAATAGTAACTTTTGGGTATGAAAGTTGATGAATCATGATGATTAGGTGTTGTTGATCATGTTTAGATGTTGTCATGGACTTGAATTGGTATATAATTGATAAATTTATGAATGTAGTGTGAGTTTGATGAATTTGGGATGAATTTCCCAAAAGGGAAACTTTAATTGTGCAAATCCTTGAATTGGATGATTTGAGCATGTTTGGGATATTAGGATCATGCTAGTGTGTTCATGGATGATTTTTAAGGTGATGAAATGTGTTGTTTAGGCTATAGGGATGTTGATTTGGTTTGTTATCTGTTTTGGCCTGTTGAGTTTCGCATGACTTGTATGATATCTAGTTGTATGATGATCTAGTTGGTACATGTGGTAAATGAAGTGCTATATGTAATCAAGTTGTATGTGAACATGTATGATATGCTGTTGTGTTAGTATTAACGAGTTATCACCTATAATGTCACCAACGGGTCAAACGGGTCAACTGGGTCAAATGTGTCTTGTCTTTCTTAAACCTTGAGTTCCTTGGTTTGTAGAGCACTTAGGGTTTCATGTTGATTTTGTGTACACGTACTTATGTACTCTTGTGTTCTAGGTGACCTTTGAAGGTTGTCTTTTTCTTTCAAGTTAAGCCCTAAGTTAATTCTTGCGCGTATCAGGTGAGTTCTTGCCCCACTCATTTTACATAATCTCTTTTGGGGGAGATAGCATACTGTTGATCACAAACGCTTTTATTTATGAGTGTGTATAATATTGATATAATGTTGTTTACCATGGAAAGTCCTCACACTTTCGGATTGTTAATATTGAATAGCGGGGAAATCTTGGGTAGTACTACTGGGTCTGACGAGCCCCACCTGTGCAACTCGAGGTCAAACGGGTGCAATTTTGTCCTAACACATATTCGTCACGACCTGGTAAGTCATGACGGGAGGCAACAAACGTAACACAGTCAGCTTCGATCGCGAAATCACTATGATTAATATTTTTATGTTAATAGACTAGCTATCTATTGCAATACACTACTTATGATTTGAAAACTGTTTATCGGTTTACCTATTAACGCAAACTCTTGAACTCACCAACCATGTGTTGACTTGTTTAGTATGCTATTCTCAGGTTAAGGTTGCCAGTTGCCTAGGAGCACGCACACCAGCATCGTTGAGTTGCCTACATTTGTTTGTTTACAAATTTGGGATTATTTTCATATTAAACATTCGTGTTTGGGGTGCGTATGTTTTGCGCATTCTCTTTACATACTACTTGTTTTGGGTTTTCTGTTTTAAAAACGCTTCCGCAGTATTTTAAACGTTAACTCTGGTTTTGTTTATTAATCATATAGAGTCGTTCTTGGTAACTAATGACTGAGATCCTGGTATGTCACGCGCCTCGCGGTAAAACCCCGCACGCGGATTTTGAGGGTGTGACAGATTGGTATCAGAGCCATTGGTTATAGGGAACTAGGTTGCATACACACACTAGACTATAACCGCACAGTTGTTAGTTACTCATCGTTTACTCTCCTTACTGTATACTCATTGGCATACGCAACACGTACTTCGCAGCATGGCATCGTCGTCCAGAAACTTGGGCAAGAGACCTGCACGATCTGATTCACCTCCTACTTCTCCCGTACCGGATAGGGGATTTAACTGGCCACGACATCCTTATCCTCCTAGCGAGATAAACTGGGATCAGCCTTTCATACCTCCTGAGCTCGATCCTCCGCGTAACTGGGATTTCTACCCCACTTACATAAACCGTATGGCTTATAGAGAACGCGTACCACCAGTAGCACCTACACGCCCTAGGACTAGGTCATCAACCGCCTCTACTTTGCCTACACTTCCTACCTTGAGCATCCCTCTGGAGCAGGCATTTGCAGCTTTGGTAGCCACACTGGACACAGAGCGACAGCGGCTTAGAGGACTCACTGATGAGAACTCTGCATTACGATCTGAGATGCGTCAGCTGCGTTACCAGGTAGATACGCTTCAGGAGCGACTTTCGATGGCCATTGCTGGACATCATACGCTGGCAGGCAACGTGGTAGCACTTAGTGGGCGCATGGACGCACAGGATCACCATAACATAGTGATCGATGATAGGTTTGCTGATTTAGAGGCACAGCTAGCAGCACTTCAGGTTGTTGAAGCCCCTGCACCATTGGTGGAATGCTCAGGTACAAATGCTGGGTCAAGCCATGGCCAATGAACTACCTTGGGATGAGTTTAAGGGAATTATGACTGAAGAATACTGCCCCCAAAATGAAGTGCAGAAACTGGAGATTGAGTTCTGGCAACTCAAAATGCAAGGCTCAGAAATTGAAGCCTACACGACTCGTACTCATGAGTTAGCCACTTTATGCCCAGGGATGGTGAATGAAATGCACAAGAGGGTGGAGCATTATATACGGGGATTGGTGCCCGAAATTCAAAGTATGGTAACTGCTTCTAACCCCACTACCGTACAACAAGCTATCCGAACAGCCCACAGGCTGACTGACCAGGCAGTTGAGCAAGGACGGTTACCTAAACGGGGTGCGGTGGCAAGCGTGCCCGACCAGAAACGCAAGTGGGATGGTTCAAGCAACAAGGGATCATCATCCAGCAGCCAATCTCAACCTCAACAACAGCAGCAAAGTCAGCAACAGCAACGGAAGTTTGATAACAACCGAAGCTTCAACCAGGCGACTCACTCAAATCAAGGACCCAGTGGGTATGGTGGAAGACTGCCGAAGTGCAACCGGTGTAACTACCACCATGTGGGTCGGTGTGATAACTTCAAGTGTCAACGTTGTGGGAAGATTGGTCACGCAGCCAAAGACTGTTGGGGTGAACTGATGAAGAAGCCTCAACAATCACAAGAAACTCCGAAAGGTTGTTTTGAGTGTGGAAAAGAAGGCCATTACAAACGCAACTGTCCCCAGCTTAAGAGGAATGGTAATGGTAACAACAACAATGGGAACAACAACAATAATAACAATGGCAACAACAATAACAACAACAATGGTAATGGCAACAACAATGGTGGAAACAATAATGGAGCCAAAGGAAGAGCCTTCGTCATTGGCTCAGGTGAGGCTCTAAACGATCCTACAATAGTAACTGGTAAATTTTCGGTTAATGGTTGTTTTGCTACCGTATTATTCGATACCGAAGCCGATAGAAGTTTCGTGTCCACTAGGTTCTGTAATCTTTTAAGTGATATGCCCTCAGCCTTAGAATCTAAATACACCGTAGAGTTAGCTGACGGTACACAGATTCACGTAACGCATATTCTTAGAGACTGCAAGATAGAGCTTGCTGGTCATACATTCACCATAGATCTCATGCCTGTTACACTAGGAAGTTTCGATGTGGTAGTAGGCATGGATTGGCTTTCCGATAAACAAGGAGAAGTCATATGCCACGAGAAGATCATACGGATTCCCCTTGGTGAAGAAGTCCTTACGGTCAGAGGTGATAGGAGTGGTGCGGTGATAGGCATCATCTCGTTTATGAAAGCACAGAAGTTGTTACGAAAGGGTCGACTGGCCATATTAGCACTCGTCACAGATAAACAGGTCGAGGAAAAGAAGATAGAGGATATTCCCGTAGTTCGTGAGTTTCCTGAGGTGTTTCCGGAAGACCTTCCTGGATTACCGCCTCATCGTCAAGTTGAATTCCAGATTGAGTTGACTCCAGGAGCCGCTCCAATTGCGAGAGCACCGTACCGGTTAGCTCCGAACGAACTGCAGGAATTATCTGCCCAACTACAAGAGTTGTTGGATAAAGGGTTCATCCGACCGAGTTCGTCGCCCTGGGGAGCGCCAGTTCTATTTGTGAAGAAGAAGGATGGTACATTTCGAATGTGCATTGACTATAGGGAACTGAACAAGGTTACTATCAAGAATAGATATCCCTTACCTCGTATCGATGATTTGTTTGATCAACTGCAAGGATCAAGCTATTACTCTAAGATTGATCTGAGGTCTGGGTATCATCAGCTGAGAGTTCGAGAAGAGGACATCTCGAAGACTGCTTTCCGTACACGATATGGTCACTATGAATTTTTGGTCATGCCATTTGGGTTGACGAATGCACCAGCAGTATTCATGGACCTCATGAATCGCGTGTGCAAACCCTATCTTGATCAGTTTGTTATCGTCTTTATTGATGACATACTGATATACTCAAGGACCGAGGAAGAACATGAGAAGCACTTACGTTTAATCTTAGAATTACTTAGAAAGGAACAACTGTACGCAAAGTTTTCTAAGTGTGATTTCTGGATACGTGAGGTACAATTCTTGGGTCATATTGTCAACGAGAAGGGAATACATGTTGATCCTGCTAAGATTGAAGCGATAAAGAATTGGTCTGTTCCTAAGACACCAAATGAGATACGACAATTCCTTGGATTAGCTGGATATTATCGACGATTCATTGAAGGATTCTCTAAGATTGCACAACCTCTCACAGCCTTGACTCACAAGGGAACGATGTACAAATGGGGTGAGAGTCAGGAATCTGCTTTTCAGTTGCTGAAACATAAATTGTGTAGCGCACCAATATTAGCGTTACCGGATGGTAGTGATGACTTCGTAGTCTACTGCGATGCGTCTATTGAAGGACTTGGATGCGTCCTGATGCAGCGGGATAAAGTAATAGCTTACGCCTCTAGACAATTGAAGATTCATGAGAAGAACTATACCACCCATGACTTGGAATTGGGTGCGGTAGTTTTTGCCTTAAAGATCTGGAGACATTACTTGTATGGTACCAAATGCACCATCTACACCGATCACAAGAGTCTTCAGCACATCTTTGAGCAAAAGGAGTTGAACATGAGGCAAAGACGCTGGGTGGAATTGTTAAACGACTATGATTGTGCTATTAAGTACCACCCGGGGAAAGCAAATGTAGTTGCTGATGCGTTGAGTAGAAAAGAGACTGTTAAACCTCGACGTGTGCGAGCTCTGCAACTAACGATTAGTACGCAATTACCTGAACAAATCCGAGAGGCTCAAACAGAAGCTTTGAAAGCAGAAAACATTGGGTCTGAATCGTTAAGGGGAATGGAAAAAAAATTGGAAGTAAAAGCGGATGGAATTCGTTACTTCATGGATAGACTATGGGTACCTCTACACGGAAATCTGAGAGACTTGGTGATCAGTGAGGTTCACAAGTCCAAGTATTCTATACATCCTGGATCTGACAAGATGTACCACGATTTGAAGGCGCACTATTGGTGGCCTAACATGAAAGCAGATGTAGCTACTTATGTGAGTAAGTGTCTGACCTGCTCGAAGGTTAAAGTGGAGTATCAGAAACCATCTGGTCTACTACAACAACCCGAGATCCCTATGTGGAAGTGGGATCAAATATCAATGGATTTTATTACTAAGTTACCTCGCACTTCTACGGGTAGTGATACAATATGGGTTATCGTGGACCGATTAACAAAATCTGCTCATTTCCTAGCGATAAAAGAAACAGATAAGATGGAGAAGTTAACCCAACTTTATCTGAAGGAGATCGTTTCGAGGCATGGAGTACCGATCTCAATCATTTCTGATCGCGATTCTCGTTTCACATCACACTTCTGGCAGTCGTTGCAGAAAGCTTTAGGTACGCGATTGGATATGAGTACTGCTTATCATCCATAGACTGATGGTCAAAGCGAGCGTACTATACAGACTTTGGAGGACATGTTACGTGCTTGTGTGATTGACTTCGGGAATAACTGGGAAGTTCACCTACCATTGGTGGAATTTTCTTACAACAACAGTTATCACACTAGCATAAAGGCAGCACCTTTTGAAGCTTTATATGGGAGAAAGTGTAGATCGCCAGTTTGCTGGGCTGAAATTGGTGACAGTCAATTAACGGGTCCCGAGTTAGTACACGAGACAACTGAGAAGATTGTTCAGATAAGAAACCGCATGGCCGCAGCGCGAGACAGACAGAAAAGCTATGCTGACAAACGACGAAAACCTTTGGAATTTCAGACAGGTGACAAGGTTTTATTAAAAGTCTCACCGTGGAAAGGCGTAGTTTGGTTTGGTAAGCGAGGAAAGCTAAATCCGAGATACGTTGGACCATTTGAGATAGTGGAAAGAATTGGTCCAGTGGCTTATCGACTAGCCTTACCTGATTCATTGAGTGGAATCCATGATGTATTCCATGTTTCAAATCTAAAGAAATGTTTAACGGATGAAACGATGGTCGTACCACTGGAAGAAGTTCAAGTAGATGAACAATTACGTTTCATTGAGGAACCTATCGAAGTGATGGATCGTGAGGTGAAAACGCTTAAGCAAAGCAAGATACCCATTGTCAAAGTTCGTTGGAACTCAAGACGTGGACCAGAATTCACGTGGGAACGTGAAGACCAAATGAAGCTTAAGTACCCTCAGCTATTCGAAAGGATGATGCCAGCCGGCGAAGGTACTAATTAAATTTCGGGACGAAATTTCTTTCAACATGGGGATGATGTGACAACTCATCCAAAACTCACACGATGTCGATTTCCTTGTGCCAATACAGTAGGCCAGTGATGGAACACTCACCATGTAACGCAATTTTCGGGACAAAAATTCTTTCAACATGGGGATAATGTGACATCCGGTAATTTTCCGTTACCAAACTCTGTTTGTTCCGTTAAGTCTTGCATACACGTGTCGTGCACACACACTAGTTGTCGTTGAACGTTGGTGACTTAACAATAATCAGTAATGTTAAATTGATGATAATTAAGTTAACAATGTGATTATTAAGTTATGCTTATGTGATTTAAATGTTAACTGTAATTTTATCGCGTAACGTGAAAACGTGTGTATTTACTTTGTAAATTTTGTAGCTTGTAAAGATAATACATATAATTGCTACTACTAGTTTATATGTTTATTATTCTAGTTAAAAACATTTTAAAGGAGTGTGTAAAAGCTTAATTTTTATAAAATACAAATTATAAGGGTTAAAAGGGTAATTATGGATTATTTAATAAAATAAAAATCAAAACTCTAACCCTAATCACCCTAATCGGCCGCGACTTGCACTCCCTCTCCCTCTCCTCTTCGAATTTAGCCCAAGAACAAGCAATCATCTTCAGTTTTGGTCGATTTCAAGGCATAGAACACGTTGGAATCATCAATTGCAAGCCATTACACGTTTAAAGGTTAGATTTTTGTATGTTTTTGATGAGTCTTCATGTTGGCCGAATGTTTCATGCGAAAACTGCAAATTGGTGGTTGATTGATGCCTAATTGTTGATGTTAATGTGTTTGTTAGATAGATTACATGTTAATTAACGTCAAGTATGCAATAAAGGTTGGATTTTTACAAGTTTTTATGGAAATTACATTAGGGCCGAAACCCTAATTCGAAACTTGCAATTGGGGATCGATTTGTTGATGTTGGTTAGTGTTATTATGTTAGTTGGATTGTATATATGCTAGTTAACGTCGATTATGCAAGAAAGCTATGATTTTGATACATTGTTCATAGGTTACTAATAATAGTAACTTTATTTTGCATGAATTGATGATTGGTTGATGTATGAATGTTATGGATGTGTTTGTGATGATGATTAGATGCTAGATGGTTGATATGAATGTTAGGAATTCAAAAATGCATGTTGTAGTTCATACATTGCTAAAAATAGTAACTTTTGGGTATGAAAGATGATGAATCATGATGATTAGGTGTTGTTGATCATGTTTAGATGTTGTCATGGACTTGAATTGGTATATAATTGATAAATTTATGAATGTAGTGTGAGTTTGATGAATTTGGGATGAACTTTCCCAAAAGGGAAACTTTAATTGTGCAAATCCTTGAATTGGATGATTTGAGCATGTTTGGGATATTAGGATCATGCTAGTGTGTTCATGGATGATTTCTAAGGTGATGAAATGTGTTGTTTAGGCTATAGGGATGTTGATTTGGTTTGTTATCTGTTTTGGCCTGTTGAGTTTCGCATGACTTGTATGATATCTAGTTGTATGATGATCTAGTTGGTACATGTGGTAAATGAAGTGCTATATGTAATCAAGTTGTATGTGAACATGTATGATATGCTGTTGTGATAGTATTAACGAGTTATCACCTATAATGTCACCAACGGGTCAAACGGGTCAACTGGGTCAAATGTGTCTTGTCTTTCTTAAACCTTGAGTTCCTTGGTTTGTAGAGCACTTAGGGTTTCATGTTGATTTTGTGTACACGTACTTATGTGCTCTTGTGTTCTAGGTGACCTTTGAAGGTTGTCTTTTTCTTTCAAGTTAAGCCCTAAGTTAATTCTTGCGCGTATCAGGTGAGTTCTTGCCCCACTCATTTTACATAATCTCTTTTGGGGGAGATAGCATACTGTTGATCACAAACGCTTTTATTTATGAGTGTGTATAATATTGATATAGTGTTGTTTACCATGGAAAGTCCTCACACTTTCGGATTGTTAATATTGAATAGCGGGGAAATCTTGGGTAGTACTACTGGGTCTGACGAGCCCCACCTGTGTGACTCGAGGTCAAACGGGTGCAATTTTGTCCTAACACATATTCGTCACGACCTGGTAAGTCATGACGGGAGGCAACAAACGTAACACAGTCAGCTTCGATCGCGAAATCACTATGATTAATATTTTTATGTTAATAGACTAGCTATCTATTGCAATACACTACTTATGATTTGAAAACTGTTTATCGGTTTACCTATTAACGCAAACTCTTGAACTCACCAACCATGTGTTGACTTGTTTAGTATGCTATTCTTAGGTTAAGGTTGCCAGTTGCCTAGGAGCACGCACACCAGCATCGTTGAGTTGCCTACATTTGTTTGTTTACAAATTTGGGATTATTTTCATATTAAACATTCGTGTTTGGGGCGCGTATGTTTTGCGCATTCTCTTTACATACTACTTGTTTTGGGTTTTCTGTTTTAAAAACGCTTCCGCAGTATTTTAAACGTTAACTCTGATTTTGTTTATTAATCATATAGAGTCGTTCTTGGTAACTAATGACTGAGATCCTGGTATGTCACGCGCCTCGCGGTAAAACCCCGCACGCGGATTTTGAGGGTGTGACACTAAGGTACGGCAAACAAAAAATATAAAAAAATAAGAATATATCAAACAATTTCCAAAATAGACATTAAATATAAAACAAATTCCAAAAACAAATTCCTTAGTTAATTTATTATCAATAATCAAATCATTTTCATATCCAGGTTCATCTAGTGTGAGATCGATAACCTCCAAAAACCCTACATCTTCCATTGAGTCAAAAGCATCTCCACCCACGTCCCACATCTTTACAGCATCATTCGGATTCCTTGACAAAAGTTGAAGATTATTGTGGATGTAAACCAAGTCTTGAGCACGACTGGTAGTCAACCTGTTCCTCCTAAGCGAGTGAATAAATGCATAAGTACTTCAATTACGCTCAGCACAAGAAGAAGAACTAGGTTGCCCAAGTAATCTAAAAGCCAAAGTCTGGAGGAAAGGAGTTTGAGTACCAAAGTTAGCCCATCAATTCTTGGGTTCCATACTAGCCATTTATGAAATGCTTGTTAAATCCTCAAAAGGACCACTCTTCGTTGAAAACATTGCATATTCATTAAGAACTTTTTTATGCTCATCTTCATTAGGAAACAACTTTTTAAAACATTTAATCCTTTCTTGTGATATTTCACCATCTCTATGTGGAGCAAGCCTTTTAGAATCCTCTAGTAACCATTCATCACTATAATATCTACAACATTCAAAAGTGAAAACATAAGTAAATAATAGAAATCAATTATATAGCTTAAAATCATATACTTTGGATTTAAAGAGTGAGCTAAACAATGTAGGGGAGTGTTATTTTTCACCCATCGAGCCACTAAAATATCATGCACAACATGATAAAAGATACTTAAATCAGATGCCGAACGTTTTTCTTTCTTGTAGATCTCAATCTTCACTTTCTCAATCATCAAATCTCACATCTCATAGACCAAGTGTAAACATGGCTCGTCGGTGTCACAAACTCTAATCATCTCATATATAGGTCCAGTGAAACTAAGAGTATATGATATTTTTTCCCACCATTCATCATCCAAAATTTTTTCTTTAACAAAGCTTGCTTTCACAATGTCATCTTCTTTATAAGAAGGCCATTCTTCACTTATGACCATAGCTTGAAGACCCTTTTTGATTAGTTTTAATATCTTAAGCATCACAATGATGGAGGCAAAGCGAGTATCCGCAACCGAAAGCATTCTAAGAGGAGTGAACTTGTTGAAAATCGAGAGTCTCATGTTATGATTCATAATGAAATTTTTTATTGCAAGCGCATCTCCGTGAACTTCTTTTACCCATTTGCACTCTTCATATGTTGTTTCATTTGTTTCCATATTCCTTGGTGAACAAATGTTCTTCAAAGCAAAATTAAGTGTATGAACAACACATGGTGTCCAATAGATGTGAGGAAACTGACTCTCTACAATCTCTCCAGCCGCCTTACAATTTGTTGCATTATTAGTAATGATTTGCACAATATTTTGATGACCAATTTCACTAATGACTTCTTTCATCAAATCAGCAATAAAAAATCGATCTTTTACTTTCCCAAAACAATTAACTGCCTTCAGAGACGAAGGACCATTACCTGAGGTAGCCATGAAATTTATCAGAGGCTTTCTTATAGGATCACTCCAACCATCACTCATAATAGTCACACCTTTTTCTTTCCATGTAGACCTAAGTGGTTCCAATAGCCTATGAACATTATCTTTTTCTTTCTGTAGTAAGGTTGTTCTAAGCTTATTGTAACCAGGAGGGACATAAACATCAAATTTGTTGTTAGCAGCAAACTGAAAAGCCCTTACATAGTGAGTATTTCTTGCAAGATTAAAAGGTAAACATCCTAGCTATTTCTTGATCCAATTGGTCTTTAATTTCAACACCAAAAGCTCTTTCAATAGGGTTTGAAATACCTTTTCTTTTCTTAAATCCAACACCAGATTCACATGGCAACCCGACTTCTTTGGCTTTTGACTCGGCTTTATTCTCTTCGTGCACATCTTCTAATCGTTTCATCTCAAGTTTGTCACCTGATGTTGCTTTCTTGCAAATACTAATCCCAAGACCTATATAGAATACAAATTATAATTTATAAATATACAATACGAATCAATGAATCATAAAATATGATAGTATGATACAATCAACATAGAATACTAATCAATGATTCAATGATCATTACCCTTTATACCAAGCAAATGTGCTCTAACCCTAAAATATGATCCTTGTCTGATTTCACTGCAGAAGTTGCACTTAAATTTCCATGTTCCTCAGTTACCTTGTTTTTTGATTTTAGTAACATACTCCCACAATAGTGGTTCTTCTATTGATGTTGATGACCCTTATGTTTCTTGAGAAGCCATAATCGATTGAAGCCTTATTGTTCAGCTTATGACACCCAGAGAATATGAATGAACAATCAAGTTCATCATGATTCATGAATAATATTATAATATATTAAACTTCTTGTTAACTAATATAAAAATTTAACTATAATATATATATATATTATAATATATATAATCTAACATTTAGTCAAAATTCAATAGTCAATTTAGTCAAAATTCAAAAATTTAACTATAATATATATATATTATAACATATATCAGTGATAATCTTCTTAGACCTCAGTTCTCATTTCTCACCTCCAAAAGTCGATGTCTCGATGAAGTAACACTGTAACAGGATGTTCGGCTGTTCGATGTTCACCTCCAAAGCAAAAGTTGATGACGTTCGCTGTTCACCTCCAAAGCAAAAGTCGATGATGTTCGATGATGCTCGCTGTTCACCTCTAACGCAAAGGAAAAGTCGATTATGCTGTTGAATCTCGCAGACTCGCACAGATCGTTCGAAGAAGATGATTAGGCGGTACAGGTTTGAGGGAATTTTAGAGATTTTATACCGAAACCCTAAAATTAAGTCGAAACTCCATGGAAACTTGCTAGAAACGTTGCCTTAAATAACACCCGATACCGGTACGCAATCAAAGCGTTTCGGACGTGTTTCGGACGCGTTTCCGATTTTGAAAAGTACCCGAAACGGGTACCCCCTGTTTGGGCCACTTCGATGCTTCCGAGCTGTCATCATCATTGAGCTCTGAACACCAACACTTGCACAACCGTCAAAAACCAAAAAACAAAAGATTAAGGTTCAGGATCACCTTGCCCATCTTCATCGACCTATAACTTGCACCCAAAAATACATAACAAAACGGAAACAACAAGAATCAGGGTTAAGATCAGAAATACCCAAAAGAAAATCTCAAGCAGTAGATAAACAACAGCCAAACATGAAAAACCCATATATCCAACACACGATTAGGGTTAAATGTAACCCTAACTCTCAGATAGGCTTTGGCACATCATCATGGAGCCGAACGTTGATTCAAAGAACATGCATACCTGAATAGCTTCACCGGAATCAGGATGCAACGTTGCCATCCTTCCCTAGAAGGCGACCGTTAGCTTGACGTCAACCAGAAACGAGAGGTAGAGCGGCAATAGGCTCCATAACCATCGCCACCATCATAAACCATGGGTAGATCGGGTAGATTTAAAAACTCACAGCTTTAAACCATCCACCGCCACCACCGCCACATTCTCCACTGCCATTGCCACCGCCACAAAGAAACTCTAAAACGAAAACGGACAGCGACAAAGGGGTCCGCACCACCACCACCACCACCTTGAACAACAAAGGGGAAGCGGGGGCGACGGTGACAACCACGACGACCAAGCCACAAAACCTCATTCTCTCTAAAAAATGGTGCAGATGAAGAAAGTGAAAAGCCATTGTGAAAAGAGTGCTTAATTTATACATCGTGTACAACCGCCTCCATAAATCCACATAAGAAGAGTAAAACTCACTTGACCAAAATGGAAGAACCCAAGAAACAAATTATTCATATACTTGCTTTATTAACACATAGCTTAATATTACTAAACCATTTCTAAAACTTTGTGTCTGTTGCTTCTTATTAGGGTGCATTTTTTTTTATTTTTTTTGGAATTATGGATATGAAGGATGATATTGAGTGCCAAGGTAATTATTTTAATCAATAATTCCTAGAACTATAAGAATTAATTTATTAGAATTTGGGTTTCCCATACTTTGAAGTCTCAAACTTTTTGGTTGTGTAATACACCACCTATAACCTATCACTAGAATATGTCTTTGATATTGTCACAGCATGTTCGGTTCCTCTTTTTCTTTACGGTTGGCAGACTATGATTGAATAGTATTTACAGCCCGTGCTTTATTTTTATTTGAATGAGTGACTTATATTATAAGGGTTTGTTATGAGTAGTTGTGAATATTTTTAAAAGTGGTTGTGAGTGAATGATTAAGAAAAGGTAATGATTATCGTATGAAAAATATTATTTAATTAAAAAAAATAAAGAAAAAATAGTGATCGATTTATAGTGTAACTATAAGGATGTGCATGAGAGGATGGATTGTTCTTTCACTCACAATCACTTATAACCATCCCCTATAATATAGGACACTCACTCACATATATATAGAGAACGGGCTGTGAATGCTCTAAGAAAAACTAAGAGAGTTGGTTTAACTGTATTAACTAATTTATATAATATTTTAATGTTCGTTTGTGAGAGATGCGTTTATTATATATGTCTTCCCGCTTCATATAATCCCGTTTTACAAGAAAGATTTCAAAAATTGAAAAATGAGTTAAAGAGAATGATCGTGAGATCTGACAAGGAAGACTAAGATGCATTTACATAAAGCTAGATATGAAAGAAACAAATAATTGAGCATTAAAATTTTTAAATGGATTATGTTGATGCTTCGATCTCTTAATTGAAAATGAAGTTAATCATTGTCGTATTTTTACTTTTCTTGACAAGAGGTCGACATCAAATCTCTTCAAAGTCACATTTCTTATCGTTTATTTTGAATTCGGTTTGAGCACAAACATATAAAGATATCATTAATTATAAGTCTCGTTTAATTTAAAGACAAAGTGGATTTTAATAGCCCATTTATTACTTCATTTGACAATAATAATTCATACTTACAATTAAACAACTATCACTCTTAAATATTGACTTTTGTTACCAATAACAATCTCAGTTGTACAATTATCATAAATTTACATCGATTTACACTTAATTTGCATTCAATTTCCCTTGTAAGTTTCTCATTTCGTCAATCATCATTGGAACTGAAGTCGAGTGGAAAACAAGTGTAAATATGTGAAGATTATGCTAGTACTAGAATCACCTTTAATTGATAACAAAAATGAAAGTTAAAAATGCCAATGATTAAAATATTAATTTGAATTATTATCAACTAAATGGTTATATTTTATAATATTAAAATCCAGTTAAGGAAATGAGATGGATAAATTGTACACTGGAAACTAAGAAAAAGCCAAATATAACATCATTAAACACTTCATTAATTCCGAATAATAGAATGATCAAATAGACTTGGACAGTTGGCCGTGTTAGATCTAAGACTAATGTAAAATCCTTCCTATACCACGAAACTATATATCGATAACAAAGTTTTGTATTAAAGAAAACATGATTCATGTTATTACAATCAAGATGGTAGTTTTACACATCTTGTAAGTGCTTGCAGTGAAATTATTCTTCATTTGGAAGTTCACTTAGAACTTGAACTTCTGTCTCTTTTGGAAGATGAAAGTATAGCATCAATGGCATCTTTCACTTGTGAAAGCTCAGGTGGTTTTCCACCTTGCACTGGCCAGAACTCATCTGTTGCCAACACCTTCAAATATAATTAAAAATGGTTCTATTAAATGCATGCCCAAATATACAAAATATTAATCAATCTCCAGTATATATTAATTTGCTTCCTTACCTTCACTTGCAGTTGTAAGAACTTTACATAACTAATTGCTTTCTCTAACATGGTAACCAAATCAACCTGAAGTGAAAATTCAATTTCATATAAGTATATATAATAGTGTTCACAAATTGATTATTCAGATCATAATTTGCCCAATAATTAAGTACCTTGGAACCGTTTGGCACCAGATCCTGAAGAACTTTTAGCCGCTCACTGATTCGCTCTCTTCGATTCTGTTTCAACACATTCATTCCAATCATTATTCAATCTTACTTTGCTTTAAATTCAAGTAGTTAAGTGTCTGAATTTGTGTGTACTGTGTTGCTTCAGACAGAAGAAACTTGACTAACATAAGCTAAATTAATTACCTTGGCTGCAATACTTTGTGGATCTTTGGGTTGAGCTGACTTTTGCTTACTCTTCTTTGTTGCAGTGTTGGTAGTACATTGTTTCTTAAATGCTTGCTCACTCTCTCCCTGCAATTTTAGATTCAAATTTCAGTATTTAATATGATGGGATCTTGAATATATAAACAATTACACAAAACTAATGAAATGAACATACCGAATGAGCTCGCTTATGAAAAGATGATTCATGTGTTGCAATGTAATTATCAGAAGCTGAGGGATTTGCCCATGCAAATGAGTCTAATTCATTTTGGTGATGATTTTCTTTGACACTACCACTTTGAAGGCCATTAATATTCTCCAACAAACGCATGCTATCAAACGAACCAGACCCAAGATTCATGAGCTGATCAGGGCTCAAATTACTCGAATACGGTTGCTCGTCGTTCCCTTCAAAGCTAAGGAAACATGAACCACTTCCCCCTTGCATGAAATTATGATCATAGTACCCCGGCTTGAAGCTTATGACCGAATGACCATCTTCCTGCTGCAACTGTTGTTGATGATTTGTAGCACTTCGGTAAAGAAACCCACTGGAGTTTGTAGCGCTACCCGGGCTAGAAATTGAAGAAGAATTTGAAGAACTTCCTGCAAAATTCCCTTTCTTTTCGGGGCTTTCACTCTCTTCAAATTCAGGGTTCGGTGTCGCATAAAATTTGAATGATTGATGGACTAAACCAGAGATGTGTGAAGAGTGATCATTAGGGTTTCTTTCTTTGGCAAGTGCCATTGTTTAAAAGGTTGAATTGGTGAGCTATAGGCATGTGATTGTGGATATATATGGGGGTTCTGCTGGAGCTTCTGAGCATTAGAAGTAAATGATATTATTTTAGGGATTGTTAGCTGTCAGTGCATGAGAAATAGGTGAAAGCATGAAGATGACTAGAAGAAAACAGCAAAAGGATCGCCGGATTGCTCGCAAAACCCACGTCTATGAGATTCCACACCACCATGTATAATTTAATTGCATGCATTGATACAAGGACAAAATATTATATAACAAAGAATATGTTGAGTGTAATATGTTTGTTTTAAAAGAATGAGGTTAGAGTTTTAGACGGTGCCATCGCGTGCACGTGGCCGGCCCGTCGCCGACATGGACCGCGCCCGCCGGATGGGCGGCGATGGGGGGTGATGGTTTGAGGTGGGTAATCCGTCCGCAAGGGCGTTGAGAGGGAGAGGTGGTGGTGGGCCCCACTATTAAAAATGATTTTAAATTAAAATGTTTTAAAAATTTTTAATTAAAATAATAATTTAAGTATAATATTTTAATTAAAATATGTTAATTAAATAAAAATATTTTTAATTTTTTTTTACATTTATAAAAATAATTTTTATAGAGTTTATTTTTTTATTTTTTAAAATCTTTTTTGTTTTATCTATAACGGCTACTTTTTTTGTTTTTTTCATAACGGCTAGTTTTTTTTATTTATAACGGCTACTTTTTTTGTTTTTTCATAACGGCTAGTTTTTTTCTTCTATTAATAACGGCTACTTTTTTTTTATTCATAACGGCTAGTTTACCTATTATAAATATGTTTCATTCACTTGAGAGTTTTTCTCAAATCACACTTCATCTTCTTCCTAACATTCTAAATCTCAATAACGGGACACCACCATCATTCAAGCACACCTACAGATATTTAAAAGCTTACGTAACCAGGACGCGCACAATGCATTGCGAAACGATCTAATAGAACATCTCTGGGCGAATAGGGGGATTACAGAGTAGTTTTGTTATTGTTTCTATCTATTAATTTCGTATGGTAGTTTATATTTTATTGTTTTATGTTGTTGTTTTTATTTTATTTTAATGTAGTTTTTGTTTAATTTTATTATTTTCTTATTTAAAATTATTTAATTTAAGTATTTAACTTGATCATTTGATATTTAATTTTATTATTTATTTTATTAAATATATTTACAATAATTTAAATATCTTTATTTAAAGTAAATAAAAAAGAAAATATGAGGTGGAAAAACAAAGGTGTTTGTGGGAAGGATAGTGTCGGGAGTAAAAAATGTTTGCGAGAAGAATGGGTGGAGGTGAGTGGAAAAGCTGATGTGACATGCTGATTATGACTGTTTGTGGGAAGGATAAGCTGTAGCGTTGTGAACAGCCTTATACTTATACGTATAGTAGCGATTGGAATCAAGAAACTGTAAATTTACTCTCAGTGTACATTAAAGCATGCACATTATAGTCTTTAAAAACATTTTTTTTATAAAATATAAGGAAAATTTTAACAAGTCGTTCCATGCTTTACACTTTTTCTTAGACATGCATTATAAAAATTATATATATAGGTTAATTAAACAATGAATTATTATATTTACCAACTTATTATCGTTCCATGCTTTACAATTTTATTCATAAATTATAAAGATTTTATATATAGGTTGAATAATGAATTCTTATATTTACTAACTCATTATTCATTTTTCATAATTTTTTATGTGAGTGAAAGAAAGAAAAAGATTAGTATGAACTGACTAAAAAATATTATTTAATTAAATAGTAATAAAGATAAAAGATGAGATGCAAGTGGTTTGTAAAAAATAAAGATGAATTTTAATTAAATTATAAAAATGAAAATAAAAACTTTACTGTGAATACTCTAATTAACCCTAGTAAAGTTTTACTACTAGGAAAAAGAATTGCTACCCACTTTTAGGTCGCAAATGTCAAGGAAATGAAACTTGTTATGCATCTGTGACAAAAGTAATTTTTCAAATAATATATCTTATGAAATAGTTTGTGCCCAATTTGTGACAAAATTGTGACAAAAAAGGTGTGTCAGAATTTACTATACATTTTCTATATAACCTCCTAATTGTTATGAATTTAGCGATATACGTTGTTATTGTTTATAATGTTATTATTATTAAAGATATTGTTTATAAAGTTAACTAACACATACACATGCTAACACACATAACATATATAGACTTACATACATGTATGTACACAAACACGAAACATACATGGATGCACACACGTACATGTTTGTTTGGGTATATGTTTTGGTGCTTTTGTGTGTATATATGTATGTATATCATGTATATACAGGGGTGTAGATGTTTGTGTATGTACTTTTGTGTTATTTTGTGTGCATACGTGTATGTAGGGCTGTTCACGAGCCGAACCGAGCCGAGCCAGGGCAAGCTCGAACTCGGCTCGAATTTAAACCGAGCCAACTCGGCACGGTTCGGTTTTAAAACCGAGCTAGAAATCCGGGCTCGAGCTCGGCCCTGTTCGTTTTGGCTCGGTTTTAATTTCGTAAACACAATTAAAAAAAATCAAATGCAAAACAAATTTAAAATACTACATAACTCATTACCGGTTTATAACAAGTTTCACAAAATATGAATTAGTTTAAAGAAACTAAGTTCAACTTTAACAAAATGCAAATAACTTCATCATTATCTAAATTGAACGAATAAAACCCGTAACACACATACAACTAGTAGTATATATTTAGTAAATAAATTAAAAGTATGTTTGAATAATTTATTCTAATATATAAAAATAAACATTCCAAAACAAACATTATAGTTTAATATTTTGATAAAAAGATTAGTTAAAAAATATATTATATTCTTAATAAATAAGTAAATGCAATGATATATGTTATATACATAAAAAAACATATATATTACAAGTAAAACAATCCGAGCCATACCGAGTCGAGCTAACAAGCAAGCTAAACCGAGCCGGCTCGGCTCGTTACGAACTGAGCCGAGTTTAGCTCTTTTTCATACCGAGTCGGCTCGGTTCGGTTCAGTTTAAAACCAAGCCATTTTGAGCGAGCTTTTTTCGAGCTTTCTCCGAGCGAGCTTCGAGCGAGCTACGAGCCACGAGCTATTTGGACGGCCCTACGTGTATGTGTATCATTTGTCTTCGTGTGTGTATAAATGTATGTGTATATGATTATTATTACTTGTATAGATAAGGTTATAATAATTCTTATTATTTTATACAAGTATTATTATGATTATTATTGTGTAAGGCCTCATTACCAGATAACTTACAATTAAATTACACATCATAAACATATTTCATAAACTGAAGTTAAAAGCGTAGCAATCTAATATAAATGTCATTAACTAACCAAGGTCTTTATTATTACTTATATTATTGTACTCTTTTACATATCAAAGAGTACATTAACTACAAACATTAGCTATTAATAATGGGATACTAGTCTTTAAATGTTGGGTAGCCCCCGAATCCATATCAAGCAATAATCATTTGATGCTCAACTTGATACGCATAGCAAAATTCAATGTTACTGATGAGTTTTAGTGTTGGGTCATATGAGGTTGGTGCAACCAAAACAACACTTAGAGTATTTTGAAGTACAATTGAAGAAGTCTTCCGAAGACAAAGTTGCTCTTCCGAAGACAAGTTGAAGATCTTCCGAATCTTAAGTATGAAGAACTTTCGAAGGAAAACTAAGTCTTCCGAGACTAAGTAGTTTTCCTTTCAAAGTATATGAAGAACTTTCGAAGGTAGAACCAAGTCTTCCGAGACCAAGCAGTTCTCATTCCGAAGTATTCACACTTAAAAGATCCAAGACAAAGTCTTCCGATGAATGAAGTCATGAAGACTTACAGAAGACTCGAAGACTCGGAAGAAGTTGTTTCTTTTGAAGTATAAATGGTCTCGGAAGAAATTTATTCTTCTGAAGCCATTTTCCTTCGGAAGAATCAACTATGAACAAGTGGAAATAAGTATGGGTTGTCTGACATCCGCTGCCAACTCTGATATACTGCATGGCCCTTTCCCACGCCCATGTAGTTGACCATACTTTAATCCATTGTTCACCTTTATCAGTTAGTACAGTTACCATTCTTAGTTGGTGACAAAAGGTAAGTCATGGACCTGTCATGACTACCTAATCTAGGATAGTATTTTATCTTAGATACTTTACTTCTAGCAATGTAGTATTTGTCTAGTGGTAAATTCCAGCTGGTTTTCCAAGTATAACTGGCTGTAGATAATAGTATATATAGTTTCTCATTGTAACTTAAGTAACCATGCTTGTAAGAGTCTTGTAATACTGAGTTGAGAAATAATATATACAAGTATTTTGAAAACCATTCTTGTGTTCATTAACTTATTATATTATTGTCTAATTAGTTAAAGATTCTGCTTCATCAACCTAGTGAGATTAAGTGAGTTTGTGAGATAAACTTGTGTTGTGAGACCAACACCAATCCTGCAATTGGTATCAGAGCTTTTTAGGCTCTTGATTGTAAGATCTAACCATCCCAAATCACCCGTGTTTCTTCACACTTACTCACTTCACTTAAATGGCTCGTAACCAAAAATTTTCTGAGTCTGAGATGGGAACCATGACCAAGGCTCCTATCATCACCCTTGATGATTTTGGAACCTGGTGCAAATGTATTGAAGGTTTCATCAAGTTTCAAGACAGCCGCATGTGGAGATCTGTCACTCATGGTCCTTACAAGCCAAAGGTGGCGGCCCCGGCTGGTTATGGTGCCATGATTGAGAAAGCTGTTGAAGACTACTCTAATGAGTTCTATTGGAAAGATGGACTTCTTCCTTAGAATTCAAGTGATGTAGATGGAAGAAGGGTTCTTCATCAATCAATCTAAATATGTCAAGGATATCTTAGAGAGATTTGAGATGAAAGATTGTAAGCTAGCCAAGACACCTATACCCAGAAATTACAATCTTTGTCCTGATTCTGAGGGGGAGGACGCTGATCAGCATCAGTATAGGGTGATTATAGGATCTCTGATGTATCTCACTACAAGTAGACCTGATATCATATTTACAACCTGCATCTGTACAAGATATCAGGTTGCTCCCAAGGTGTCTCACCTAGTTGTTGCTAAGAGAATTCTTAGATACCTCAAATGAGCTCCCAAACTGGGTCTCTGGTATCCTAATAATAAGGACTTCAATCTCTATGGGTACACTGACAGTGATTATGGTGGCTACAACATCAACAAGAAATCCACATCCGAAGGATGTTAATTTCTTGGTGGAAGGATTATCTCCTGGCAATGCAAGTAGTAATCATGTGTCTCTACATCAACTGCTGAAGCTGAATACATTGTTGCTGCAAGCTGCTGTGCTCAACTGCTATGGATTCAGAATCAGATGCTGGACTATGGTTTTAACTTCATGGAGACTCCTATCCACATAGACAACAAGAGTGCCATTTCTATCATAGAAAATCCGGTCAAACACTCCAAGACAAAGCATATCGACATCAGGTATTATTTCATTAGAGATATTCATGAGAAAAATCTAATAAAGCTAGTCAAGGTGAATTCAAATGAACAATATGCTGACTTGTTCACCAAAGCCTTTAATGAATAAAGATTTAAAAATTTAATTACAGCTATTGGGATGATTAACATTTACTAGTCTTTCTTTTTGAAAAAACCTCTTTAATATGTCTTGTCTATGTTGTCTACATACAATCTAAGCCCTGTTACAAGAAGGTTATCTTCAAAATTTTTCTAAGTATAAATTCTTCTGAAGAGAAATTTACCCTTGGAAGAGAACTTTATCTATCTTCGAAGGCAAATTCCTCTGCATAAATATTCTCTTCCGAAGAGTTCTTATCCTCGGAAGAACATTTAATCATAGATTAAATCCACTTCCTAAGCTTACTAACCTCCTTTCTTAAAAGAAGACTGTACTCTCGAAAGCAAACTTGTCATTGAGACATGCTTTGCTTTCGGAAGTAAAAATGGCTTCGGAAGACAATACTGAGAAACACAAGTATTTTCTCTCGGAAGCAATTTTACCTTCGGAAGAAAACTTTTACTGTGTAATGGAAATCTTTGGGCCTCACTCTGTAAAAAGTAAGATTTTATTGATGATTATCGAAATATTTTGAATGGTTTATCTTACCGCCTCTGTCAAATCGAAACCTAAACACTCCTTTCACCTTATCGATTTGGCTTTTTAACCCCTATTTAAAAACTTCCAACTCTCTTTATTTACTTTCATTACCACTGCAAAAGCCCCAAATTTCCACTATCTTCTTCACTTACTTTCAATTTCCTTCGATCAAACAGTACTCCTTTAAACAATGGCCCTAAATCCCCAACATAACCAAGTTGTCATCCTTGATTCTTCAAAGGATGCTGACTTTGCCCCTATTGTCGAATTTCTGTCCCAATCGACATATTTCACTTCCCTCACTGTTAACTCCACCATCTACTCTAACCATATGGCTAAATTCCAGTCCAATGGTCGATGCGAGACAATCAACGATGAATGGGTCATCAGATCGAGGATCTGCGGCTAGGAGATCACAATAACTAAATCAACCATCAGGGAGCATCTGGAGCTTCAAGATGAGGGCGCCCCTACTGAATTCACTAATTCTGAGTTGGAAAACACTTACACTCAGATAGGATATGGTGGCGATGTGAGCAAGTCAACAGTCTACAAGTTCAATTTCCCCTATAATTGGAAGTTCTTGCTACACATCGTCCTACACCACCTATCCAACAAGTCTGGGGGATGGGATCAAATCCCATATGATTTGGGCTTCCTAGTCCACGGGTTGGTAAAGGGCCTACGCTTAAACTAATCTTTGTGCTGAATAACTTAAGAGGCAATCTCATCCGGGATCCATTCTACATGTATCCCCAGTTCATTCAGCATATCATCAATTATGAGCTAGACCAGGACAAACTACAATATGCAGATGTTCTACTGGTCCCTCACATAAGGCCTGGCATCATCAAAATTATGAAGAAGGTGTCCACCAACTTCACTGGAAGGTTCACTGATCTTCTTCCAGCTATGCTTGAGCCAACGGCTCCTGTGACATCCCTGCAAGCCCAGCAGGTGATGAACCCACACCAGACACCACCACTCTAATGCCAATCATTTCTTCCCACCCAATCAAGATTACTTACACAAGACGCCCCAAACGAACCTCTAAACAATCTACTCTGCTTGATCAGGTCCCCTTCGTTCAATCCAAAAAGGCTAGAGTGGAACTCAGGGCTCCCACTCAGCCAGAGGTCCAACCATCCTCCACCATTGACCTCAATGTCAGTATTGAGTCTCCTCAGTCTCAACCTGATGAGCCCACAATTCAAGCCATTAGCCCTCAGGGTGAGTCTCAACACTCCCCTGAGCAGCCAAAAAGGACAGCCATATCATTGGCTCAACTGCTATTGCAGAGGAGCCATTAGGTGCTGACCAAGGTCCCAGGTCACTAGATATAACTTCTCTATCCTTTATTGACCTATAAACTCAACCTGATGAGGACATTATGTTTCATCCGGGCCATGAAGTTGATCTACCACACCACTCTCAAGATCAAATGAGCCCCAGGGAACCTCTAATGTCTAGCAGACATCAGCTAAACCTAACTGAGGTGAGCCAAACTGGTATGGAGGTGACTTATGTAGACTCAACTGCCACTACTGAGAGTGTTTCACTAACCTCTCAGGATAGTGGTAACATAAGTGAGACTGAGTCTACAGCAACCTTGCCAATTGATGACTCTAAAAGAGACATCATTAAGCAAGGGTATCCAGGGCGCCAAGAAACCACTACTGGGGGTGATGATGAACATACTCGGTATGTTATCTCATCTCCTAATGATTCTTCAAAAGAAGATGAGGGTAGTCTGAAACTCATTGTCAGAGACCTGCTTTCTAAAGTCTCAAACCTTGAATCAAAGGTTAAGACTTTAGAGGACAGGTCTACCACTCAGCAACTTGAGATTGAACATCTAAAGGCTCAACTAGCTGAGACGCAGATTAAGAAGTCTGTTAGGCATGTACATACTCAGGTTTCTTTAAGTTTTTCCTATAGCTCATCTACTTCTCAAGATGATGCTACCAAAAAGGGAGAGAATGTACAGGAACAAAGACATGTGGAACCACCCAGCTTTGCCATCACAACAACTTCCTTTGATACCATATCTTCTTTTTATCCTACACAGCAACACCTTGCAACCATCTTCCCTCAACTAGATCCTATTACTATTCAAGTGGACCCAAGGATGCTTATAGACTTCAAAAGATTCTTAACTACATTTCTGATAAGCTCCTCCATTGAACAACCTTCCCCTGATGTAGTCGTTGCCTACTTTGGAGCTGATGAGCTTCAAAGGCTGAGTGCACCACCAACCTCTGAAAATGTAGTTGGTTAACCTAAGGTCTCTATTGAACCTGAGGTTAACTTCAAAGGGGATATACAGACTCATGGCCCAGCAACCGATTTAGAAGGGACAGGTAGTGTAGTTCCAATTACTTCCGAAGCAGAAATTCAAGCTACGGAAGGAATAATTGAACTATCTTGCTTGTCCGATGATCTGTTCATCACAGAGGCCATTCTTGACCTTGCCTCTAAGGTAAACAGTGAGGACTTCCTTACAACCCCTTTATCTCAAACACCACAAGTCCAACCACACTCTCCCCAACCTGAATCCTCTAAACCTGCGTCTCCAAAGGTTGAATCTTCCTATGATCCTAAAGGGAAGAGGAAGCTCACTGCTGAGGAGCTTCTAGAGGAGGAAAGGTTGGAAAAGCTTAAGAAGAAGGTAAGAATTGATACTGGAAGCTGTTGGCTGCAAGCAGCGAAGCAGCAACAACTGCTCAAGAAAGTATCAACAACAAGAGGAGAGTGGAGGTTATAGACAGGCTCATAAGCCTGGGAGTAGTCAATAAAGATATCCTTCTACTCCCACTTGATGAGCTTATAAAGCTGGACAAGGCAACCTTGCTACAAAAAGAAAAGGAGGAAGCAGCCAGGTTGGTTGAAGAAGAGGAGAAGAGAAAAAGAAAGGAAGAGGCTATGGAAAGGGAGAGGTTGGAGAGGATAGCCTTTCTCTGCTCTAGAGGCTACCCTCAAGAGAAGCTGGCACCTCATGATTATGATACGATCTTGTTTCTTTTTCACAAAGAGCAAGATCAAATCAACAAAGAGAGGAAGAGAACTGCCAGGGAGAAGCTAAGGGAGAAGAAGAATAAGGAGGAAGAGGCAAAGCTTGCAGCTGCCAAGAGTGAAGGAGATAAGGAATGGATGAAGTAGACAAGTGGGTCCTATGTCTGAGAAGACCCTACAGCGACATGTCAGTGACATCAAGGCTGATATTCGCTTAGGAAGAAGGCAGGAGGTAATTCAAACACCAAGTGTTCAGAAGAAGGCACCCAAACCAACACCCAAACTAGCACCCAAACCACAACCTACACCCATATCTTTTCCCTTCCCCATTAAAACTAAACCAACCACTAAGTCTTACACCCCTGAACCCACACCATCAGCCTTACCTACACCCTCACCCACTGCTTCCCAATAACCACCACCACCACCACCAACTATCCTTAAACCCAAAACACAACCCAAAACCCAATCTATACCCAAACCATCTTCTGAAACATCTAAGCCCCTGACATTAGAAGAGTTTAAGGAGATCAAGAAGAAGCTCATCAACCGCACAACACTGAGCAACATCTCCTATGAGGAAGAGACAATTAAGCTGAAATATAGTGATGGCTCTTCCAGTTCCCTCACAAGAGATGCATTCTTTGATTTGCCTAAGGGAACACTAGACCAAGCTCTCCAACTTCTTGCAACCAATTCAAATGTTCTTACAGAAGAAGAAAAGTGGTTAAGAAGGAGACTGGTGACTCTGCTAGACACTAGGAAGGGAGACAAGCTTTCAACCAAACCCCTCAATCCTAGAAAACAAATAGTCCAATGGAGGTTCGATGAACCTTCACACAGCTTTACTGTGGAAAGGGAGAACGGTGAAGTAAACGGGGTTGATACTTTATCTCTGTTACACTCCAGCAGATTTGGCATTACTGAGTTAGCAGAGAAACCATTCTCTAATCCCTCCAACTCTCAGGTTGCTACTCACATCAGAAATCATCTAAGCAGTCTTCATCTGGCTGAGATTACAAAAAAAGCCAAGATTGAAGAAGAGTTGAAGAGGAGAGCAAAGGAAGAAGAAGAAGGAGCAACCAGACAAGGAAGAACATTCCTGCAAATGGTTGAAGGTCCAACTTCAGAACCAATAGTTAGATGGGAATATGACTATAATTCCCATCAACTAACCTCTTCAGAGGGACGCAGCAAAGGATGCGTGTCATTTAAAGCAACAGACTTGATCTATTATCTATGAATAACTTGTACAAGCTCCTCACCACCACATCAGGGAAGAACAAGGAGACATACAAATATCTTCTTTCCCTGGTATTGAAGACCTTACGGAGCAGAAGGAAGTGAAGTTTTGGTAGCATCAGCCTAGGGGGAGTTTTTTGGATCATATGAGGCTGGTGCAACTAAAACAACACTTAGAGTATTTTAAAGTACAATTGAAAAAGTCTTCCAAAGACAAAGCTGCTCTTCCGAAGACAAGTTGAAGATCTTTCGAAGCTTAAGTATGAAGAACTTCCGAAGGAAAACTAAGTCTTTCGAGACTAAGTAGTTTTCCTTCCGAAGTATATGAAGAACTTCCGAAGGTAGTACCAAATCTTCCGAGACCAAGCAGTTCTCCTTCCGAAGTATTCACACTTAGAAGATCCAAGACAAAGTCTTACGAAGAAGGAAGTCATGAAGACTTGCAGAAGACTCGGAAGAAGTTGATTCTTCCGAAGTATAAATGGCCTATGAAGAAATTTATTCTTCCAAAGCCATTTATCTTCGGAAGAATCAACTATGAACAAGTGGACATAAGTATGGGTTGTCTGACATCCACTGCCAACTCTGATATACTGCATGGCGTTTTCCCATGCCCATGTAGTTGACCATACTTTAATCCACTGTTCACCTTTATCAGTTAGTACAGTTACCATTCTTAGTTGGTGACAAAAGGTAAGTCATGGACCTGTCATGACTACCTAATCTAGGATAGTATTTTATCTTAGATACTTTACTTCTAGCAATGTAGTATTTGTCTAGTGGTAAATTCCAGCTGGTTTTCCAAGTATAACCAGCTGTAGATAGTAGTATATATAGTTTCTCATTGTTACTTAAGTATCCATGCTTGTAAGAGTCTTGTAATACTGAGTTGAGAAATAATATATACAAGTATTTTGAAAACCATTCTTGTGTTCATTAACTTATTATATTATTGTCAACTTAGTTAGAGATTCTGCTTCATCAACCGAGTGAGATTAAGTGAGTTTGTGAGATAAACTTGTGTTATGAGACCAACACCGATCCTACATTTAGTTTTAATTTTAGCAAGATAAACTATAGCATATTATACTTTAGCATAGTTGTTTGTAAGCAAAAGCACGTTACCGTGAACAAGTTCATGCTATTATCACAACTTTAGTTTTGTCTATTACTTTTGAAATGTCTTTTTTATCATTACTTTAACCATACTCTAGCTGGCTTTACTATTTATAAGTGTCTTTACTTTAACTATACTTTAATTTTAAAAACATACCTTAATCTTTCATTCAATTTCGTAAGAGTAATATCTATTGCATCTTAATAACATACATAACATGATCGTAGCATAACCATGCTATAACAAGCTCATAGCATAATCCTTATAATTTGGTCATGATATAAAGACTTTTAACCCCTTTACTAGACAAGACTTAAACATACATACATATTTAACATATCCTTATATAATTTCTCTCTTACACTTAAACAAACTGCTTGTGTATACATAATCTGTATCATATCATTATAACATCATTTTCTTGCACATAATCAAGACTTAATCATAGCATAATATAACTTACCTAACATAAGAACATGTATAAACATATATATCTTTTTTTCATTTTATTGCATAACACCCTTTCTTACCCACTATAAGGCGTGTCAAATTCATTTGTTATCGTATATCTTTCATGTACATATACAAGACTTAATTATTTCCTTACTTCTTTACTTTATCATATTTTAACCTCTTTAGACATACCTTATTTTCAAAACTTTAATACTTTTTTACTTTGGCACTAAACTATACATATTGTCACATGCTATGTCTTTACAATACACAAGCGTAACCTATTATAGGAGGGGTTGATACAGTGGTCTTAATCACATACGGAGGGTATATGCAGCTGTGGAGATACATGCCTATTACGAGAAAACATGAGAAATCTTTCTAAGTATGGTGAGATGCTGAGGTTCTAGTCAGGTGTGGAGCTTATGGATTAGGTATGGAGGTTATATAATAGGTTCAGGGAGGGTTAGAGGTCATTTCTGTCTAATATGGTAAGATATGGAAGTTCTACTATTAGATGCGAAGGAACAATCTCAGGTTGGGGAAATTGTTTAGAAATTCTTCAAAGTGTTATGCGATGTAGGGAATATATTCAGCTAGGGAATACTGTTTAGTTGCATGGAGATCACATCAGTTGTGGAGGTTATACTTGATTTGCGGAGTTTATAGTTCAATTTCAAAGCAACAACCTAAAAATCAGTCTACATGTTCTCACATGCGGAGGTTATAATTAGATACGAAGGTTTGGGGTTAGATAGAGAACACCCAGCTTCAATGGCACTAAGATGCTCTAGTTTGATTCTTTACCTCTCTCATTACTTGTTACTTTATCATATCAAACATCTAGATATTAGGGTTTTATATGAACATTCATCTTGCCTGCAAAGGATCACACGTGACCATCCAAAACCCTAACATAACTTTGTCAAAGTTGCAAACTTTACGTTCAAATCTAACATATTTTACGTTTAATGTTAACTCAAAGATTTTTCTATCTTTTTTTTGTTAGTAGTCGGAGCGTTACAAATTAATATACATTGTGTCGAAATTGTAGGCCAAATTTGCAACGTTTTTCTGATAAAGAAAATAAGGTTTTTTATACTATGTCACATTACTATTGTAAATTTGACACATAAATTAGATTTTATATGAGTCCGAACCTAGCTTGTAGTGTTTCTTTCCGGATATCTATTATTTTAAGAGACTTATAGACAATGATCCTAGGATCATTTCATATGAACATGATCTAATGCATTTAGAAACAATGCATAGAGAAGATGAAAAATCTAAGAAATATAAAGTCATCAAAAGAACTTACATTTATAACTTAAAAATAGTAGATCTTGATCAATTTCCAATGATTTATGATAATCGTCACTAGTAGTTGCTTAGAGGTGTTAGATCGCTTCGAGCCTGCTCAGCTATCCTTGCAACTAGCTAAGCTTGTTGGTTCTATGGGTTTGCCACATGTTGTAGTTTATTCGCTAGGTCACATGTAGCTCCACATCCCATGCCTACTTCATCTGCATTGATCTCATCTCTTTATCTTTTAAGGCATTCACCTACAAACATAAAACATTATAGTCATGTTCAGTATTTTGTTTACGATCATATTTGATGATGGATTATAAACGCATATATTTGACGAAAGACTGGGAGGGTATTCGGCCTCCAACACTATGCTCCCATAACCGGAGGGTATTCGACATCCAACACCATGCTCCCATAACCATGGGTCATCCAAAGCTTTAATGTTAAGCTTGATATTAACATGTCTCTTATATATAACTTTGCACATATACCTCTTCTACTGTTTTAAAAACAAAACATTATATATATATTCTAAATATCAAGTTTAATATGCATTAAGGGTTGTACTATGTGTTTTATTGGTTGTACTCATCTTTTGTTTTTTGTTTTTATAATTTTTAACATTTTTATGTTAACCCACTACTTTACATCTTTTACAATTTAGCCCCAATATTTTTTGTACTTTCAAGTTTAGTCCCCAATACTTTTTATATTTTAAAAAAAGTTATCGTTTTATGTTTCGGTCTAAATTTTGCGAGTTAACACACATAAGCTTGCGTGTGTGGTTCAACGTTTTTACGTTTATTTTACCCCGTTTAATGGCTATGTCACAATGCGTTGGTTCTAGATCGATTTGCTTATTGTTTTATATGTTTTTACTTTTTGCGTGCGTGGTTTAACATTTATACATCTACTTTTTGTTCGGTTTTATTTTTTTAATTTTTTTATAGGAGTTTTTTCAATGGCGGTGGTGTGCCATTGGTAATACTAGGCATAGTTCTACGCATCCCGCTGCAACACGAGGGGGCTTAATACTAGTAATTAGCCAATTTATAAAATTCCACACAACATACTTATTCTCAGTCCCTTTGAGTTTATTAAGAGTGCATTTGTTTCTCTATGATCCCCTAAGTTTATTATATTTGTTTTTTTTTTGATATCGGATTGTGTTACGTTACCTATTTCGTTGGAAGAGGGCAGAATTTAAGTAATCTTTTTGCTATTCTCAACTTATCTTTAAAAATTTAACTATATATAGAAAAGGCTTAAACACATATAACACAAAAAAGTACGTTAAACTTTATACGTTTTGCCCATCATAGGGTAATTTACATTTAAGAGCGTCACATGCATGTTATCCAATAATAAAAGGATATATGTTTTTATAAATGGAATTATAGTCTTATAACTTAATTTGATTAATCAAATGTTTTTTTATTAGAAGAGGGTTCCTTCCTAGTACCATCCTTTTGAATCTCCTCGAACTGAACAGATCTTTCAATAATTTTCCTAAAATCTCACTTTATTGAAGTGAGTTATACTTGAGCACGTGTTTGACAGCTTATTTTAAGTTTGATACATTCCATGTAGGTTGGCTTGCTAGTTAGTTTAAAAGCTTGCATCAATTTTTTTATTGGGTTTTTTATTTAATGGATCATAATTTCTCTTTTAATAGGTAACTCGCATACTTTTTAAATGTACTCTTAAAATTCCATTTTAAAATTGTTTATTTTATAGCACGTATTTATTACAAACTCTGATAATAAATAAATAATTTTACTTAAAAGACACTACTATCAAGTTAGGCTTTTAATAGATAAATTTAAACTATTATAATGTATATATGTATAGTAATACATATATCATTCAAAAAAAAAGTTATTACATTCTTGATAGAATTATATGGACTTTTAGTTTTCTATGATGACTCATGATATGTGTATAATTATAAAAACTATTAACAAAACCTTTGGCAGCTACTCAAGGACAATCAGCTATATTATTTTACAAACCCAATCATATTGATCACCCACTTGTTTTTTTATATTTATCATCTTAGAAAATTACTTTAGCACAAAAAAGAATGTACAGATATTTGATTATACCCTATATAATAATAACAAATAAAGTAATAATAATATCTTCCATTTTAGATTATTATAATCGTATATAACTCCTTTGCCTTGCTAGAATATATTTAATAACTGATATATTTGATTTTGACTAGAAGAACACTATTTTTCTACGAAGTTATACTACTCGCTAGTATAAGCTAATTATCAACTTACTGAAATCATAAAGAGTTATCATAAATAGAAAATTGTAGACTCACGATTAGGGTGAAAGGTTTACGACTTGGAGCAAACAAGATAGGGTGACAATAAATAAAAATAAAACAATCCTACGGTACAAAAAAAAAATATATATCATCTGATTTTATTACAGTATTTCATTTTATTACAGTAACTTGCGAAAAGAACTTAAAATGAAATCTTCAATGGTGGTTCAATGATAAACATTCAAATCTTCTCTAGGAGGGGTTTCTTAAATTTTGTTTCCACCGGCTTTTGTCCTAATCTTTTAAATTTCATCTGTTTAGTGTAAGCTGTGATTTATTTGATCCGAATAGAATAATGACAATTCTTATGATTTCTCTAGAGTAAGATGTTATTATGATTAATAAAAATTGAAATGAATGCTAAACAGGTCTTTTTGTTTATTATATGACGAGAAACAAAGATAAAATAATTAGGTAGTAATCAATTAGGGAAAGAAAATCAGTGGTTGCATTGGAAGAAGCGAAGTTCCTTACTCCCTTGTCTCAAGGAGATTGTTATTCCCGTTGTGTTCTGTAAATCTTCAAAAGCTTCGATCGTGTTCTTGTCTCTCTAACAGCATTAAAAAAATCCCTTCATCATAATCAACAAACAGATCATAATGTGTGTTTCATGACAATCCCCATGTTCATTTAACTCTCTAAAAGATACCCTTATCCTACAAGTTTTTAACCCCATAGAAACCTTATGTCAATGTTGTACTACATCCACGGTCAGATTGTACTTAACGCTAAACAGGTTAATGCGGGACTAGTTCAGTTGGTAGAGCTTCTTGCCTCTTATATTGAAGGTCGTTGTTCAAACCCCGACATAGTTTATACTGTTGTAATTTAGAATTAGAGTATATTTGTCATTCAAAAAAAACTTAACGCTAAACAGGTTTCTAAAACACTTTTGTACAAGTTCTATATATCCTTAGCGATATATAGTCAAACATGATCACTTGTGGTGATATTACAATACTTAGTACTATATATATTTTTAAAACTATCCGTAGTAATCAATGAAAAATTGTTTTTTCAAAATTCAAATATTAAATAATCCAGTTTTTAAATTAAATCATTATTTAATGAATGAAGTTGTCCAATAAAATAAAAAGTGAGAAATAAATAAGTGAGATTTTGCATAGATTTAATCATTAAAACACTATTTCAGTACATATCACTTTTTGGTAAATAATTTTGTAAATACACCATTTTGGGGAAACACCTCAAACAAATATTGGGTTAAGTGTAACAAAATCTGTGCATTTCAAAAAAAATGTATTACTTACCATTATATACACAATAAAAAATATTGGGTTAAGAATAAATAATATTGTTTTATGCAAGAAACCAAAATATGTAAAGAAAATATTGGGTTAAAAATGATTTTATTTTCTTAACATTATAAATTATGTACACATATTAAAGGAGAAGAACTAGGAAAGAGAAGGAAGAACCGGGAAAAATAAGATAGTTGAGTTTTATGGTATATACAATAGATTGGTAAATATACCAATTTACTGTGCAAATCTTAAATTTAGTTCTTATAATTTAAAGATAAGAAATAATTAAAGGCATGGAATGCAGAAGTCATTTTGTTGATATTTTAAGTTTTGTCTTAAATTATAAAGATGTGGGTGATTTTATTAAGGGGTTATTGGATTTTAATAATCCTTACTTTTATTTATTGGTTTGGATTAATCCTAACACAAGACTGTTTATAAAAATTCCTAACTTTGAGCTTATTTTCCTCTGACGATCCCTTACTAACTGAGAGTTAACCCCCGTTAACGTTTTTGATGAAATAAGGCCGACTTTAGGCCACTTTTCAACTCCGTTGCCACCCAACCTCCATTATGTCTGTTTTTTGATGTCTAGCCTTCATCGTCACTTGAAATCTACCTCCAACGAGTTAAGTGGTCCAGAACAGGTGATGGAGATTGACGGGTTTCAGGGTGCAGAAGTTTCAAAATGACGGATCTGGTGATTGATTTTAACTTTCTACTTAGTGTTTTGACTATATAAGTAGTCCACGTCGTCAAAAAACTAACGTTGTTAACTCTCAGTTAATAAGAGATCATTGAGGGAAAATAAACTCAAAGTTAGTAGTGTGTGTAAATATTTTCTGAGTTGTGATTAATCACGACCAATAAATGAAAGTTGAGATTATTATAATTCAATAACCCTTTATTAAATAGGTTGTGAATGTTCTTGTGAATGTTCTAATACAAGTTACCAAAGACATGCTTATGATGAAGTTTGATATGAAGGAACTTGATGAAGCTAAGAAGATTGGGGGAATAGAAATCACTAGAGGAGGGAGTTCTGGTGTATAGCATTTGTCTTAGTCTTCTTATGTTATAAATATTCTTCAAAATTCTTTAACAAACAGAAGTAAAACTGTTTCTACTCCATTGACATAATATTTTAAGTTTTCTTGTAGAGATTTATGTTAAACAAAATAAGAAGTAGCTTGTATACAAAAGGTTCCTCACGCTAATGTATTGGGAGTTTGATGTACCATATGGTATGCACAAGACCTGATATAGGTTATATTGTGAGCATTGTTTGTATATATATTCCAAATTTTAGAAAAATACATCGAGAAGATGTTAAATGGATCCTTACCTATCTTAATGGTTCTCAAGGAGTTGGTTTAGTGTTTGAGAAAGGTCATTGTGATGACAGTTTAATATTGGGATATGTTAATGTAGATTTTAACAAAGATCAAGAATTGGGCAGAACAATAATTGGGTATGCATTCACTTTGTTTGGGTCACTTGTTAGCTGGGAGGCATCATTACAACACATAGTAACACTGTCTACAACTAAGGCAGAATATGTGGAACTTACAATAGTTATAAATGGGTGTTGTGTCTCAAGGGGTTTATCTCAAATTGAGAATTGATTGGGCTAGTGCAGTAGTTCTGTGTGATAATCAAGGTGCGGTATAGCTGATAAAAAATTGAGTGAGTGTATCATGAGAAAAGCAAGCATATTAATGTCTAGGTACATTTTATGGGAGATGTTAAAGCAAAGGAAGTTGAGATTAAAGAGTTGGACACCTTAAATAATGTAGGTGATATGCATACGAAAGTGTTACCGGATCAAAAGTTTCATATTTATTTGAATTTGTTAAAATTGGTTTTTTTACCAAAGGTTAAGATTGTTAAAAGTCAAAATGTATTAGTTTAAAACTTGAAAGGGTGATCAGTTGTTTTGTGTAGTTGATGGGCTTACAAGAAAAAGACTCTACGACGACTATACATATGGTGACGACATGGTGTTGTCATTGCTATAGGGTCATTTTGGTTTTTGGCTACCGTAGACCTATGGCAACGACAAGTTGTCACCTTGGGGTGGCCATCCCGACAACACAAAGTCATCGCCATGGGTGTTTGCCATAGGTTACTTTATTTTAATTTTGATTTATTATAAATAATTCAAAAAAAGTAAAAAACTATGTGCAACATATGTCAACGACATGTTACCGCCATAGGTGAAAAATACCTTTTTTTTCTTTATTTTTTCCTCTAAATAATTTGGAGGGAAATAAACCTGCCTTTTATGAAACATCTATAACAATAACATGTTGTCGTCATAAGATGTTAGATTATTTAAAGAATTTAATATTAATAAAACTAATTATAATTATTAATTTTATTATTAATAATAATTTATGTAAATACCATTGTTATTATATTAAAAGTATTATTATAATTATAAGTAATAATAATATTATTATAATAAATATTATATTTATTAATTATAATTACAAATAATTAGGGTCAAATATGTTTAATTACATACGTTAAAGGTTAAAAGTAATCCAATTATGATTATCGGTATTGAATTATACACATTGATAGTAATTTATGGGAAAATTATGCTTGCTAACTATAGGTTAACTTTGTTTATGCTTAATTATCAGCAATGATTAACAAACAATGTCAACTACGTCCAGTTATGATGATTAGCGTTGGTTACATTTGTTAAATGTTATTTATTATCCAATTATGATCATTGGCGTACAATTATACACTATGATGATAATTTACAAGAAATTATTCTTATTAACACTAAGTTAAGTTTGTTTATGCTTAATTATTATCAATAAGAGTCAAATAATGTTAAACATTCAATTTTACTTAATTATTATCAATGAGAATCAAATATTGGATCAATGGATGTTTAACAAGATCAATAATTCTTTGTGATGATGATGATGATGATGATGATGATGATGATGATGATGATGATGATGATGATGATGATGATGATGATGATGATGATGATGATGATGATGATGATGATGATGATGATGATGATGATGATGATGATGATGATGATGATGATGATGATGATGATGATGATGATGATGATGATGATGATGATGATGATGATGATGATGATGATGATGATGATGATGATGATGATGATGATGATGATGATGATGATGATGATGATGATGATGATGATGATGATGATGATGATGATGATGATGATGATGATGATGATGATGATGATGATGATGATGATGATGATGATGATGATGATGATGATGATGATGATGATGATGATGATGATGATGATGATGATGATGATGATGATGATGATGATGATGATGATGATGATGATGATGATGATGATGATGATGATGATGATGATGATGATGATGATGATGATGATGATGATGATGATGATGATGATGATGATGATGATGATGATGATGATGATGATGATGATGATGATGATGATGATGATGATGATGATGATGATGATGATGATGATGATGATGATGATGATGATGATGATGATGATGATGATGATGATGATGATGATGATGATGATGATGATGATGATGATGATGATGATGATGATGATGATGATGATGATGATGATGATGATGATGATGATGATGATGATGATGATGATGATGATGATGATGATGATGATGATGATGATGATGATGATGATGATGATGATGATGATGATGATGATGATGATGATGATGATGATGATGATGATGATGATGATGATGATGATGATGATGATGATGATGATGATGATGATGATGATGATGATGATGATGATGATGATGATGATGATGATGATGATGATGATGATGATGATGATGATGATGATGATGATGATGATGATGATGATGATGATGATGATGATGATGATGATGATGATGATGATGATGATGATGATGATGATGATGATGATGATGATGATGATGATGATGATGATGATGATGATGATGATGATGATGATGATGATGATGATGATGATGATGATGATGATGATGATGATGATGATGATGATGATGATGATGATGATGATGATGATGATGATGATGATGATGATGATGATGATGATGATGATGATGATGATGATGATGATGATGATGATGATGATGATGATGATGATGATGATGATGATGATGATGATGATGATGATGATGATGATGATGATGATGATGATGATGATGATGATGATGATGATGATGATGATGATGATGATGATGATGATGATGATGATGATGATGATGATGATGATGATGATGATGATGATGATGATGATGATGATGATGATGATGATGATGATGATGATGATGATGATGATGATGATGATGATGATGATGATGATGATGATGATGATGATGATGATGATGATGATGATGATGATGATGATGATGATGATGATGATGATGATGATGATGATGATGATGATGATGATGATGATGATGATGATGATGATGATGATGATGATGATGATGATGATGATGATGATGATGATGATGATGATGATGATGATGATGATGATGATGATGATGATGATGATGATGATGATGATGATGATGATGATGATGATGATGATGATGATGATGATGATGATGATGATGATGATGATGATGATGATGATGATGATGATGATGATGATGATGATGATGATGATGATGATGATGATGATGATGATGATGATGATGATGATGATGATGATGATGATGATGATGATGATGATGATGATGATGATGATGATGATGATGATGATGATGATGATGATGATGATGATGATGATGATGATGATGATGATGATGATGATGATGATGATGATGATGATGATGATGATGATGATGATGATGATGATGATGATGATGATGATGATGATGATGATGATGATGATGATGATGATGATGATGATGATGATGATGATGATGATGATGATGATGATGATGATGATGATGATGATGATGATGATGATGATGATGATGATGATGATGATGATGATGATGATGATGATGATGATGATGATGATGATGATGATGATGATGATGATGATGATGATGATGATGATGATGATGATGATGATGATGATGATGATGATGATGATGATGATGATGATGATGATGATGATGATGATGATGATGATGATGATGATGATGATGATGATGATGATGATGATGATGATGATGATGATGATGATGATGATGATGATGATGATGATGATGATGATGATGATGATGATGATGATGATGATGATGATGATGATGATGATGATGATGATGATGATGATGATGATGATGATGATGATGATGATGATGATGATGATGATGATGATGATGATGATGATGATGATGATGATGATGATGATGATGATGATGATGATGATGATGATGATGATGATGATGATGATGATGATGATGATGATGATGATGATGATGATGATGATGATGATGATGATGATGATGATGATGATGATGATGATGATGATGATGATGATGATGATGATGATGATGATGATGATGATGATGATGATGATGATGATGATGATGATGATGATGATGATGATGATGATGATGATGATGATGATGATGATGATGATGATGATGATGATGATGATGATGATGATGATGATGATGATGATGATGATGATGATGATGATGATGATGATGATGATGATGATGATGATGATGATGATGATGATGATGATGATGATGATGATGATGATGATGATGATGATGATGATGATGATGATGATGATGATGATGATGATGATGATGATGATGATGATGATGATGATGATGATGATGATGATGATGATGATGATGATGATGATGATGATGATGATGATGATGATGATGATGATGATGATGATGATGATGATGATGATGATGATGATGATGATGATGATGATGATGATGATGATGATGATGATGATGATGATGATGATGATGATGATGATGATGATGATGATGATGATGATGATGATGATGATGATGATGATGATGATGATGATGATGATGATGATGATGATGATGATGATGATGATGATGATGATGATGATGATGATGATGATGATGATGATGATGATGATGATGATGATGATGATGATGATGATGATGATGATGATGATGATGATGATGATGATGATGATGATGATGATGATGATGATGATGATGATGATGATGATGATGATGATGATGATGATGATGATGATGATGATGATGATGATGATGATGATGATGATGATGATGATGATGATGATGATGATGATGATGATGATGATGATGATGATGATGATGATGATGATGATGATGATGATGATGATGATGATGATGATGATGATGATGATGATGATGATGATGATGATGATGATGATGATGATGATGATGATGATGATGATGATGATGATGATGATGATGATGATGATGATGATGATGATGATGATGATGATGATGATGATGATGATGATGATGATGATGATGATGATGATGATGATGATGATGATGATGATGATGATGATGATGATGATGATGATGATGATGATGATGATGATGATGATGATGATGATGATGATGATTTGAATGTTACTAACTTTTTTTATATATCGATCTAGCACCAAGTAAAAAAATGTTCAAAGGGAAGATTTAAATTTGTTGGATATTGGGCTGCAAATAACAACCAGCCAATACCCATTCAGTTCGATCACACGGGGAAACAATATAAAGCCTTCGGAGAAAATAGTCAACTATTTGTTAGGAATTTATCAAATTATAATTCATCGGTTCCTTTCCATTATCCCACTTGGGCTAAAGTTCCATATACTTTTAAGATATCTTTGTTTAACATCCTTGAGGCAAGTATTTTATGTAATGTTTTATTTATATTTTGGTTATCATGTCTTTTATATTTTTCTAGCTAATTCCTTTTTTGCAAGAATATTTTGATCTAGGGACTCATCGTGTTTTAGATTATTTGCAGAAAATACAGCTTGAAATTTATATGGACTACCAAAGAGCTTTTAAAGACAAAATATATGACATGTAGAAATATTTTTTAGATCAGGAAGGCTTTGATGATATAGAGCGGGCTAGGAGTCATCCTTCATATGGTCAGAGTCCAGAGGCATGGGACAAGGTAGTTGAGTTCTATAAAAGGCTCAAACAATAGAGCTAAACAGCTCTATCCAAGTTCGCATGGGAGTCGTTCCTATACCCAAAGGCGATATGTTCAAGCAAGAAAACATGTATTATCAAATTATGTATTACTTGTTTTCTCAAATCTGATAATTATTATTTTTAATGATTAAAGGAGCAACAATCTGAAAACCCAAGCCACATTAAGACATGGAGGAGGGCATATGATATGGAAGGGTTTGGATGGGTCAACCTCAAGGCAAGAGAAGATTGGATAAGTTTAAAACTTTCTTTTATATGATTTGTTTAATATATTGTTATCATGTATTTGTATGTTGCTAGTACTTTAACTGAATCTGGGGTTGTTGTTAGTTTGTTGATCTATCAAGTTGTTTAATTTAAGTGTATGAAAGTGGTTCGTGTCATTTTACCATTTTAAACTAAAAGTTAGATATTAAAAGTCTATCAAAATGTGTTTGGGCCATTTTGACTAACATTTAGTTTAAATGGGTTAAAATCACCCAAACATACTTCAATAAACTTAAAGGTTTGTGCTTTTAGTTTAAATGGACCAAAATAACCCGAACACACGTTAGTAGACTATAAACGTTGGATATTATTACTTTCATTGTTGGTTTATGGAATTGTTATATTTTATTACTTATATTTGAACATGATGGTTTTTTTTTCATTTTATAGCAGTCTTGACGCCAAACTTTCATAAAATCATTAGTAATTTTTATCTTGTTCTTTAATAATAAAGATAAAAATTGAAAATCAATATGTGCAAATGGAAATGGAGGCGGGTGAATGGCCCGTAAATGAGATGAAATGTTTGAAACTCGCCTTAGGACAAAAGCGTGGTCAAACGAGAGGTGTTAGAAGACCAGTAAAAAACATCTCTCGTTATGAACCATCACGCAAGTCGTCATCACATTGGGATGAGGAAATTGATGCACTTAGGCACAACTACGTGAACTACATGAACAGATGAATAAATTTGAAGAAGGAAATCAAATCCTGATAACGATGAAGATGATCAAGATGACGACAAGTAAATAGTTAATTTGTATGGTTTGTAAAAATTTAATGATGTTTATATTAGTAGTTTTATTTGTATATAACTCGAATCGTATCAACCTTCTTTTAGGTATTCGTAATCTTAGCTCTCGTTTGGGTATATGAATATGTTTTCAAAACCTGTAATATTGATAAAAGTCTGGAAAATAAAAAAAAATTACATATTAAAAATTAAAATAGCAATGTCTATGGTGATGACATGTCATCGCCATAGTATTATCCAACTTTATTTTAATTTATTTTTTATTAAAATAATAGTAAATTTTAAGGACCCATGGCAACCATATGTCGTCATCATAGAGTAGAAAAAAACATTTTTAATTAAAATATAATACGGGAAATTCTTTGTTGACAACTCTGTGGCAAGGACATGTCATCGGGATAGACTTTTGTGGCGACTGGGGTTCTGGCGACGATAGTAAAATGGGCTATAGCAACAAGGCTGTAATAACTAAGGCTATGGCGACGTATGTCTTCGCCATAGCATATGATGACGACTAATGTACCATATCGGAATTACAAATGTTGTTGTCATAGCCTTTTTTTCTTGTAGTGCTAGTTATGTAGATCTAGAACTTAGGTTGTTAGTTTGTTGTTAACAACTTAATTAGGAAGAGATTTTATTGTGTATTTGATTTTCATCATCTTTCTTTCTTTTAATTATGTTCTTGAGCAACAAAGTGTTAATTTCTTGAAGAGTTAATTACACTATTGGTCCATGTGCTTTGCCAATATTGCAATATTGGTCCTAGCTTTTGATTCACAATCCAATCTTCTTTGGCCATGAAACTAGAAGTAAAGTGATGAATCTTTCTGGATTGTAAGCAGGTTTGGTTAGAGTTATATGTTTTGCAGATCCAAGTTGCTTCCTTCATGTTTTGTCTTGCAAAATACAAAACCCAAGGACACTCCAATTGAGATAGTTTATCTTTTCTGACTTTTTGTGCTTTTTTATTGGATTCCATCTTGGAGATGGGACCCTTTGGAGATTTCTCATGATTTCCGGCAGGATTTGCCCGTGTTTCCTGGACCTCTGTTGGGCTAATGTCATTGGGTTTCTTAGGCCCAGTTTGTGTATAATTAAGGACACAACCTTCACAAACAACCCTGATTCTCACCTTATCATTTCTCAAAATAAATAACTGCCTCCGAGTCTGAATAGCATGCTTTTTAACAAGATCTTTGACTTCACTAGAACTACCAAATTGTTGGCTCCCATAAAAGGTTACCTCTGCAATTGGATTATGTGTCTACAATATATACAAAGCATTACATTAAACATAAATTTAATATGAAATCTATAATACAATTAAAAACACAGTTGGTTGAAAACTAACCTTCTTTTTCCTTCTAAGTTCCATTAATTTAATGCTCCTCCTGCTTTCAAATCATCCACGGAGGAGTCTGTTAAACTATCAAATGACTCATAACTCAAGTTTTCACTGGCTAACAACTCAACACTGTCATCACCTTCATGGTTACCCACACCACTACTATGCATGGTTGACCCTCCAAACTTTGCCCCTATATCGTCATAATTTTGGAAATCCCTCATATCTACTTCCACCTCATTCAAATCATTATCTTTATCAACTAGGTAGTCACTATCTTCTATATCACTACTGTCATTCCTAAATTCTTATAAGAAGTCAAAGTCATCAAACCCAAAACCATACACAAATGACCCCTCATTCATATCTAACCCTTGGTTCACATGTGCACCCTAGTTCACATCTAAACCCTGCATTACATATGCAGCCTTATTAATTTGACCACCCTCGTTCACATTCAACCTCTCAGTAACATTTACACCCTTATTAACATTAATACCTTCATTGATATGTTCATTCAAATCAACTCCCTAATTAAGTTGATTCACATCTATACCCTGCCTCACACCTTCAACTTCATTTACACCCACATTCACATCAACACCCTTATTGGTATGTACATCTACACCCTCATTTTCATTCAAACTAGAGCTCACACCTTTCCAGTCTAGAAGGATTTTCCTAGGAACTAATTTTTTCCTCTTAACAAGGTCATTAGCATAACCATTCACATCATCTAAGTCCTCAATAACAACATTAGATGACTTTCTTAATTGTCTGCATTTGTCAACTCTCGACCGTCCTACCTCAATAACAACATCAATAAGCTTAGTGTCTGTAATATATTTTGCCATTTCCCTAACATCCGAATCATTACCTATAGATACTAAATCAAAGTCCAAACCTTCACCAGGTATTAGAAAATTGTAAAAATACTAGGCTGCTGGATGATAAATGTTTAGTTCTTTAATCATCCAGTCGATTTCAAACAAAGAAAATATACGAAGTAGTCCCATAAGCATACCTTCTCCCTTGGAAGTTCTTGAACACACCTCCATGGTGAAGTTTGATAGAGAGGTAATTTGGGTAGCTCTCTGTACACATAAAACAAACGAAATCAGAAAAAGCCTAATTACCCACGATTTAGGTTTCAGATATTTACCATATACAATATCAGGATCGAAAACCTCCCCCTTCCCTTGATTACCTATAATTTAGGCATTCTTATGCTACTTTATGGTGTATCAAAGAGATGTCGTTGGGTTTCAGAGGCTTGCGAGTTCAACAATGGTGGAATTGTAAAAGAAGACGACTTTTAGGAGGGAAGTTCATCAACTGAAAAATAGGGATGTGCCGTGAAATGAAGTACCCACAACGTTTAGTAGACGAAATGACCATTTTACCCTCACGTGGAATGCACGTGAAGGGACTTGACGGCCAAAAGATACGGCCGTCCAACTTAGGGACCAATACTTTTACGACTGTGTGAACAGTAAGGACCAAACCTGTAATTTCTTAAAAGTTGGGATCAATATTATAATATTGGCAAAGCATAGGGACCAATCGTGTAATTAACTCTTTCTTGAATTCCTCTTGTTTATCTAAGTTCCAATTTTAACATGATTATGACCAAACTCATTCCACATAATGTAGGGAAAAAACAACCACCCCGTCCCACTAGGTGGAGGATAACTTTTTGTTTGTTAATTTAAAATAAAATAGAATGTGTTCGGAACGTATGTCGGGTTTTGCATTTATAGTTTACGATAAGTTGGACCGATAACGACCACACAACATAACGCGAGGGTTGAAACAACAACACTCTCATAGCACGAGAGGAATGTTATGTATTAGGTGACTTGAACATAGCGTATCGAATTTCCTTTTTTTTCTGTAAAGTTTTGCAATTGGATTATTTTGAAAATACAGTTATTCTCCATATTATCTTAGTAAAGCTACTAAATTTTTCTCTAAGTTCAATTACATAAAACTATACAACTAAAGTAAAGGTGTTATAAAAATTAAATATGATATTTTGAAATGTTATACAGTTAAAATATATGTCTAAGTTTAATATAAGTTGATGGAATTAACCAAAAATTTATTATTCATTGGTGAAAATAATACTTTTTATTTGTGTTGAAGATTTGGAGAAAGAGTGATGGGTTTAATTGTATCCATTACAGGTCCATCTCTCTAGGTTATGCTCAAATGATTGTACCGAATCCCAAATGACAATAGTTTCGACAGCCTCGTACACAACTAGAAATAGGCCTTCAATTAGATGGTCCAAAGATAATAATGATAGATTAGCAATTATAGATTAGTGGCAACGGATACACAAACAAGAAAAAAAAAGATTTTGACTCGTCGTTAATATTTTTTTCGAGGAACGTAGATAGAATTGAATGATAATAATCTATCCTGGCTAGTGATAGACTTAAGCTTTGTTCTTAATATACAATGGATCTAGGTTGATAAGATTTCAAGCTTGATCTTATGTTTTTATGATCTTGATCAATAAAAACGTGTAGTTATGATCCTACATTAGATTTAACATATGATCTTGAAATTGGCTAGAGGATTATGATCTCAATTATAGATCGTAAGATCTCAACTGAATTTTATTAACTTCAATTAGGGAACTAAAATAGTTAACTTTCTTATACTGAATAAAATTTTTTTTTCAGTTAGGCTAAAAAACTAAGGGCTCACCAAACTTAAATCTATGAGGTATATTCAACTTCATCTTATTTAGATTTAAACCTTTTAATTTATAAATCTTGTGTGTTATAAGGGTGGTGGAGTGACAAGACTATCAGCTTTGGAAAGCAAATGTGGCAAAACAAGTTGACGGGAAATACCTTATCACCCTGGCAGTTCGGTGATGTGAAGGGGAAAGTCGGGTTCTCCTCACCATTGTAGAACAATCAAAATTTTACCCCCTAGGCAACACTCCGGCTATTTTTTTAATAATATTTTTCTTTGAATACAAATCCAACAAACCATTTTAACACAATTTTATATACATTTCTTCCCACAAACACTTTAAAAAAAATATGGATTCATCATCATCATCATCGTCATCATCATCATCATCATCATTATCATCATCATCATCATCGACTCCAGTTTTTTTGCTTTGAGCTCGGACGATTATAGCTTGTTTGATGTATGAACAACATTGCTTCGATTATGGCTCAAATTATGCTCGTGGTTTATATGGAACATTCAGATGGGAAAGTATATTTAGATAGGGATCAATGATCATGCGGATGTTAACAAACATCATATGGAAGATTATTTTGACAAAGGTTATCATTACAATTCTGTCATGTTCAAGGAAAGGTATCGAATACGTAGACAATTATTTTTACGGATTGTGGACCATATGGAAAGGCAATATCCTTATCTTAGGGTATCCTCTGATGTTAGAGGTATGCCGTCTTTCATCCCATTGCAGAAGCGTACATTGGCTATACGTCAATAGGCTTTAGGGACGATTCCTCAAGTTCAAGACGGTCTACAAGAAAATCCTGAGGCCGCTAGAGAATTGTGATCCCAAATAACCTTCTACCTCATTCGAGCGGATCTCCATGAGCATATTTCAATTGTTCATATACTAGCATTGAATCTTTTTTTTTTTTTTTTAAAGTTAATATTTTAATAGTATTTTCTTTATTTTATAGTTTTTATTATTGATGAAATGTATTTTCTTGTTAAATAAATTAAATTTAATCCTTTTTCAAAGAAAATATTAAGAAAGTAGAAAAGATTGGGATCACCGCAATGTTTTAGAGAATGAAAAAGGAAATATTATGTGACGTTGATGTGAAAGAAAGAGGATATTAAAAGCGTGTGATCTTAGATACCACTCTTCTAATCCTTATTAGTCTTTGATATATATTATATTATTAACATATGAAAGGGATTATGTTTTTTTTTACTAATGGTAAATCTATCTTACCCATATGCCTAAATGATTTTAAACTATTTACATCATGTATGCATTTGAACACAAAACCTTTTCTTCATGAAACAAAGGCGGACCACAAAAGGGAATATGAATCTGAGTAGAATTTTTATTTTTTTGACATAATGTTATAAGTTATAACTAGATCTTGAAAAACAAAGTAGACGATCATAGGTCAAACCTCACAACGTTGCTTGGGATGATGTGATTGCCCAGCAATGGACTAATATAGAATGTGGAGACGTAGGCACGTAGACGTTACAACTCACTGGTCCAGTTTGGGCCCAATTATTAATGTGGTCGAGGTTTACTAGCCACCACACCTGTTGTTAGAGCATAGTTTCCTCGTATTATTATGAGTGTGTTTTTTATATTACAAGAAATAGTTGCATGTGTTTGTGAGTGTATGTATTACTGTTTATCTATATGTTTGGTGAAAACGTTGTTCACCCGTATAGAATTTTAAATTATTTTTTAAAGTGATTGTAGGTGGATGAGAGATAAAATGTAATGATAAATGTATAAAAAAGTATTATTTAATTGAAAATAAGAGAGAAAAAATAATAATTTTCAATATAATTATAAGAAGAAAGATGAGAAATCTTATGTGAATGTTTTTAAAAAAATTAAACCCAACTTAGAGAGTTAGAGCCTTACTGCATTCACATCGACATCCACATTCATATCTCCATCTCTAAATGACATGGAAAACATTAATATATATATATATATATATATATATATATATATATATATATATATATATATATATATATATATATATATATATATATATATATGTAATTTTACACCTATATCAAGTTCATCATCCTTATCCTCATCCCTTATTATTTTAGAGGAAATCATAATGCTCTCCCATATCTGGGTGGTCATCATCTATCCATCAAATCTATTATTTTGTAGTTTTTATAAATGATTGAGTATAAGAGATAGAAAATAAGTAATTAAGTATTATTTAATTGAAATAAAGATATATATGAGAAAGTTGATGCGAGAGACCTTTCAAAAATAAGCAAAACTTTTAAGGGATGATAGCTTTTTGTTAATTACGAGAGATAGGGATGGGAAAGTTGTAATGTGAATGCTCTTAGAGGTGAACAAAAGGGTTCGGCCCTAGTTTGAGTGGAAAGGTTTGATTCTTGGTCAACATGGTCAAAAACGATTTGAGAGGAGACAAAGCCCTAACAATGGAAACGCTCTGTGCCGGTTCGGCCTAACACCGTTTCAATTAAAACTTCTCTTTTATAAAGTTATTTAAAAAAATAAACACAATAAATAACAACATAAACTTCATTTTTTATTTACTTTTAGATTTTGAAAAACAAGATAACATAAATTCATTAGAATTAATTAAAACAACATAAATTTAAAATAATATATTTCTATGAAAACTAATTAAAAAACAAATACTTAAAATAGGAAAAAAAAAGAATAAACAACAAAAATTGCAACTTTTAATAATTTATAAAAGTTTTGAAACCAAAAAGTATAACTCACTACCAAAAAATTTTAATTTTAGAAATAAACAACACAAAATGCATAAATACACCTTTCATTTGGTATTGTCGTTTTCATAGTCGCCGGTTAGAGTTTACTCTTCGCCAGAACTATTGTTGACAACTCGGACCAACAAATCTTAGGTGAGTTCTACGTGGGATAGGGGAGAAGATATTGTTGTTTCCACCTCTTCCTATTTAATATTCGTCATATATTTTTCATCTTCGAAGGTTATAGCATGTTGTATACGTTCTTCCACGTCCTAGTGATCCATCATACAAATACTCTTCCCTATTGTCGCCGGAGTGAATCATGTTTTTTTGTATCAATAACACCCTACAACTAAGAGCTGTTTGGTAGTATATTAATGACCATTAAAAGGATACCTTTTAATAATTCATAACCTTTGAATGGTAAAGATGTAGCCCTAATGCTGAATGGTTAAAGGTAACATTAAGAGGTTACCTTTTAACCATTCAGCATTATGATTATATCTTAACCATTCAGCATTATGATTACTTCTTAAACATTCAGAGATTATGAACCATTAAAATGTCGTCTATTAAGAGGCTGCCAAACAGCCCCTAAAACAAAATGCAATTACATATATAATATTTTATTTTTATTTTTCAGCCAGAGTTGTGCTGTGTTGTTGAGTGGTTGCCGACGTTGAAATATTTTGTTTCCAAATTTAATAGTTTTTATTACATTATTAATTATTCCAATTTTAAAGGAAAATGGCATTCAAAGTTAGAACGAAATGCTACAAAAGTATAGAACCCAATTTTATGTAAACAAAATGGGCTATATTTGTTCCGCCAAAAATTGGGCCGAGTAAAGAAATAAAACTCGGTTTGTAGGCATACAATCGAGTTCTAATGTATGTTACATAATGTTGGATCTCTTGTTAGATAATATTCGATCTATATGTTAGTTTATTTAATGCTAATGAAAGGTGTTGATTGTTGAGTATAATTGATTATGCTACATAACACCTAGTTAGATAATACTGGATGGATGATTTTAATTGTTCATTTATACTTTTACTGTATAAATGAATTAGTTTGAGAAACTTGCAAGCTTTTTAGGATGTGGAAAAAGAACTAAACTAAATTTAATAAAATTTTTATTTAGTCCTAGGTTTTCAAATACAAAACCCATATTAACGCGCATCTAGTATATACTTTTAAAACCACACATATTTAGTAAATGTATTTATCAACCACGGCTAAAAACTCTTCTTTTTACTCAGAGAAGTGTTGGAAATTTGATATGATTTAAAAGACATAACCTGCTTGTTTCTTAAAAACCAACTTATATGAAGACAATAAGATGATAGTGTCCTTTTTCTTCTAAAAACCAGGTTACGTTACTTAAGGATCTGGTTGTGTGCAGTGGAGGAGCTTGAACATTCCCGTACGGGGGGCGGGGGTGAAATTAATTATTTTTAAGGGGGGCGAACTTGATATTTATATAAAAATTTATACTGTCGGGCCAAAAATTGACATTACCAGACTAAAATTTAACACTACCGATGAAAAAAAGAACCCCCCCCCCCCCCCCCCCCCCCCGGCCTCCACTATCCTCATCTGCCAATGGTTGTGTGACTGGTTTTATTATCTTTCTTAACGAGATTAGATTATGCATAACTCGCGTATGGTAGTTGCTATTCCCATCAAACATAGATTGACCACTAACTTCATCATCCTTAGAAGCTTAGAAATCACATATACATTACTATATGTACTGTGAATGGTAAACGGACTTTATCATTATTTAATTGTTACGATTATGTGTCT